>JAUMJJ010000157.1:4280000-4612500 GCA_033556795.1 Tapera naevia | reverse complement strand
AAAATAGCATTGCAAAGAGCAGAGGAGAAAACATATTGAGCTTAATTCAAAATATATGCTGCCTTTCCGAGCATGGTCCCTAATGTTCCCGGGAAGAAATTGCCACTGAGCAGTTATGTGTGGAATAAAGAGTGGCTTCTTGATTTACACTCCTTTCTCTCTCGAAAACAAATCATACCCTTACGGCTCAGAAAGGGATTTCACCCCTGCTCCGAGTCGACTGGAGGTTGTCCCTCTCCTCCGATGAGGCAGCAGGGCTCTCACCTCTCCCCCAGCTCCACGGCCGGGGCGCGGGGAGGGAAAAACCCGCGGGGAACCATTACTACTGGATGATCAATATTTCAAAAGAGTCCTGAAATCTGCTTTAAGTCTCTGTCCTGACCTACAAATGACTTCTCACTCCCCGCGACTGTTCTCAGCGTCTGTTCAGGGCCATTCAGCCGAAAACAATAAGATTTTAAATGTTAAAAAAAATAATAATAATAATAAATTGCGAAGCTTTAGTTGAGCGGAGAAGGGAGCTGGGCTCTTTGCAGATAATTCCTGGTTTTAACAGAGATGGGAAGTCACCCAGAGGTGGAAGGGGAAGAGTTTTTCCTTAAATCTCATCTTTTCTTGCGGTCCTCCTGCTGCATTCATTGTCACTGGCGCTCCCAGCATCACTGTTAGGCAGCCTTTTTTCACCTGATTCCTCATTTCTGCCTTATCCTCCTCTCCGACCCCAGGTGATCTGTGAATCTAGCACCGGGTTGGACTCCATGGCTTTACCGGGAAGGATACAGAGGGAAACCCTGGGCATCCCACCTCAACATTCTAGAAGCAAAGGACGGAGGGTTTGGGATGTCCCCCTTCTACGCCCTGCATCCAGCACCAGGCTGGACGCCAAGGCTTTACGGGGAAGGAGGCAGGGAGGGGATCTCCGGCATCCCACCCCAACGTCCTAGAGGCAAAAGGGCAGCAGATGTGGGGTATTCCCCTTTTCCACCCTGTATCCCTGCACCCCGGGGCGCGTGGGCTGCGGGGCGGCTGCCTGGGGCGGCAGGGCGGGATGCGGGGAGAGGGACTGGGAGTGGGGCAGGATGAAGGGAGCGGGGCTGGAAGCTGGAAGAGGGGCGGGGATCTGGGAGCGGGGCTTTCCTCCGTGATTGGCAGCGGCTGACAGTGAGTGGCAGCCCCGCCATGGAAACCCAGGAGCCAATCTGCCGAGCCCGCCAGCAAATCAGCCTCTCCTGCAGCAGCGCGGAGCTGCGCTTGTGCCTTGTCTTTTATTTTTTCCCTTTTTTTTTTTAATTCCCTTTTTTTCTCCCCTTCCCTCCCTCCTTTTTTTTTTTTTTTTCTTCCTTTCCCTCCCCTCCACACCCGCCCTCCACCCCCGCTCCATCCTCCTCCTCCTCGCCCCTGCCCACCGCCCGCAGTCGCCGGAGCCGCCGAGCGTTCCCCATCGCCTCTGCGGTCCCTCCCGCGGCTGCTGCGGCGGCTCCGGAGGAGGCAGAAGCGGGGTCCAGGGCGGCCGCCGGCGCCGCCTCCATGTTCCAGCTGCCCATCCTCAATTTCAGCCCGCAGCAGGTGGCCGGGGTATGCGAGACCCTGGAGGAGAGCGGGGACATCGAGCGCCTGGGGCGCTTCCTCTGGTCCCTGCCTGTGGCCCCAGCTGCCTGCGAAGCCCTCAACAAGAACGAGTCCGTGCTGAGAGCCCGGGCCATCGTGGCCTTCCACACGGGGAACTACCGGGAGCTCTACCACATCCTGGAGAACCACAAGTTCACCAAGGAGTCCCACGCCAAGCTGCAAGCCCTCTGGCTGGAAGCCCATTACCAAGAGGCGGAGAAGCTGCGGGGCAGACCCCTGGGGCCGGTGGACAAGTACCGGGTGAGGAAGAAGTTCCCTCTGCCCCGCACCATCTGGGACGGCGAGCAGAAGACACATTGCTTCAAGGAGCGCACGAGGCACTTGCTGCGGGAGTGGTACCTGCAGGACCCTTACCCCAACCCCAGCAAAAAGCGGGAACTGGCTCAGGCCACGGGACTTACCCCCACGCAAGTGGGCAACTGGTTCAAAAACCGCAGGCAAAGGGACAGGGCAGCAGCCGCTAAGAACAGGTAAGGAGCTGCCCAACCCGCTGGCAGAGGCACAAACGGGGAAGTTTCTCCCCGGGAAACGCAGCGAAGGAGCAGCGGGAAAACCGTACGGCTTCTTTCTATTTATTTTTAATGCCATAGAATGGTTTAGGTAGAAAGGGACCTTCAAGATCGTCCAGTTCCAACCCTCCTGCCATGAGCAGGGTCACCTTCCACTGGATCAGGTTGCTCAAGACCCCATCCAACCTGGCCTTGAACACTTTCAGGGAGAGGGCATCTCCACAGCTTCTCTGGGCGATTCCAGTGCCAGTGCCTCACCACCGTCATCATGTAGAATTTCTACCTAGTGTCCAATCTAACTCTTCCCCCTTCCAATTTAAAGCCATACCCCCTCGTCCTATCACTACTTGCCCTTATAAAAAGTCCCTCCCCAGCTTTCCTGTAGGCCCAAGGAGGGGGTCTCGCAGCCCAGGCTCCCCCTTGGCTGCTCCTCAAGGAACAGGATAGAGGAGAAGGAGAGAGGCCTCTCGTGCACCAGGGCTGGCTGAGCTGCTGTGACCCCAGCAGGACCTGGTGGCAGAAAGGGAGAAACTCTGCTTCCAAGTTTTTCCCGATTCCCGGACATATAGACTCTTCCTTCACATGTATTTCACGTGGAGCAGAGTCGGCAATGCTACTCTGCAGGCCCTGCTCATTTGCCTTGCCCGAGACCTCTGCTGGAACCAGCCGGGAATGTTTCTTGGGATATTTTCCTTATTTCTCTTCTCCCCCCGCCCCGCCTTTTTTTTTAATCTTAAATAACAAAATTGAGGCTCTGCATGTGCAGTGTTCTTCCCGCAGCCACAGCATCTCCCGTTTATCTCCTGTCCACTTGTCACCCCACATTCCCAGTGGCCTCTTGTCGGGGGAACCGGTGCTGTCACCCCAGACCCTTCTCATGGCCTAAGAAGGAAGATTTAAGGCCTGCAGGAGGAGGAGCGAGATGCTGCTGGGAATGACAGACACTTTGGATGATGGGACAGGCTTTGGATGGGGGACACAGCCACCCCTGGGTCTGCTTGCCCAGGAGGTGGACACCGGGTTTCTCAGGCAGACCGGCCAGACTGGGATAACTGGTGTGAGCTGAAGGTCGGGGAGGTCCGTAGGGAGGAAGCGGGGGGCTATAAGCATGTCCCGGAGGGTGATGCTGTGTGTGCCGGTTCCTTGCAGGCTACAGCAGCAGGTCCTATCGCAGGGCTCGGTGCGGTCGCTGGCAGCGGAGGAGGAGAGCGGCGGGGAGGCGGTGGGAGCAGCCTCCAGCCCCGCAGCGAGCCTCTCCAGCAAAGCAGCCACCTCCGCCATCTCCATCACATCCAGCGACAGCGAATGTGACATCTGACACCACGGCCATGACAAACCGGGGGCTCCAGCTGACCGCCGCCTGCTCGCCCACACGGGGCTCGCACTCACCCGGTCGCGGTCGCCAAACACAGGGTAACCGGGCTCTCGCCTCCCTCCCAGCCCCGCAGAAGACTACGTTAGAAAAAAAAAAAAAAAAGAAAAGAAAAAAAAACATTGCCGCCTTTATTTCGAAGGATGTGCAGAATTGATGCCTAAAAAAAAAAAAAATAGAGAGGAAAAAATCAAAATAAACCCGCAAAACATTTTTAAAAAGCAAACAAACAAACAAAAAAAAAAACAAAATAAACCCCCCGCCCCGAATGCCAAGTTGCAAAATATCTGAGCGCCTGCCCGCGGGGATGTTTCTTGTGGAAAAGACGCTGTTCTTCTTGTTGGGTTTTGCTTTACTTTAAAGGGGTTTTTATATATATATATAATGTTTATTTACTTATTTAAGGGATTGCTATGGTAGATTTTTTTCTATTATTATTATTATTAATTATTATTATTTTTGGCTTGTTCTCTATGTGCACAGGTGACTTGTAGAGCATGTGCAGGACGAAACTGTATGAAGCAGCCTAAAACCATAATAAAATATTTGGTGAACGACCCTCGCATCTGCTTTGAAATGACAGTGTCGGTCTCAAGCCCGCCGGTTTATCCAGAGCAGATCTCCGAGGCCACGGGTATCTCATCATCAGTTCGGCAAGAACCGAAACAGTTGGGTCCCCAGGACAGGGGGCGGGTGGATTTGGAAAGCAGGGAGAAGGGGGAGCAGGGGGAAACCGGGTGGAGTCGAGGGGAGTGAGGCTGGCGGGGGATAGGGATGCCCAGGGAAGGACAAGGAATGGCCGCAGCTTCTCCTTTCCCAAGGACGAAGGCTTTTCGGTGATTTTTTGGACAGGGATGAGGGGGAAAAAAAAAAAAAGGAAAAAATAAAAGCCGGGGAAGAAATGGCTGGGGACAGCCCAGCCGGGGAAGCCAAGCTTCATCCCTCACGTGGCAAACACAAAGAGAAGAAGGGGAATTAACAGCCCTCCGTGCCCAAGAAGGGCCTGAATCGGGAGTGAAAGACCCCAAAATCCCGGTCCCAGGGGTTGCCCCACCACCCACCTCCCTTGCTTTGTTTGGAGGAAACCAAACGCCAGGTCCAAGGAGCGCGCTAAGCTTTTTCCCCCAGCAGAAGGATTTTATATTATACAATTTGACATTGATCTTTAAATCGCCTGAGCTGTGCTTTTTTTGTCTGACTCGGTCTCATCGCGTTTACTTCCCTGTCCTCGGAGAGATGCCTCCCCGGTAAGCTGATTGCTAGGCTCGTTTTATTTTAGCAGGAGAAACCTTGGATCGGGGAAGCCGGGTAGAGCCAACCCACGGCGGTTGCGAGCTCCAGCTCCTCTGCACAAACCGGGGGGGCACCGAGACCATTCCATTTTCCCGATGATAGATTCATTCAGTCCAGCTGTCTTTTATCGGGAAGCGCATTCCCATCTCAGCAGCGGCTTTTCCGTCTCTGCCTAAGTTTGCATTTAAAGCCTAAAAGGCGTTGGCATCACTGCTGTCTAGATCTGTTTTTCGTCCCCAGCGCGTTGGTTTTCCTTATAGACCATGGGGCAGGTAGCCGGTATTTTTTTAACTGGTTTTAAAGTCCATTTACAAGCAACTATTTCCCCGCCGAGGTGTAATTCAAGATGTTGGGAGAGGGAAAACAAGGTGTATTTGGCGAGCGGCGGAGCAGCTGACGGCACTGGGGGGCACCCACTTGCGGGAGGGGACCCAGCCCACCCTGCACCCCAACACTGCACCAGGTTTGTTGCTTTTTAACCCCTCCCTGTGTATGTCCTCGTGCAAGAGGAGCCCAGCTTTGCTACTCAAACCTCAAACGAGGTGAGGGGTTCACCTTGGTTTTGGGGTTGGTGGCTTTGCTGGCGGGCAGCGCTTCCCACTCAGGAGTCTTTTTTCGGGGGGAAAAAAAGCGGATTTCACCCCTAAAAACGGAATGGGTTGAAACACGCCGTGGTATATTTTTCCTTCCCCGGAAATCGGTGAAGCGGATTGCAATTTCTCCAGCGGCTTCTGCAGCAGAATAGCGAGCGTTTATTTTGGGAAAACCATCCTTTCAGAAAGTCATAGAGAGAGGTGAATAATTATATGAACGCATAAACACAGCCTCTGATAACGTGGAATTTCTTTCTAACTAAAAAAAAAGTAGAATTTGGACAATAGGCAGCGGCGTGAATATTCCATATTTCGACTAAGGGTGTAAGTACTGGATCTCTGGAGTGAGCTATGGATCCCGCGGATGTTTCCTATCCCCCAGACACAGCGAGGGCACAAATCAACAGAAACAACTGTCAGGGAGGGGAGCAGAGGATGGAGATCCCGGAGAAGGCAGACTTGCTCCCTGGACTTGCTTGGTAGGGAGGACCCAGGGAGCTGAGCATCTCCCAACCGCACTTCTTCACCTCCGGAGCTTCACGGAAGAAAAACGCTTCCCCCCCACCCCTTTTTTTTTTTCCTTCTGCCTTTTCCCTTCTCGCATTGAAACGGAATGCCCTTCCCCTGGCATTTTCAGCATCTTTTTTTTTCTAAAGATCAGACCAAGGCACGCCCTAATGAGTCTGTTTAAATAATAATAATAATAACAACAACAACAGCAACAACAACAACAACAACAGTGAAGAGAGGGAAGCTTGTATTTACATTAAACAAAGAGCTCAGAAAAGGGTCGCTAAAAAGTCTGCCTTGACCCCTCTCTCTGCGGTTTAACAAAGAAGGAAAATATTGTATCAAAAGTGAAGTGAATGAGGAGGGCGGAGAAGAGAAACAGCTTTTCCTCTATTCAAGCTGGGGAGCGGGGTGGGGGGAGAAATGTTTGAATATTTCCGTTTCTTTTGAGAAGCGGGGCAGCCCCGGGCAGGGCTGAATGGGAAAGTCTTGTAAGCGGGCTGGGAGGCTGTCAAACTGCTCAGAGTAATCACTGCTAATGAAGGGGTCTCCAGCCCTCCCTGGGACAAAGGATGCTTACGAGTGCTCGCCGGGGCTGAATAGCTAATAAGTTTGCAAGGGGAAAAAAGGAGTGAGCTGTCCATAAATTGATTTTGCAAGAGAAAAAAAAAAAAAAAAAAAAAAAAAAAAGGAAAGCAAAAGGCTTGCAGGTTGGGGAGAGCCTGGCCCCGGTGCAGCTGGGACAGAAGGCCCACTTATCTGGGGCGCTTTGTCCCAGCCCTGTGCTGCAGAGGAGAGCTGCTGCTGTTCGAGGTGTGGAGGGAGGGCTGGGGGGGTGCAGGAGCCTTGGGAAAGCCACACTGGCCTTTCCAGGCTGGAAGCGCTGCCCCGGCAGCTGCCTGGCACACGTGGGTCCTCCCTGCACAGCCGTCTTCGTGCTCCAGTTTGCACAAGCCTTGACGAGTGCTCATTCCAGCCCTATCCCACGCCCAATCCTGCAGAAAGGAGCGACTGTTCCCTAATTGTTCTGCCACCGCCTTTTGCCCCTCGTCTCCCTACGGCATTTTCTTTGCAGAACAATAAAAGAATGGGTGTCTGAAAAGCGATTGAATATTCTTCTACCACCAGCACCCTGCTTGGTTAGGAAGGCTCCTTTACAAAGGATCTGCTTTGGCTTGCTGGCCTGGGAGCTGGCTGGAATCAGAGGCTGGAAAGGGGACTCAGCTCATTGATAAGGGCCCTTGTGTGACAAGAAGATGGTGCATCTCATGGCTGGGAGAAGCACGAGAGTGAGCTGCATTTTGGACGTTTCATGCATCCAATTAAAGGCTTGGGAGGATCAGAGTCTATCACAGATCCAGTTACCCCTGGCTGATGCAGGGTAATGCCATGAGAGAGAGCAATACTCCCCAGCGATGTCTGTCCCTGCCTCTCAGCCATGCCAGACACTGGCTTTTTTATATATTTGTTATTTCTTTTCCAGGAGAAATCCAAATGTATTTGCCGGAAGGGAGGATGGATATGTGGGAAGCCAAAGGGAAAGGACACTGTGGGGTGCAGTTGCTGCCAAACTTTGACCTGTCCTCTCACCTGTCTCCTCCTCAAGGCCACCCCACAGCCCCAGCACCCACAGTGGAGTCTGACTTCAGTGCGCTTCTCTTGAGGCAGGCCCGGAGGGCGAGATCTAGCTGGGAATTAAAGCAAGGAATGCATCATCTTAGATCCCTCGAGGGATACAGCACTTTGCACTCTATCGGCATTTATTCTTGGCACTGTTGTGATGGATAAAACCCTTGGATTTCTGCTCCCTTCTGCTTCAGAATAAGCTGCAAGATCCCCAGCAAAAGACCAGGAAATAGCTTTCCTTCCTTCACCACTTTCTACATCCAGTCTAAGCCCCCAGAATTGCAGAAATTCCATAGAGAACCCATTTTGACACAGACCTCTCTGGCACACACCAACCCTGTGAGAAACACGGTTTGGAGGAAAGTTTGCAATTTCAAACCTTATACAAGCAAAGTGGGTTCACATATTTGTCCCCTCTGGCATTTCCCAGAGGTAGGGGAGAGGCACCATGGCCTCAGAATACCACACACTTGATTAGTTGTCTCCTTACACTTAGCAGAATGGTACCTGATGCCACTCCATCCTGCTGGAGTCATCCACGGGGCGTCAGCCCTCACTGCTGCTTCCACTATTTCTGACCCAGAAAGCTTAAAAATGGTGCCAATCATTCAGTGTTCTCCCTTCACAGCCTCTTCTCACGCTGTGTAAAGGAAAACCCAAGGGGTTGTTCCCCATAGCACTTAGACAAACCCACCTCTGTGGCCTTCCCTGCCATGACCATGTACATGGCATGAATGGGATCAGATCTGTGCCCTCCCTACTTATGACTGAGGGAAAAGTGTCTCCTCTCCAGCAATGTCCAAGGAAGTGGGACCTCCAGGACTCCCTCCCCACGGTGCCTAACCCAGCCAAATAAAGACGGAACTGATGTCTGATGATGACTGGGTGCTTGCTACCCCCAAAACCTGGATTTTCAGCTTACCCACAGACAAGCAAGTCAGCCTTTCTGGGAGGTGTCCACATGAAGACTAGCTTCACAGGGTGGTCTCTCTTCCCCAACATGCCTTCATGCAGCAAAGACTCCTGACTGGAAAACGCCCACAGGGTCTTAGCTCTTTATTGTCACAGCGGAGAGCTGTCACGAAGCAGGCAGCCACTTTGCCGTGTCTGCATTATTAAAGGACATGTCCTGGCACTGCTGCCCACTGAAAAGCTCCATGTTTTTCAACCCTGTCACCCTCCAAATAAGGTGGCTGTGTCCATATGGCCTAAGGGAAATGCTCCACACCTGTGCTATTTGAGCTGTTCCCTAGGGACCATGTAGGGCAGCTCTGCCTGGTCTGAGGCAATCCCGTGCCAGGGACTCTTCTAACATTTTAATAGGATAAGTGATGAACCTAAGTGCCCTCATACGTTTTAACATACAGATACAGCCAGACTAAATCACTTGAGACATTCCAAACAGCCTAAAGGATTTAGACACATCTCTTTATTTCCATTTAAAGCTGTTCCTCATAACCATACCTAATGTGCACCAGTCTCAGAAATCCAATCCCTTAGAAAACTTCACAGAGCTGAATGCAGGTTTTGGAGGGGAGCTTTCCAGCAGCCACTGCCGAGATCTGCATCCACACACACAGGTATTGATCAGCAGAACAAGCTTCTCAGCCTTTATTCAATAACTCCATAGTAACTCACAATGACACATGATTTGGGGCTTCACTAGGACAAGTGGGGATTTTTATTCTAGTGCTATGTCTTCTTAATTTCAATAGAGAGCTCTATAATGAGAAAACAGGACATGATTTTGTTCAGGTGGAAGACTTTTGTCGATGACCATTAGTGGCTTCATTCAGAACAAAGACACCCCATTCCTCCCAATCTCACCTACTGGAATACATGTCCTTCTTCAGAAGCAATTCTTGAAACACTTTGACACCACATGGTTGTAATACTAAGGTGGCCAAGGACAGAATGACAGCTTTTCTTCTGGAACACCCTATTGGAGGATAATTCCCCATTAAATGTACAGTGAGGCCAGTCACACATAGGGACACACAGGTCCAATGTTTTTCAGGTACTTCAAAGAAACACAAGGACATGCAGCTCTTCTTCAGGTAGCAAATTGTTGTGTCTTTAAGCTTTTCTGTAAACACCTCTATCAGGGCATTTATATTGAAATGTTCTTTAAGCCAGGTTGTTTTTTAAGTTAATTGGAAGGTTTTGGTTTTCAGTGGCTTTCGTGCCTGCTCCCATTCAGGTCAGCAGGTGGTCCCTGGAGCCGCTGTGGGGGTGGATGTCCCCAAAGCTGACATGAAGGTGGGTGATCTCCATAGGTTGCCAGCACGGTCAGTGGGAGAGAGACGTTCTCAGGTAGATGACTCAGAGCACCTAATCCTGCTCTAGTTACGCTAGCGCAGTAATCCAGCACCGTCAATCTGGCTCTGTTGCCTGGAGAGACGGTCCTACCCTCCTCCCCCTCCATCCTTAGCAGCAAGACGATCTAGGCAGTTTTAACCAAGATCAGCTCTCTAATCAAGTTCACTGTCTGTGAAAGCTTGTCTCTCCCTATTGACCACAAAGGTGGGTGAGGCTTCTGAGGCCAAAGTTGAGTTTCTGTCGGTCTTGTTCCCACTCAACCCATGATCCTTCTTATCCCTTGACATCCCCAAGTGTTGAGGGAGCGATGCCAACCAATTTCGTTGTTCAGCTTCAACTGCTGGAGAATTTCCCAGCAGCCTTGTTTGGCATGTCACTTGTGGGTCAGAAGTGCTTCAGGGCTTCAGTGGTGGGATGTCTCCTGGAGGGAATGGCTCTTGAAGCAATACTCTTCTCCAAAGTAACAAGGGATAGGATCAGAGGAAATGGCCACAAATTGTGCCGGGGGAGGTTCAGATTGGACATTAGGAAAAATTTCTGTACTGCAAGAATGGTGAAGCATTGGAACAGGCTGTCCTGGGCAGTGGTGGATCTTTATCCGTGGAGGTGCTCAAAAAACCTATAGCCATGGCACTTCAGGACATGGTTTAGTAGGCATGGTAGTGTTGGGCTGACAGTTGGACTGGAAGTTTCTTAGAAGTCTTTTCCATCCTTAATGATTCTCTGATTCTGTGATTCTAGAGTCACATTGGTACTTATGAGAACATAGTTCATTGCTCCTCAGTGGATCTGCTCACTTGCTTCCAACTTGTTAAAGCTTTTTTTCCAAGTAATATTTCATTTTATTACTATGCAATGTTAATAAATAACTCTATTGCAGTGTTTTAGCTGGTCTCTACTGTTTTCTTTTGGCGTTACTTCTTCTGAAAACTCACTATCTCCAGGAGCTGAGAGTTCAACAGCTTCTTTTCTTTGCTCCAAGAGCTCTTCACTAAAGGGTTGAGCTGCAGGAGCTCAGTTAAAAACCTTCCTTGCAGCCTTGGTGTGTGCAGGACTTGAAGGACATGGTTCTTCACTCTGGGCCCCTGCAGCATTAGGACTTGCCTTTCACCCATCCTTCATCATTTGTTGACTTTCAAGTGTGTCATCTCAAAACTGTTTGTAGAACTTGGGCTTTAAACAGATGAAATATAAAATATTAAGGTTTGTAATGCAGTCTCAGAGTAAAGTGAATGAGTTGCTCTGTCTGTGGCTTGTTATTTTAGAGACAAGAATTTGTTCTTTTACTTATTGATGTCACTAATTGCCATCTGAGGGTTTGGATGGAAGGAGGAGCAGGTTGAGTTGCTGCATGTGGAGGCCTTCTGAGAAAAACAAGCTCTGAGAACTAAAGAATCTGCTGTAGCAGTCCTGGAATATGTGCCCTATTTTGCAAAGGGACCCAGAGCTCTACATCTCCTTACAGAGAAAGAACACTGACGGCGCTCAGTGGTTTTACTTAGAAAGCCATAAAAAATAACTGCTTCATTTAGAAGTCTTGAATTTGAAAATGCTGACTCAAGAACTCAGGTTTGGGGTACCCTTGAAAGGAGAAAAAAATCCATTTGTTAAAAGTCTTTGATTTTGGAAAATCTAATTTAAATACCTAATACTCAGTGTTGTATCAAAAATCATTGCTTTCCTGAATCCAAGGCAGAAGTCTTCTCTCCCTCTCTCGTGCCCACACACCACACACATACACACACACGTGGAGGGAGGTGAGGGAGGAGGATATGAGGGAGATCTTAGTGTTCTGCCTAAACTAAATGTCCATTATGGAAATAAATGTGCTCAAAGGAAAAAGAAATGTATCCACGTTAGACATTTAATAGATTATTTCCTTACATGTACAGTATACATCTTTTTATAAAGCTGATATTGTTTGTATTGGAGCATGAACATTAACCTCCTACAATTCACCTTGGTTTGCAAACTGTAAGAATCAATTCACCTAAGTTGGATGTTCACATCTAGTTAGCTTTCTGCATTATCTCAGCTGGAGAGGTCACTAAAAATAGTTGTATAGCACTTTGAATTTTCAACAGGGAGACTTTATTATCGTTTAGATCCATCATCGTTACTTTACCTACCATGGTTCTTCCAGCTGAAATAATGCACAGAGCTGGTAGTGGCTAAGTGTTTTCAGAGTTCATGCACTGATGAGCAGGACAGCTTGGACAATATCTGAATTGCTAGCAACAGCAAACTGAGCAAGCTGCATGGATGGAGTAACACTGGTTCAGTAAATCCCCACTGCTTCAACTATTTCATCAAAAATGCTTTTTTTTTTCCTCCCTGCTTTCCTGCATTGCAGAAGCAGGACTGAGCTCTCACCGTGTGCTACCCTGATCCTGCAAACTGTTACCTTCATGAGTAGCAGTCCTCAGCCTCTCCCCAGGTCCTGCTGAAGTCAATGGGGCTGTTTGTGCCAATAAGCATCGAGGGGCAGCAGGGTCACATCCTCCTTGTGTGAGGCAGGGTGACAGAAGAAAGACTGCTCTTAATGGTGCTGCAGCATGATTTTCATTTGTTATTTTCTTACTGTTAACAATTTCCCGTGCTTTCTCAGGAAGAAGTCACCTTGCCAAGGCTCTCATGGCCTTCCAGGCATTAGAACTTGCTGCTCACATGTCACCTCTATATGTCACTGTACATATGTATGGGTGTAGCTAAATGTTTTGGCTGTTCAGTTTTGTTTGTGTCACTGGACTGTCTCAGCCACTACAAGGCTTCTAAGTTTTGCCTTCCAAGTACACACAGGTGAGAGCACAATGCCTTGGCCCAGTGCCTTGGTCCAGCCACTTATACTGATGTTGCTGATCCCATTACCAGTTACTGCATATATTTATTTAAGCAACGGGGGCAAGGCTCATATAAGACACAAAATGCCTGGGAGCATCAATGAAGTAACAGGAGATGCAAGGAGCAATGAAGCAGGCTGACTGCTTCATTACATTGTGAAGTAGGTATAATTAATGAAATGCTTCTTTAATGTCTTTAATTAAATGGTATTAATTATGTTTGATAAATAAACATTCTTTCCTTCAGCATTAGCTGCTTCAGCTCTACATTTCATCTTGCTGTCAATTCAAGCCAGATCCACACCCCAAGATTACCAGAAAGGTTCCTGTGGACTTTGGTGTCATAGAATCATGGAATCATAGAATCATAGAATCGCTTGTTTGGAAAAGACCTTTGAGATCAAGTCCAACTGCACCTGTCCACTACTAAACCATATCCCTGAGCACTTTGTCTACCTGTCTTTTAAATACCTCCAGGTGTCTGTTAGATTAGGTCCTGATAGAAATTGAAATTGCAGTTTTCAGGGGTTTAATTAACAGGACAATAAAAACTTTCTAAGAAGATGCACAACAGAGCCAAAGAGAAATCTCTTTCCACTCATAATTTGACATCTTAACTCAAGAAGGAGCTGTGCTACCAGACACTAAGAAAATCCAGAGTACTTCACTGTTCCTCATTCACTTGGAGCTTGATTAAATGGGCTACAGCCTTTCTGCTGGAGGCAGAAAAATACCATATTGTGGTGGATATCAAAATGGATAGGTCTTTAGTCATATCAAAAAGAAAAGATGCTGACATAGATTTCTCATTTTGAGTGGTATAGAACTCAAATGAAAGTTAGCCATCAAGCAGAAATTTGTGAACATTGTCAAATGCCAATATCTTCTTCGATAATGGAAGAAGTGCACACCTGTGGGTGTTGTGTGGTCATATTCCTGTATCTTGTTTCTACATTAGAGAAATTTCTGGAACTATTCCCAGAAAAACAAGCTGCCTGATTTTTTATCCCACAAATGTTTGTTCCCAAGGAGAGTCCTTCAAAGGATGCTGTTCATGCAAGTCAGGACTGATCATATCTACCTGGGCTCTCCTAATACCTCAGGATGAAACCTCCAGGTTTCATGGAAGTCAGTGGACCTTTAAGTCAGGGATACACCAGATTAACAAAGCTCTGAGTAAAAGTCAGCAAATGCAAGTCTGTAAACTGGAGAAATTCTTCAGTTTGAGGATGATGAGGCACTGGCACAGGTTGCCCAGAGAATGCCCAGAGGATACCTCATCCTTGGAAGTGTTCCAAGTCAGGTTGGATGGGACTTTGAGCAATGCGGTCCAGTGGGAGGTGTCCCTGCCCATGGCAGGGGAGTTGGAACTGTCTGATCTTTAAGGTCCCTTCCAACCCAAACCATTCTATGACTCTGTAATCCCCACCTAGGCTCACAGAAAGACCTGGCAGCAAAAAGGTGTTGCACATGGGCCTCTCTATGAACACTGCACACCTTCTTTGCACCCCGTGTTTACCTTCACCATACAGACCCTGGAGTCAGCATGACCTAATAGCAGCAAAAAGAGATGCCAGGAAGGTGCAGAAGAACATTCTGCTCCTATGTGGCTCCCACTCAACTAGGGGCTCCCTAGGCCAGAAGAGGATTTCTCTCCCATAAACCACCCTTTAATAGGTGGAAATTTTTACCAACTACAGCATCTCATGTCTCAGCATGTCTGAACACAGCACTCATCATGTTCAGCGCAATGAGTTCTTATTTACCTTATAGACACTCCAGCCACACAAACAATTATATCCTAACAGGTCCAGCTATATCAATTGTTGCAGCATCATCTGTCTGGAAGTTCTGCTGTGATCACCTTTTTTTTTGCATCACATATAAGAAGAAAAACAACCAAACAAAACGTTGTCTATCTCCTGCGATGACAATCACCCAGCTTTCGCCAGACCTCAGATCCTGTGTTCAGTTTTGGGCCCCTCACTACAAGAAGGACATTGAGGCTGTGGAGCACGTGCAGAGAGGGGCAACAGAGCTGGTGAAGGGGCTGGAGAATAAGTCTTACAAGGAGCGGTCGAGGGGACTGGAGCTGGAAAAAACAAGGCGGAGACCTTATTATTGTCTACAACTGCTTGAAAGGAGGTTGTAGCCAGGTGTGTGTTGGTCTCTTCTCCCAGTTGATAGGATGAGAGGTAATGGCCGCAAATTGCACCAGGGGAGGTTCAGACTAGACATCAGGAAAAATTTCTTCACCAAAAGAGTGATCAGGCACCGGAACAGCTGCCCAGGTTGAGTACCCATCCCTGGAGGTGTTTAAGAGATGAGTAGATGGGTTTCTCAGAGATATGGTTTAGTATTGGACAGGTACAATTGGACTTGATGATCTTAAAAGTCTTTTCCAGCCAAGCGGTTCTGTTATTCGCTTAGGATCGTATAAACCCAGAAGCGCTTGAATGTTAATTCAAGATTTTCCCTCCTCAATTATTAATGATTAAAGCACTGAGTATTTTCTATATGGATGCCACCTTGATGCTAAATATACCAGGAAATACAAAGGCCACTACACATGGGTGGGATCCAGTGTTGATTAAAATGCATTACCCAGTGTGTTTGTAATTCACACTGGCCACACTCCATGGATAATGCATTTTGATTTTATGGGGTTTAGGTCTGCAGGCAAAAGATTCAACAACCTTAATTAGGGCCTAATAGTACTGCAAGAAATAGGGGTGTAGTGCTGAAAGAAACAGGGGTGATGTCAAAAGAAAAGATTCTTCTAATTAATTTTCAGTCTTTATCCTCACCTTAGCAAAATATTCTGATTTCTGTGCTGTATCTCAGAGGAGCATTTCCACATTGAATTGCCAGCAAAGCAGCAGGTAAGTGAGTGTGGGACAGCAGCTGCGTTGGTCCATGTCAGGCACAGAACCTACCAAAGCCCTTAAGGTGGTCTTGGTGGGACTAGACTTGATGGTAAGCAACAAGCAAAAAAGCCAGTGCCTGACATACAGACACTGATGGGCACTGTATCACATTCAGATTTATTTACACCTCCATTTGCATCCAATAGTGGTTGGCAGAGGTTGGCAACAACACCCGTGTCTGTGCAACTGATTTTAGACTTCAAGACCAAGAACATTGTCTCTCCAGCAGCATAAGCTGGTCCTCTGGCAGTACCTCTGGGGCAAAAACGGGTACATTCAGGCTGAGAAGAGGTGGTGGTGCTGGACCATGAAAAACCACCAGCAGAGACTGTCCCTATGCCTTTTGGGAAGGGGCAGCAGCCTGGATTAGGGTTAAACGGATTTGTGCTTGCAGGACCCTGGGCCTCTAATTGGGTTGTTTTTTAATTCCTGTAATCCTGGATGATTTGGAGCAGATGCTTCAAGATTACTGCCAGGCCCAAAGGTGACTGCAGGAAGAAAACAGCCCATGCTCAGCAGGCTGCAGCACAGTAGTCTGAGAGTGTCACTGTGTCCAGAGGGCTTCTCCCCTTCCTGCTGCTCAGAGGGGATGCAGCACCAGTAGGGATTGGCCCAATCTGGGGTTTGGCCCTGCACAAGGATTTGGGATGACTTGAAGTTGACTTTGGCCTCCCAGTAGCCCAAGGGCATGGGGGGACAGAGCCCCAGAAAGCAGCTGATGGGAAAGACAAAACCATACGTAGCTGCCAGAGAGCATTTATTTTTCCTGTTTGCTCATGAGCACGTGTGAAAATCCCCTGGGTGATGGCAGAAATCCTTACACCTGAAACCTCAACGCCAGGCTGCAAAAATGTCCCACCAGCCAACTGCAGCCTCAACGGGTCCTGCAGGTAAAATCTCTCTGTGTGATCCATCAAAGGATGAGGCTTCAACTACCGCTGAATAAAACACATTGAATATTGATGGGGACCGGATTTTTAGTAGGGCCTCTTGTGATAGGACAGGGCGTGATGTTTTTAAGATGAAAGAGGGTAGATTTAGACTACATAGAAGAATGGAAGTTTTTACGACGATAATGGTGAAATACTGGCACAGGTTGACCAGGGTGGTGGGGGGTGTCTCACTCCTGGAAACGCCCAAGATCAGTTTGGACAGGGCTCTGAACAACCAGATCGAGTTGAAGACGCCCCAGCTCACTGCAGGAGGGTTGGACTGGATGGGCTTTAAAGGTCCCTTCCAACCCAAACCATTCTGTGGTTCTATGATTCTAGGACAGCCTGTTATACATGGGTTTGGCTTAGCACCACCAGCTCTTCTCTAGGATGCTGCTGGAGTTGAGTAGCTCCTGCCCAGCTTCCATATGAAAGATCAAGGGACTGCACTGGCCAGAGAGACAGCAACAGACTTGGGAGAGGAGGGCGTTTAGTCCATAGGACAAATGAAAATATTTTCTTCTGTATCAACTCAGGAAATTATGATAACATCTCAAAAAAACAGCCTATAATCACCTTCTGCACAAGATAGTTCATTTAAGATGATTCCCTAGAATACTCAGTGAAGTCCTTGGGTGTTGTTGGTCCAACACAACTCCTTGCTGCTCACTCCAGCTCTTCCTTCCTCTGCTTTTTTTACAGCTCCAGGTAGAATGAGCTGTAACCTGTCTTGGATTCTTTCCTAACCTGATAGAAAACAGCAGGACCCTGGATCTGAGAGCAAACCTGTGTTTGTCCATGGGTTCCAGTAATAATTTGCAAGTGTCTAATGCTGCAGCTTGAAGCAGCCATTTAGGCTAAAATATCTTCTCTGATCTTAAATATTTAACAAATACTATAAGATATGTAATATCTGCAATATTCATAGCCTCGGTGGCAGGCTGAAAACACTTTGGCATGGGGTTATTTGAGGTTCTCATTTGAAGACCAGTAGATTTCCCTTGCTTCTTTGTCATTGAACATCACCATACAACTTTAACAACATGCAACTGAGAATTCATGGGCCATTTGGGATAATGTGATGGCACAGAGATAGTTGCAGTAAACGAAAGAGTATCTTAAATAGCTTGAACAAGATGTGATGTAGAGGGTGACTTGTATGAGGCAGAGATTAATGACAATTATTAATAATTACAAGTCCCAATCTAGCAAAGCACTTAAGCATAATTTTATGGCCTATTGGCTTCCCAGACAACTTCTTCATCAACACCTAGGAGAACTGAGTACATTCCAACACTGGTCGAGGGTGTGCAGGAGCCAGCACTGCAGTAACCCTCTTGCATGAAATCTGCTGTTCCAGTGGATGGCAGTGATATCTACCTTGTAGGATGGTGGAAAAGCTGAAAGACCTGAAAAGAGGGTAAAAGAGGGTGGATTTAGATTGAATATTAAGAAGAATCTTTTTTGCTGTGAGGGTGGTGAGGCCCTGGAGAAGCTGCGGATGCCCCATCCCTAGGGGTATTCAAGACCAGGTTGGGTGAGGCGTTGAGCAACCTGATCCAGTGGGAGGTGTCCCCGCCCATGGCAGGGGGTTTGGAACTGCCTGATCTTTAAGGTCCCTTCCAACCAAAACCATTCTACGATTCTATGATTCTATTGGTATTGCCTTCCTCATTTTGCTCTCTATAACTACCTAAAAGGAGGTTGTAGGCAGGCAGGGGCTGGTCTCTTCTCTCAGGCGACCAGAGACCAAATAAGAGGACATGATCTCAAGTTTCGTCAGGGGAGGTTTAGGCTTGATATTAGGAAAAAAATTTTCACCAAAAGGGTGATTGGCCATTGGAATGTGCTGCCCAGGGAGGTGGTGCAGTCATGGTCCCTGGTGGTGTTTAAAAACAGATTGGATGAGGCACTTAGTGCCATGGTTTAAATGACACGTAGGTGTTGGTGTTGGGTCATAGGTTGGACTAGATTATCTCAGAGGTCTTTTCCAACCTTGTGATACTGTGATACTGTGATTTGCTTGGAAAAGAAGAGTTTATTTGGTAATGTTAAAGGTTTGGATAGAAAGGCTTATAGCCAGGCAGTTTTATTGTTGCTTGACAAAGCCAGATGCTTAGAGAGGCTTTGAGTCGAGCTATTTAAAGGCGCCGTTGATCCCCAGCCTACTCTCTGCACCTATGTATCTCCTTGGCTGAAAGAAAAACTGCTGAGGGTGACAGGGAGAAGCAGGGTCCAAGCCACTCCAACTCCAGGGAAGCAAGAATGCATGAGCCAGGACTGCAAAGGTAGGTGGTGGTGGTGGTGGCCCCAAGAAGGAGACATGGGAGGGCAGAGCTATGTCTGACTGTCCCCAGGCTCGGTGTCACGCGCTGGAGCTGTCTCAGTGTTGAGGCAGGGCTCACCCGGCTGGCACCAAGAGTCACCTCCTATGATACAGCGATGACTGCATGGATCAGCCACACAAATCCTTACCTGTCCGGAGCCGAGCCAGGGCTGGGCCAGATGAGGTGGTGGCAGGGACACAGCAGTAGGTCCCTGAGAGCAGGGGAGCCCATGGCTGGGGTGAGGGGCAGAGGAGCAGCTGGAACTTTCGGGGCTTTTTAAATTCTATTTTCTCCTAGAGAAGTACAGCTGAAGCAAAGTTCTAGGTAAGGATCTGTGCTCCAGTTCCCACTTCAGCCCACCTCTACCTGATTAAAGCTATCCCCATCGACTCCGCCCCTGACTGTTGGCCCTACTCAGGAGCAAAAAACCTTAAATTTGAGTGGGTGTCTGGGGGCACCTGGGCTTTATGCACATGCCCTGCACACAGCTGCCGGCACCCTTCCAGCCACCACTCAGCCAAAATCCAATGCTTTGGAAGAAAAGTGAACTCCTGTCTGCTCAGGTCCGGGGTCAAGGTCTAGGTCTGGGATTAGGGTCTGGGCTCTCGCTCCAGGTCCAGGTTCGGGGCTCAGGTCTGGGATCAGGTTTGGGTCTGGGTCCAGGTCCAAGGTGAGAGTGTGTGTCTGGACCTAGGCTCGGAGTCTAGGTCTGGGAATGGGATCAGGATGGAGATTAAGGTTTGTGCCCAGGTGTGGCGTACAAGGTCCAAGTCTGAGTCCAGGTTGGGGCCTGGAGTCGGGAGTGAATTGGGCCCAGGACTGGCGTCTGGGTCTGGATTCGGGATCAGGGTCCAGGTCTCAATCTAGGTTTGCATCTGGGATCGGGATTCGGGTCCAGGTCTGGGTCTGAGTCTGGGATGTGGATCTGAGTCTGGGTCTGGGTCTCAGTCTGGGTCTGGGAACAGGGTCGGGGTCTGGGATTGAGATAGTGGTCCCAGTCTGAGTCCAGGTCTGTGACTGGGGTCCGGGTCCAGGTCCAGGTCCAAGTCCAGGTCCGATTCTGGGTCCAGGGTCAGAGTCCAGGATTGGAGTCCAGGTTGGGACCGGGACTGGGGTCGGGATTTGGGTGTGAATCTGGGTCCGGGATCAGGGTCTTGGTCTAGGATCGGGGTCCGAGTCTGTGTCCGGGTCCAAGTTTGGGTCCGGGTCGGGGTCTGGATCCGGGGTCAGGATTGGAGCTCGGATCGGGACTGAGACTGGAGTCCAGGGTCGGATCCGGGCAGAGCGGGCGGTACTGCCGATGGGGCCCCCGCGGCTGCCCTATTCCCAGCCCCGTTCCCGTTTCCAGCCCAGCTCCCGTTCCCCGCCCCGTTCCCGTTCCTTCGCGGAGCAACAGCTCCACCGTGTGCAGAGACGGGAGTGCAGCAGCCCTGGGACCCGGGGGAGCCTGAGCGCACGGGCCAGGTTTAGCTCCCCTCAGTCACATTTATGCCTTTATTTACTTCTTCTTTTTTTAAGTAAAAAAAAAAAAAACCCACACCTTTTTTTTTTTTTTTTTTAAAAGCGAAAAAAGACAACCCCGACAACCCCTCTGTTTCAAAGAGCATCTTCTTACCGGATTCCCAAGGAAGGTTATGTTCTTGCAGGACTGTACAGCCCAGAATATTGCCAGAATCACGGCTTGATGCACTGAATCTTGTCAGAGTCCTCATCTGTGTGAGCTTGGTTATCTACTTTTATTCCACTTCTCAGCATTGCTGAGGAACACAGATCATTGTAGAATCATAGAATCATGGAATGGTTTGTGTTGGAAGGGCACTTAAAGATCATCCAGTTCCAACCCCCCTGCCATGGGCCGGGACACCTTCCACCGGATGAGGTTGCTCAAAGCCCCATCCAGCCTGGCCTTGAACACCTCCAGGGATGGGGCATCCACAATTTCTCT
Source organism: Tapera naevia (assembly GCA_033556795.1). Lineage (NCBI taxonomy): Eukaryota > Metazoa > Chordata > Aves > Cuculiformes > Neomorphidae > Tapera > Tapera naevia. The sequence goes on along the minus strand of JAUMJJ010000157.1, from coordinate 4,591,678 downwards.
GGGCTACCTGTCCAGGGCCTCAACACCTTCACAGCAAAATATTTCTTCCTAATATCTATTTAAATCTCCCCTGTTTCATCTTAAAACAATTCACCCTTGTCCTATTCCTGCACTCCTTGATAAAAGGCCCCTCCCCAGATTTCCTCTATCCCCTTTCAGTACTGGAAGGCTGCTCTAAGGTCTCCCCAGAGCTTTCTCTTCTCTAGACTGAACAAGATTTTCACTGATTAACGTTTTCACTTCCTCCAAAAGGACAAGGTCACAGATTTGTCTTCTTATTTTGTTAAAATTTCTCCAAGGGTTGCAATCATTCAACCATACTGTATGAGTTTGCCTCTTGCCAAAGGGACTTTTTACAAGGTCTTGTAGCAATAGGATGAGAGGAATGGCTTTAAATTGGAAGGAGGGGAGATTTAAGTTAGCCATTAGGAAGAAATTCTTCACAATGAGGGTGGGGAGGCACTGGAATTGCTTGCCCAGGGAAGTTGTGAATGCCCCCTCACTGGAGGTGTTCAAGGCCAAGTTGGACAGGGCTTTAAGGCAGCCTGATCTAGTGGGAGATGTCCCTGCCCATGGCAGGGGGGTTGGAACTGTCTGATCTTAAAGGTCCCTTCCAACCCAAACCGTTCTATGAAAACACTCCAAGCACAACAAACCACAAAGCAGTATTTTGTGCTCACTCAAATATGCTTACTCCCTGTCCAACCCCGTCCTTTTGATCGACTTCTCAGCTCAGTGCCAAGCATAGCCAGATCACTGCTTACCCAGTGCAGCCTCAGAGCAGTGTAGGACAGGGTTTTACATTCATGAAGCTTAGCAGGACCTCAGTTGAATGCTGCTGTGGACGAGCAAATGTTTGAGCTGCAGCACACACTGCTGTGCCCGTGCGATGCCCCAGCTTACAGCTGTGTCAGTGCAGAGTGTGAGACCACTGCTCCTGGTGTTGTGGAACCAGCTTGGGGCCCATCCAGGGGTGATGTTTGTGGGCTAAGGGCTGGCAATCCTCACCTCTAAGCCTGACCAATAAAAGCATCGGGCAGTGCTAGAGCTATAGAAGAAGAAGGACCTCTGGGACCAAATAGGTTTGTGTTTGTTGTCCCCACTCCCTGGGGTTTCTCTCTGGCTTTGCTGCCCTGTGAAATGGAAATCTGCCTCACCTGGGTACATCAGTCCTGGGTCAAGCTATGAGGTTGTTTCTTCCTAGTGTTTTTCACTTACTACTGCCATTCCCACACACCCGCATCCCCACCCCCTTGCTCCATTTTTTTTGCAGGGTGGGAGAACATTTGTTTCCTTAGTGAACTACACAAGTGTTTGCAGTCCATGACTGTCCTTTCCTGATGAGGTCTGGTGGTCAAATACCTCTGCCACAGCCCCTGGGAAGGCAGTAGTGGGTGTCAGGGCTGAGGGCTGGCCCTTCCAGGCCAAATCGCTGACAAAAATCACGTTACAACCTCCCTCTTCTCTCTCCCAGAGATGTTTCAGGCTGCAGCTGTGCCAAATTATCCCTAAATCCTGGGGGGTGGGTGGGGGCCTGAGCTCTGGGAGGGGAAGCCCAGGTCTTTTGATGCCACCTTGTGGAAACCTCGCTATCCTGCCATCACCAGTACCAGTGTCACCCTGGGGATAGAGTTGTGGGCAACAAGTTGGAGTGCCGATGGCTGGGAAATATTTTGGGATGAGGCTGGGTGCAGCTGATTGTATTTAAGCTCAGGCATGCACACAAAATCTGCTCTGGAGGGACAAGGAAGATCCCAGCCAAGCAAAGGGAGTACAGGAAGGTCCACTGGCAGTTTGCATTAGTTGTGTTGTCATCACAGCGATGGCAAGAAGTTATATAAGAGTTGTGAGCCTTATGTCAGATCAAATGATACACTCAGGGAAAAACACATCAGCTGTCGGGCATGTAAGTGCTCTGGCTTGTGCCCCTTGTGCTCCTCAGTCCTCTGGTGGCAAGTGGTGCGGCAAGAAAAGCAGCTGTTCTCAAAAGGATGGAGAAACCTGGAGCAAGCCTCAAATGAGCTCGAGGGTGTGTAAATCCAGAACTACAGTGCAGCCCAGCAGCCAGTGAGGTCTGAATTCCTACCCATGCTGCTTGGAATAGAAAATCCTGTTGTGTGCACCTGCACTGGCCTGAGATGAGAAGAAACCTGCTGGCCAGGTCCCATCCCATGCGTAAGGGTAACTGGGTAATTCACCGCGCTACTGTCACTACTGGCAATTTAATATTTGGACAAGATCAAGGCCCTCATTAAATGCAATCACAGGTGCTTTCGCTTGGCAAAAGCCAGACCAAGAAGGAGGAGCTGTGTGCACTCCCCATCCACTGCAGAGCAAAGAGCTACAAATGCATTCCTTCCAGGAGCGTATCCCTGGCAGCAGGCTACAAGGTGGAGGATATTGCATTTATTGGAGCATAGCAGGGGAACATGCTCCCTCCTGTTGGACCTGGACAACAGCAAAGTCAAGAATTTTCCTGTACCGTTGGTTTACCAGGCTCATAATTTCCTGCCTCCAGCACATGAAGATTTTGGCTGACCTGCCAGATAACCCGGGCCTGAGTGGCAACTGAAAGACAGGCAGAGCTTTTCCCGGCTATCACCAGCATCAGACATCCCCCAGATTACAAAATTTGTACAACCTGTACCTTAAAACTTTCCAAATATCTTGCTTTAATCCTCTATGCCGTGATGACATGCAGCTCTCAGTTTTCAGCTTGTATGTTTATCTTCTCTTCTGATAACCAATACAGGCATCTTTATGCCATTTTTAACTTGGAAAGTGTAGGCAATGAACAAGTATCTTTCAAATCTCAAAACAAATAAGAAGATGATTTATATTTGTGTACTTTCCTGTATTTAACTTTCTCTTCCCCTTATGTCGATGTGGTCTGGCTTTACAGTTTAGAAACAACAGTAACTTCAAGAGCAGCAAAACCTGCAAATTCAATTACTATAAATTAGGTGCCCACATCAAATACGGCCAGTGGGACCCAGTTGATTTACATCCATGTTGTATACCAAGATATCAGCTTTTTCAAGGTGCTCCTACAAGCTTGTATTACCACCTGGGGTACTTTGGAGGAGTACAACTCAAAATGCCAAACTGGAAACACAACTACTTTGGAAGGGGAGTCCCAGGGATGTTTCTCTTCCATTTGCATGATTGAAAAACAGCTTTATCGAGGGAATGAGGAAATAACAGCTAAATTATGTCCTGTAGCATAAACCTGCTATGTCATGGCTATCAACAAGTGTGAAATCCCATGGAAGGAGATATAACTGATGCCAAGCCAAAAGCTGTGAAAAGGTAACCCTCTGAAAAACAAGACTAGAGCTGCTATTTTTAGCAGCAATTAGTTTGCATGTTGTTATAAATGTTAACACTTGAACATCCTTTGTTTTGTACCATTGGGATCCCATTTGAAAAGGCACAGCATGCTCTCACATTTCTTTCCCCTTAAAGCCCTTTAGGATTGAACCACAAATGGTATTTTCACATGAAATCCAGCTCTTCTGCCCATACGTGGGCAGTAACGTAACCTTCCTTCCAGGGTCTGATTGAAATGCATCTGCATTCATAAATTTAAACATCTGGCTCCATTGTAAAGTAGGTCAGAGCTCATCTGTCAAAGAGGCATTTATCAGAGATATGGGGAATTGCATTTTCACCCTCCTGTCTCATTTGTGGTGCAGCAAAATAAGAGCAGCCACTCACCACTCTCTCCGTAGGTGTTGCGAGGTGGTGGCTGTCCCCAAGGATGTAAATATTCCCCTGCATTGGAGTTAAAGTCTAGCTGGGCCCTGGCTGGTGTGTTCTGCACAGTCCTCTTTTAGGTGATGCTCTTCGGAATGGTCTGTGATGCAACACCAGTTCACCCCAGCACTCAGACCTGCTGCCTTAAGCCTTGGCAAGTCAAAGGGAAGGAGAGAACAGAGGAGCAAAGTCTATATATCCTCAGATGCTTTGGCTGCTGCTGGGTGTTAACAAATGCCCTGTGGGCAAAGCTATCACCTTGCAGTTTAAGCACCATCAGCCATGACCACAGCCAACTCTTTGTTGACCACCTCTGGGGCTCCTCTCTCTTTAACATTAGTAACATTCCAGTCAGGAAAATAGGCTTTCCAAAAAAAAAAAAAAAAAAGATTATAACTACGGAAAATGACAAGAGAACAGTTTCTTGAAACATCTACTGGAAAGTCCTTCTGCCATCCTGCTTTTGAGGGCAAACCCGCCCAGGTCTGGGTGTAACCTCCACAGCTCATTGATGTGGTCCCTGGCACCTGGTCAGCACTGCAACATCAGCCTGGCTACATGCAGCCCTGCCAGCGTGTGACCTCTGCAGAGCCCTGCTCCCTCCAAGACACAGCCCTTGACACTGGTGTGGGGTCTCCTGCCCAGTAAGCCACAGTGGGAGCATTCAGGTTGTGCCATGGGATGTTTCAGCCCTACTGCACTGCCCACCCCAGGCAACTTCCAGCTCTTGGTCCAGTCTTGTGCATTCATACCCATGTTCTGTCCTGGGACCAGGTCCCAGAAATCCTTCAGGCACCTCCCATCCTAAGGAAATACCCGAAGCATCCACTCCAGTCCAGAGGTAGCACAGTAGGGGCACTGTTTTCTCCCAGGCCTGCCAAAACCCCCAGCAATTAAAGTCATTTCCCTGCAGTCAGCAAAGGTCAATGTGGTTCCCAGCACTGACAGCTGGGAGCTGACTCAGAGGGAGCTGACCCGGGGCGGGGGCGGGGTGGGGGGGGTTGCTGCTTATGAAACGTGGCAGTGAAGCAGCCTGGACACCCACAGAAGTGACCATGCTGGCTGGTAGCTGCTTCCTCTTCAAAATCAGTTGGTGGGGGAATGGTTAACTTCTGTCCCTTTGTGAGAAAGCTGGTGTTACCCCTACAAGGGTGATCCCAAGATAAGGATCATCCAACTTGGTATCCCTGGGCTGGAGCTGGTGCTGGGTTCAGGCAGGGCAGTAGAGGGGTTAATATTGATTTGGACCCAGAGCAGAGCCTGAGCCAGTGGTTTGACCTTGATTTACTGTGGACTTGCAGCAAACTGACAGCAATCAGTTCCAGTCCTGGCTTTCCAGGGAGGGTTTTCCAGGTAAAACTTTGGGTGACAAGGTGTGAATGATCCCAGAGTCTCAGCAAAAACTACTGATAGAAGAAAATGAAAGGTGCAGGCATCTCAGCCATGAGATGGAAGGGGCCGATAGGGAGTAATAAATCTCTCATCTTTCTCTTTAAAATTAAGAGAGGTCACAAAGAAATTGTGGAGTTGAGCCTGGATGCAACTCGATCTGTCTCCATCGTACCACAGATGGGATGGACTGCCAGGCCCCATTCCAGCAGTATCACTCCTCTTAGAGATGTTATTTTCTTTGTTTTAGGAGGAGCAGAGCCTCTCTGTGCCTGTGGGAAGAGAAAGTCCCTGCCTCACCACTCTCCCAGTCTCTTCAAACGTGGCTGGCACAAGGCTCTGGGAGTTGCTGTATTTGTTGTATTTCCATTTAGCAAAACAGCCTGGGAGGAGAACGGCTGACTGTGCAGTAGTGGAATTCTCGCCCTCAGCTCTGCCCTCCATCTCTCTCCCCAGTGCAGGAAGGATGAAATAACCATGAAACTTTGGCAGGCATGTGTGGGTCTCGCTCATGGATGGGAAACAGCTACGAAGGGGTCTGTGGTGGAGAACAGAGCGGAGCAGAGAAACGGAGAGCTGCTGCCTTCCCCTGCCATTGTGAGCCTCCCTTGGATTTTTTCTGTAAAATAAATCAATATGAGCTGTAAAAAGCACTGAAGAGGACCTGACATCCTTGCTGTGGCCAGGAGTGGAGATGCTGGGTCTGTGGCACATGGAAGCACCAGGGCACAAGTGGGCATCAGCCCCAGGAGGGTAGTGGTACCCGAGGATGGACCTTGCACATTGCTTCATGGATACTCAGGAGAACATCAGCTTTCAATAGAAAAGCCAGGTTTATTTGAGCCTTGGAGAGGTTCTGCCCATTTGGAGTGCAATAAGCTGTGTCCATGGAGCTGGTGTGCAGGGGCGCCCTTCTGGGTCTTTACCCCACAGTAATAGGTTGGAAAACAAGAGGAAGAAGTGAATAATCCCAAAACCATAAGAAGGTGTTTGAGACATGACCCTGTGTACATATGGCCATATATTTAAGGAAATGAATCTATTAGAACGAGGCCAGAGCAGGGCCATGAAGATGATCAGAGATCTGGAACACCTGCCCTCTGAGGGCAGGTTGATAGAGTTGGGCTTGTTCAGCCTGGAGAAGAGAAGGCTTTGGGGAGACCTTAGAGCAGCCTTCCAGCACTTAAAGGAGGCCTCCAGGAAAGACAAAGAGGGGCTCTTTGTGAGGGTTTGCAGGGACGGGACAAGGGGAACGGTTTTAAGCTGAAAGAGGGGAGATTTAGATTAGGTGTTAGGAAGAAATGTTTCCCTGTGAGGGTGGTGAGGCACTGGCACACGTTGCCCAGAGAAGTTGTCGCTGCCTCAACTCTGGAAGTGTTCGAGGCCGGGTTGGATGAGGCTTTCAGCCGCCTGATCCAGTGGGAGGTGTCCCTGGATTGGAACTGGATGATCTTTAAGTTCCCTTCCAACCCAACCCATTCTATGATTCTATGATTTGCAGCCCTCAGCTGCTACAAATGATGGCAATTCATGCTTTCCTACCCAGGGACACAGGTGAAATCATCCCCCCGGTGTGTGTGCCCGAATCCAATGAAGTCAAAAGGGACAACTGAGAAACTGGGGAATCACACAAATGGGCCTTTTTTGCCATGAGGAAGAACCAGGAAGGATTCCTGTGAGCATATTGCAGGAGAGGTCCTGCACTGTTTGTGTTCTCCTGAAGGAGGCTGAGCTTTAGTTCTGAATGCAAACAACTCGTATTTCTCCACATTAAAGCATCAACATCAATGATTTTTTTCCCATCATTTTCTAACACTCACTTTCAGGTCCTTCCCAAGGAGGGACAGCACACAACAAAATATCAGTCCTGCCTTGCCTGAGGAGTAAAAAAATCCAGAAAAAAACATGCACAAAGAGAACTCAGCTTTATTGCCCAATTTTCAAGCAGAAGGGACGTGAGTTTGTGCCTGCAAAGTGAAACGTTTCTATTTCTTCTGCTGAATGAACTTCAGGTCAGACTGTGACACTCAGGAATCCCTGGGGACAGATCCACCAGGGAGCACCCTGCCCTTGTTGGCCCTTGGATGGGGCTCCCTGTCCTGTCCAGAAGCAATCCCTGTGCCCAGAGGTGTTACAGCAAACTCATGAAAGGAGTTGATGTCCATGGCACCTGGCTCTCATGAAGCCCTGAAGGCAAATGGACTCAGCCTCAAACTGGCCAAAAATTGCTGTCTTTTGCTTCCTGTCAGCAAACTGAAGTTCTTTTCATTTTTGTGTCCCCTAGCTTCCAAACCTAAAGGATCCTGACAGCTTGGGCTGTAGTGTCAGCTGACTTTTCCATCCAAAACTAATAATATTTTTGATGTGAGATCCTCAGCCTGCTCTGTTTTAATTCTCCCCAAAGCCCCATAACTCTGTGTATGCAGGGATGCCTTTGTGTCCTCTGGCACGCTTGTGCAGATGGAAAGAAGAAAGAGTTTTTCCCTACCTGAACACTCGCTCTGTTATTGAACCCCTTTGAAGTTGAGCAATAAAACCCCCCATATCCAGGCACAGCGCTCCATGCCAGCCCTTTAAAGTCTCAAATGCAAATTTCACTGAAACCATACTGAAAATGTGGAAAGCCACTCCAGATCATTGCATCACTCTCACATGAGTGGATGGTTCTTTAAATAAATACCTAAGGACCGAAGAATGACTTTGTCCTCCCCACGGGGTATGAGCATCTCCTTGCTGGTGGTACACCCACAGCCACACAGCTCGGGGCACCTCGCCAGCAAAAAGGCTGTAGGATGGGAAGAGGAACACAAACAAACTCCAAAAGAATAAAATAACATAAAATCTATGCCCTTGCACTGGAATAAATAAATAAACATGGGAAGCCAGTACAGTTCTTGCAGCAAATGCAGGCATGTGCTTTTGTTTATATGAAATTCAGCAGCCATGGTGAGGGATGTGAGATGTGTACAGGTACAATAAAATACCCAGAGCCACCACAGCTTTCTAATGTGAGATATAGAATCATAGAATGGTTTGGGTTGGAAAGGATCTTAAAGCCTATCCAGTTCAAACACCCCATGGGCAGGGACACCTTCCACTTGATCAAGTTGCTCAAAGCTTCATCCAACTTGACCCTGAACACCTCCAGGGATGGGGCTTCCGTGATTTCTCTGGGCAACCTATTGAACCTAAAATGAGACAAAAAGTAAACTTCTTATGTTTTAGTAGGTGGAGGTACTGAATGGCCATGCCTCATTTTCAAGACAGTCCAAGGCACAACCATGCTAGCAACCAGATCAAACAGAGACACAGGAAAAGCACTTCCTGGGGCAGCCAGAGATCCTCCATATGACCTTGGGTACATGACCATGTTTGTCCATGTGAGTTCCTCAGAGACGGACTAACTCTTTTTCCCCTGCCTACTTTACCCTGCTGCGGGCACTCCTATTAAAGGAGCTGCCAGGTTCCTGCACCAACCATGCCCCTAAATGGGGCAAGTGCTCTGCTCATCCTTGGAGAGCAGCTGAGATGACTAACTGAGAAAGAAAGTAGGCAGAAAAGCCTACAAGTGCCCAGGTCTTCTCCTCTCCTGGACCAGCTCTGTTTCTGCAGGTGATGGTCTAGCAGCTGGTCCCAGCCCAGCTACACAAGAGCGCTTGCCCAGTCCAAACACAGACCTCTATCTAGTTGCAACCAGGAGGCACCTTGGAAAAGTATAAAAACAAGCAGTGAGAATAAACATCCGGATGAGGGCTGAGGAGGGAAACCAAAACACTGGGAGAAGCCAGGAATAATAAGAACCAAAAACAAATAGAAAAGAGCTAACGGGAGCAGCAGGTCTAAAAATAAAATGAAAGAACAACAGCAGGGTGGAGGGATTTGGATACTTAAGGGGACTGGTAAGGCATGTAGGACTTTCAGGGCTCAGTCTCACAGCCATGGGGCTCAGCCCTGGGGCAAAGACAACCTCTGCCCTCACTGCCTTCTCTCCCAGATGTTGGGGAGGGTGGAGGTAACAAGCTGGGACTCAAAGGAGTTGTTTGGGTGGTAGCAATGACAGCAGCCTGCTGCCCAGACCACCACCCCACCACTGGGGGTAAACGTGTTTCCTATCCAGAAGCAAGAAGCAGATGCTGGCCCGGGACCAGATGTTGTATCCAAAACCCTTCTCAGCTGCTATTAGAGGCTGCACACCCCTCCAATCTGCCTCTGCTCTGGCCCACAGGGCTGGGTGAAGCAGGGATCACGCCTGCTCAACCTAAGTTTGGGAGGAGAAGATATGTCTCCCGTACATCCCAAATCAGTGATGCCCTGGGTGGAACCGAAACCTGGTTACCCTGGGAACTGTCCCAGGATGACTCTGCAAATCCTGTCAAACCAGAGCTATTCACTTGCTCCAACATTTGTAAGCAGAGATTAAACCACTGAAAATCCAACCCCTGAAATACCCTTTGTTGCTTCAGATTCTTGAAGCCCTTCAGCCCCTCAGGCCTAGATCATATGGAAGCAATAGGAGAAAAGAAATAATTTTCTTTTTCTTTATTTCCCCCAAAATTAACATGTCTCACAGTGGGAAGGCTGTAGAGGACAGGATCTGCACCAGGCTGGCCATATGGGCTGGCAGCATGGGGTGCACAAACCCTCTACAAGGAGGCTGCTTCAGACATGGGCAGGGGGCCATTCAGATATGGGGTTAAACCACCCCAGGGAAGCTTCAGCAGGGCTGAGATCTACCTCCACTTTCTCCAAACTGATCATCGGGCTCATCTGCATAAGCACCTTCTCTCCAAGAAGGGTCCAAACCCCTCCAGGACACAGGCCCTACATGGGACATTCGTTCATTTGTTTTTTATTTAGAGTTTCCCCAGTTTTTTACCTGTTACTCAGAACCCACCATTGCCTTCTCTCTATCCCCAATGCTTGCCTCAACCTGGCACTAGTGCTGGCTCCTCAAGCTGGCATTTCCATGGTGGGACTCCAGGAGCTGCAGGGATTCCAGGAGCACACTGGAATAAGAGAAAACACTTTGGCCACCACCTGGCCCCTGACTCAGAGAAGTTCCCCACTATTGAAAGTAAAATGAGCTGGATCACTCTGAGCTGGGTTGCAGTACTGCTGCTACCAGAGCCACCACAACAGATTTCCCCTCCCATGCTCTTGGGAGCCCTCTGCTTTCACCAGGGCTGCAAGTCCATGGCCACCTAATTAAAACCAATGGCAAAATTTAAAGACGGGGGAAAACAAAACAATAAAAATAAAAGAAATCAGTCTGGATGGAGAGCCAAGGAGGCCACGTGCCAGGAAAGTGAGCCGCCTGCCAGTTTGGCACGCAGTGAATGCTTGGCCTGTTGAGATGAGATGCTGGAGCAGAGCGTGCTGAAGAGGCACTTACCATCTTCAAGGGGGAAAGGAGAGAAGAGGAAGGGGCCAGGGATGAGGATCAGGCAGAGCTCAAATGGCAGCTGAATCCTAAACACGCACTCAAGCATGAAGATGGGTGGTGTGGGAGGATCAAGACACATCCCCACCATGGATTTGGCTGGCGATTGTCAGCACAGCCTCATAAATGACAATACTGTGGCTGCTGCAATCAGGCTCCCAACAAAACCAGAGCTGGAGACACGCAGAGCAACGGACAGTCCCCATCAAGTGTGTTGAGGGCACTGGGCTGTGGAGCAGCAGGGAAGGAACACACAATGGTTGGGCGAGGAAGAGAGAGGTGCGGGCAAGGAAGAGGGATGCAGCCAAGAGCAGCCAGTGATGCACCAACCTTCAGGACCAGAGGTTCAAAGGATAGTGAAGTCCCCAAACCTCTGACCCGGTGCAGGAATGAGACACCCAAATCAACACTGAGTGCTGTGGTGGGGGTGCAGGGCAGGCAGACGCCCAGGTGCTCTCCACGGATGCCACAGGGGCAGCACCCCGCAGGCTCCTCCCAGGCCACCCCACACCAGCAGCAGAGGAGGTGGGGAGGCCGTGCATGACTTTCTCCACTTCCCACCTCTGGCAGCGCACGCTGGCAGGCAGCATGGGCGGCTTTCCAGGATCCGGTCTCTCCTTGGCCCCTTTCCCTGGCTCCCCAGGACACGGCCCAGCAGACGGTAACGTGCCCGTCCCTCCATGGGCTGGTTTCTTATGAGCCAGCTCAGGGAGCTTGGGAAAGGAGCAGCTGCAGCCAAGTTTCCCCTTGTGTTTACTTTCCTTGTTTCATTTTGTCTCGGTCCAAGCAGTGGGTTTCGCATCCAGCCTTTCACTTTTGTGGCTCTCCCCTGCCAGTCCCAGCGGTGCTGTAAGAAAATGTTGTTGGAGGCAGTCGGTACCTCCCTGGCTCCAACTGTACCCAGCAGGATCCTGGGCTGGGCTCAGGAAGGACTGATGGAAAAGCACCACTATTTTGCGTCTCCACTGGGGAAAAAAGGAAATTGGGGTTGTTCAACGTATGAGTCTGAATTTTCAAAGACTTTTTTTCCTCTCTAAAGCCCCATTTCCCTCCATGCACTTCTAGACATGTGGCCACACCAAGGCTGGACCTGCTGAGATTTTCCAATGGGTTTCTCCCCAAAATCCTTCCACTGGTCCCTGTGCATCCCCTGGTCATACAAGGCTGTAGCTGCATCCTTCACCCTGCAACCCTGCTCAGAATGGGGCCCTTTGCAGCCCTCCTTCCCAACAGCAGGTTGTCCATGAAAAATGAATGCATTCCATACATTACCTTGCATAGGTAGAAGATTAAAAGGCAAAGAGGGACTCGCTGCTCTCTCCCAAGGTCTCCTGGCTGCATCCAAATTTGCTGAGGCTGCATCCACTCCCTTCCTCTCCTCTGGGCATTGCCTGCCCAGCTGCACAGCATCCTGGCGAGCCAATGGGATGAGTGGTGGGTAAACAGAGCTTTTCCATGGAAACATTTAATCAACAAAGAACTGCACATTTTCATGGCAAGTATCTAGTTTCCATCAAACCTTTTTGTTGTTGTTTCTGAATGCTGCCCAGCTGGTCTGAATCTGGCATTCAAGAGTGTTTTTCTTTTTTCCCTTAATGCTTAATTTTCAGCAGTTAGGATATCCCTGCTCTCTTTTTTCTTTTTTTTTCTTTTTTTTTTTTTTTAGTTCTTCTTTAGATTTCCATCCTTTTTTCAACACAAATGGAGTTGATGCCACCTCCTCTGGGCTTTTCTGCACGGCACAAACTCTCCTCCTTGCTGGGAGGTTAATTGTAATGATGGTTGACCCAGGAGGGGATGCTTGGCTTTTTAGGGGAGCTTCAATCAGAGCGGTTTTACTGGACAATCTGCTCTGGGCCACATCAACACAGGAGCACAGGGGGGGATATCCAGGGTTTTTATTGAGACAGCAAGGAGCAGCAATAACTCAAGGTGACGCTGGCTAAACATCCTAAAGGGAGAAGGAAACTCCTAAAGCACAGAAGGAAACAGAAGACTGTCCAGAAGGAGGTAAGTAGGGTGCTTGGATCCACCTGGAGTGCTGTGACAGTGTGGGCATATCCCTGTGCCCAAGGAGCCCAGCCCTGTGGATGCATCTTTCTCCATTACTTCATCATCACTTCATCACTTCATCCTGGCCTGTATCAGAAACAGCACGGCCTGCAGGACCAGGAAAGTGATTTTTCCCCTCTGCTTGGCATTGGTGAGGCCACATCCTCAATCCTGTGTTCAGATTTGGGTCCCTCCGTACAAGAAGGACATTGAGAGGCTGGAGTGTGTGCAGAGAAGGACGACAAAATTGATGAAGGGGCTGGAGAACAAACCCATGAGGAACGGCTGAGGGACTTGGGGTTGTTTAATCTGGAGAAATAGAGGCTGAGGGTAGACCTCATCACTCTCTACAACTGCCTGAAAGGAGGTTGTAGTGAGGTGGGCGTTGGTCTCTTCTCCCAAGTAACAAGGGATAGGATGAGAGGAAACTGTCTCAAGTTGCACCAAGGGAGGTTCAGACTAGACATCAGGATAGGTTTCTTCACCAAAAGGGTGGTCAAGCACTGGAACAACTGCCCGGGGGGGTGGTTGAGTCCCCATCCCTGGAGGTGTTTAAAAGGCAGGTAGACGAGTTTCTCAGGGACATGGTACGGCAGGTACGGTTGGACTCGATGATCTCACAGGTTTTTTCCAACCAAGCAATTCTATGACCCCACTCCACCCCTTTGGCCCAACGCTGTCTTTCTCCCGCTGGCTTTTTCTTGCTTAATTTGTTGGTTTTTTTTCCCAAGCAATTCCGCGCGGATCCCTAGGGCGGGGGCGGGGGGGAGGGCAGAGATGGGGGTCCTGGGTGAGCCTGGGGCAGCGGGGGCGGCAGGGGGCGCTGCGGGACCGGGAACCACACACTGAGCATCACACCGGTACACACTGACACACACAACCGCACACACTGACACACACTGACACGCACACTGGCACACACAGGCACACAGATACACACTGATACACACTGATACACACAGACACACACTGACACACACACTGATACACACTGACTCACACAGACACACACTGATACACACACATACAGACACACACTGACACACTGACACACTGATACACACACTGGCACACACTGACACGCACAGACACAAACACTGACACACACTGACACACATTGATACACACTGACACACGCACTGACACACACACTAATACACACTGACACACACACAGACACACACTGATACACACACACTGACACACACTGACACACACAACCACACCCCACACACGCACTGATATACACTGATACACACTGACACACACAACCACACACAGACACACACAACCACACTGACACACACTGACACACACAACCACACACAATGATACACACTGACTCACACAGACACACACTGATACACACACATACAGACACACACTGACACACTGATACACAGTGACAGACACACTGATACACACACACTGGCACACACTGACACGCACAGACACAAACACTGACACACACTGACACACATTGATACACACTGACACATGCACTGACACACACACTAATACACACTGACACACACAGATACACACAGACACACACTGATACACACACACTGACACACACTGACACACCCTGACACACACAACCACACCCCACACACACACTGATATACACTGATACACACTGACACACACAACCGCACACAGACACACACAACCACACTGATACACACTGACACACACAACCACACACAATGATACACCCTGACACACACAACCACACCCCACATGCGCACTGATATACACTGATACACACTGACACACACAACCACACACACAGACAAACGCAACCACACAGATACACAAAACCACACACACTGATACACACTGACACACAAACACACACACACTGACGTACACACCACTCCCCAGTCACACACACCCTCACTGACACCCACACCAACCCACCCTCCCACTGACACAGACCCTCTCACACCCCTCACACTCACATGCACTCACATCCACACTCACACTGGCACACACACACTGATATCCACACCCACTCGTACTCACACCCCCAGACACACTGACACCCACAAACACCCATAATCACACATTCGCACACACTTGTACACTCAACCCATATTCACACTCACATCCAGTCACACACCCTCACTGACACACACACTCCATCCTCACACTCATATTGACACACACACATCCTCAACCACACACACTCACACCCTACCCACATTCACCCTCATATACACATTCATATCTGCACCCACTCACACCTACACTCACACTCATACCCACCACACACACTCACACTGATTCATGTCCACAATGATACACACACAGAGACACTCACACTCACTCACACACACACTCGTATCCATACTTACAAACTCACATACAACCCACATTCACACTCAGCCCACTTACACCTACACCCACACTCACAGCCACCACACACTGACACTGACAGCCACAAACACACTCACACCCACACCCAGTCATACCCATACCCACACCCACACTGACACTGACACATACACACTCACACTGACACCCATTCACACCCACACTGGTACTCACACCCACACCCTGACACCCACTCACACCCACATCCGTGCCCACATTCACACCCACACACCCAGTTTCACACCAAAACACACACTCACACCCACATCCACCCGCATTCACCCACATCCCCACTGACACCCCGCATCCACTCACACTGACAGCCACACGCACCCACACTCACATCTCAGGGATGCAGCACAGCCACCCCCCCTACACTCTAAGGTGCATTCCCTGCTTGGGACCCCAGCAACCCTCATGATTTCATGCACCTCAAAGCAGAAGAGCTTGGGTTATCAGGATATTATTCCTAACGTGTACCAGAGCAGGACTTTTCAGGGGAAATCCTGCATTTGTGGAGGGTTTGGTGCAGGGATTAAACCTGGAGTAGAGAAGCCCCCTCCTCACTCTGGGAGCAGAGGAACTTCTTGGGGTGCAAGAGGCTGCATGCACCTGTTGCTTGTACAGTGAAAAAGCAGGACAGGGAAAGCAGTCCAAGAAAGCAAGGTATACCAGACAAAGTACAACACCAGCTGCTGCAAAACAGGGGGGTTTAGGGAATGTACCCCAACTGCTGGAAAACTGTGAATGGAAACACAGAAGCTAAAAGAAAAAACACCAAACACTCTTCCAGTTTTGCCTGTTAAGAATATAACCAGGGATGCACCATAGCCTCTGTTCCCATCCTGTAACTGCTCTTCGAGCTCAAGCTTTATTTTTAGCCCAGCTTCCTCGGGGCTCTGTCTGATCTGATCTCTCCAGAGACATTTTTTTTCTGCTAAATGCTGCCCTCCTGCTAGAAATTCCCATTCTCCCTAGCACTGCTAAAGGGGCTGAACTTCTAAAGCAAAATTGAAACATAATTGGTTCAAATTTGGAGAAAAACTGGCAGACAGAGAAGACAGAGAAGAGAGAGACTCCTGGAGTGAGACAGACAAGCAGGACTCACAGCTGGTTGGTGGCCAAGGGGAAGTTGGGATTGCTGCAGGAAGAAGGAAAAAAAGGATATTTTCCTCCTTTCTGTCTTTGATTTGGCTGGTGTATTACTGCCAAGCTCTTTGTGACTCGTTTTCAAGCAGTTTGCTGTCAGCATCTAATGCTGGTTAGTGGTGTTTTGTCCCGTGATGTTGTTTCTGGCCGGCAGTTGGTTGAGCTCATGTCTTGTAATTAGTGGGTGGGCTTGAACAGACCACTGTGGCTTCCGATCTCTTGGGAAAAGGGAGAAAATAAGCAGGATTAAGGTATTTTAGAAAATTATAGACGTTTTCATTTCACATGAGCTTTGCCAGGACTACCAAGCCCTGGAGAAGGGCGGCCACTGTGGGATGCATTGCCCATGGGCAGGGCTAAAGGACTTGGTTACTCATCACAGTTGCCCAAGTAACTCTGTGTGTCTGTGCCCCTGTGCATGCGTGAGCAAAGACAGTGCTGCCTGCCCAGCGGTCCACAGGCTGTAGTAATACAGTCCCTCTGCAAGATTAAAGGGATCTATCCTGTCTGCAAACACAGTTCTGCACAGATTTCTTTTTCTAATCAGGCATTATTGCCTGTGACAGCAGCATTTCTGTACTGGAAGGACGTGAGGGGTAGGAACGGATGTCAGAGAAGAGGGAACAGTGACTGCATTTTCAAAGACAACCTGTTGAGATGACACCACGATGTGTCCAGACCAGCCCACCCAGGTCATTGGACCCTATTTGAGCTAATCCCCTTCTCATTCACATGTTTTTTCCTGCAGCAGAGAGAGAAGAAAACCAGCCACAAATTCCCCAGGAAAATGCCAATTGTGAAGCCACAGCAACTGATCAAGAGCTGTAGGAGCAGATATAGTGCTCAGAACTGCTTTGAACCATAGTATCTGTTTGTTCCTGGTTTAGGGACCTGGCAGGGGTGAGATCCAGCTCCCCATCCTGTCTCACCCAGCACCCCAGTGGACATTTCCACTACATGTATTTGCTCAGCAGCATTTAAAACTCACATTGGTACTTGGTGCTGAATGCACCAAATAAATGCAAGTGCTGTTTCAGGTGAGCATTTACATTCCTGCTTTTGCTGCAGGGCATAGGATCTAACCATTCCTTTCCCTCATTCCCATCTCAGTGAAAGGAGGTTCCACCTCCAGCACCACCAACAAGTCCAAACTGCTGCTATTTTTTCACAAATAACTTTTTCTGGCCAGGATTTGATAACAAGTTTTGTCTTCAGAGAAGGTTTGGTCTGATATTCAGAGCAGTTAGGATCTGATTATTCAGGCACTGAGGCACATGCTTCAAAACTACAATAGACCCAAAAAACCCAATGTCTAAAACTACAAGCACAGATCTAATGCTGCACATCTTGATCAAGGGAATGCCTTGTCAGGTGAGTTGTTCACGGCTCTATCAGGTGTATTTATCTCTATATACACACATATATGTACATGTACATGTTTATATATTCTGCCTTCCATTCAGTGAAGATATGAATCATGTGCTGTTCCACCCAAACAACGTTACAAGTGGCCTATGCCTCACTGGTGATGACTGCTTTCACTATCACTCACCTGACTCTTATTTGCGGGCTTATTGCACCATAGATGAGAATTGCAAGCCCTGACCCCTAACAGAAGGAATTTTCTCTAAAATACAGTCAGCTTTGGGCAAAAGCCCACTGTTTTTCTACAGCAGGGCTTCAGGCAGCAACTGTCACCCCATGGGGACATCTTGCCCTTGGGAAGGTGCCCTTCGCTGGCCTTCCTACAATGCTCCATGCATCCAGTTCCAGGGCAGCGCTTTCCTCCAAGCCAGCCAAGGATCTCTCTCTCTCCTTATTTCAGCAAAATAACCATGTGGTTATTTTTCCACATGAAAGTGCCCCGGTGTTCAGGTGGACAATCTGACTCCGGCTGAGCCGCCTGGAATCCCTGCGGTTTTGATTTTCAGCAGAGAACAATCTTATCAGCCCAGATTGTACACAGAGATAGGGAGCCTTCGGGTAGGGTTGCATAAGCACAGATTGCCTCAGCTGGGATGGGGAAGGCTCCGCTCGCTGTATTTATTTGTTTTCCCCACCGCGGGTTTCAGGTTCTCCTGGTGACCATCATTTCAGCTTTCTTTCTCCGCTCATTGTTTAAGCAGCCAAGCCTTCCTCATGGATCACTGGGCAAGAGGTTTAATTTAAATCTGGCCTCAGCCTTCAGCCCATTGCACATTGCCTTGAGAGATTTCTTGCAAACAGGGCTTTTTTTTCCCTCCTTCCACTTCAGTTCTTCTCCAGACAAGAGTGGGATGAGCCCAGATTTGGGATGGATGAGATTCCCCCCTCCCTTGGTGCATCCATTTTGGCCCCTTCTCCTCATGCCAGCTCCACTTTCAAATCTGGCAGCAGCGTGGGCACCTGGTTTCCGATTGCACAGGCAGGATATACAGTTTCCGCGGAGGCCATCAGCAAACAGCTGTGGCTATGTAACCAAGGCAGAGGAGGGAGAGAAGGACCGAGAGGCATCCTGAGCAAAGTAAAACTCCCAGAATGTCACCTAGAGGAGCACCAGGATGTGCAGACTCAGAGACCCAGGTGTCGGAGGGCAGCACATGTTGCAGTTGGCACGGTTGTGAGGGTCCCATCCTGTGCCATTTGATGCTCCTCTCTCAGGGCGGTCCCCTCATGTGCCAATCAAAGGGATGGGGCAGCAGGGACTCAATGCATCCCTGAGACTTCCATGCCAAGGCTCTCAGACGCCACTGAGACCTGGCACAAAAAGTCACCATGCAAGTCAAAATGTGTCTTTTGGAACACATTTTAGGTTTCAAGTTAACTCTGCAGTGGCATATGAGCCATCATGTGTACATTGAAATCCACAGATATCAAAGTTTTGTCTCTTCCTTTCGCTCTCCTTTTGCCTCTTCCACTTCTGATTTTAAGACTTTTAAGATGTCTCTTGTATTGATACCTTCAGATCATGTAACAACATTTCTTATCTTCTCTAGGACAGATTACCAAATTTGACACACTTACCAAATTTGACACACCCAGAAGAGACCACTGTGAAGAGATGGTTGGACGTCTGGTATGCCAACATACATCTCCTTTTTGTGCTTGAATTAGGCCACAAGGGGGTGCAGGGTAGGGTGGGGTAGTGGTCATCCAGCTGCTGACTCTCCTCACCATGATAACCATGTCTGCTGTCACAGGCTTCGGCTACACCACCACCCTGGTACTGAGTTCCCTCCAGCTGGTGACCGTCAAGCAGAGTAGCATGTAGAGCCCTAAAGACCCCTTGCTGAAGGTGTCCTCCAGCTCAGGCCCCACCCATAGGTGAGAAGCAGAAGTGGAGGTCTCAGAGAAAGCAGCCTGCAGCTCCCCCTCCCCATGCTTTTGCTTTGCCTTTGCTTTTGGGGGGCTCTTAAACTTCATCCGAGGTAATCTTCAGACTTGGAGGCCTCAGAAACAGATTATCACACACAGCATCACAAGGTTGGAAAAGACCTCTGAGATCATCTAGTCCAACCTATAACCCAACACCAGCACTCACTCATCATTTAAACCATGGCACTAAGCACCTCATATAATCTGTTTTTAAACACCTCCAGGGACGATGACTCCACCACCTCCCTGGCAGCACATTCCATTGGTGAATCAACCCTTCAGTGAATTTTTTTTCCTAATATCAAGCCTAAAATGCTCATGAAGACAATTGATGAGGCTGGTACAAGCCCAGGTGGCATCGGCTTCTTGGACAACATATTGCACCAAGTATGTCTGCCCGCGTCATTAGGCACCTTGTCTCTGAAGAATGGCACAGCTCCAGCATCCCGGTGTCCTTTGTCTGAACTCTTCCTCCCAAGAAATACAGAATCATGGAATCATAGGAAGGTTTGGGTTGGAAGGGACCTTAAAGCCAATCCAGTTCCAACCCCTCTGCCATGGGTAAGGACACCTCCCACTCGACCAGGCTGCTCAAGGCTCAATCCAACCTGGCCTTGAACACTTCCAGGGAACGGGCATCCACAGCTTCCCTGGGCAACCTGTGCCAGTGTCTCACCACTAACGTCTAAATCGCACCTTCCTGTCAAGAACCTCCTGAATCTTTGGAGACATTGACTTGAGGGCCACTTCTGCCTCAGAGGTTCCTCCTAGTGCAAACTTCAGCACCTCCACCTCCTATGGGAGCATCAGTAACAAATGTTCCCACCTGAGCCATCTCAGTGGCATAAAACTACCATGTGATTTACAACACCATGCACCCAACAGCTACCAAACACCCAAGGGAGCATGGAGCAGGCCAGAGCATCCCCACCTCAGCTCCTCTGCAAAGGACACATGGCACAAACCGCTGATTGTCACTGTACCCAAGGGGTTGGAAGCCATCACACCAGAGGGACAGAAATGCCCCCTGCAGCCAAGCACTGATGAGTCCACATACAGTTCCCTGCTCCTGTTCTCTTTGGTTCTGCTCCTGTAGAAAAACAATGCAGGCAAAGCTCTGCTGAGGCAGGCGAAAGGTAGCCTCAGGCTACAGGGAGCCAAGCAGCCCACGGCCAAGTGCTTGGGTAAGTTTTGCAGTTTATTTGTGCCAGCACTTCTGCCCAGCCCTGGAGGGCTCCCAGGAAGGGAACAGCAGTTTTGAAGCTGGTGCTTCCTCCCTCTTGCACTCTGTCTCTCCCTGCTTCCCTGTCAGATTCAGGAGATTAGGCATACGAAGATCTTAATTCCCTGAGTACATCTCTGATTTGTTCTAGTGTGATGTGGCCCTTCTGTTAAACAAAGCACAAGCAGAGGCCATGCCCGTTCGCAGCCCTGGTGCTAACACAGAAGCCCTCCTATGCCTGTGTGACTGGTCCTGTGGGTCCCTGTGACACCCATCGCCCTGTACCGGGCACTGGGAGTGTCAGGGGGTAGGGGACAGGCAACCTCCAGGGCTCAGGAAAAATGCCCTGATGGTTTGCAGATGTGATTTCATTTTTCAATTGTTTCTAATTTGCTTGGGTCCTTTTTTCTTTCCTATTCTAGAAAAGAGACAATTTCTTCAGGGAGTGTTAGCCGCAAGCCTCATTTCGCATTGTTTTTTAGTCAATTGGTTTTGTCTTGTATTATTAGGAATATTATATTACATAATGATAAGCCGTAGCGACTCATTGTGGGGACTATAAAGGGAGGCAGCGTGGGCGCGCAGAGCACCAGCCGCCGGCGCAGGGCAGCCGCCCTCCCTGCTTCATCATCTGCCCTTGCTCTGACCTTCAGCAGGTCTGGCATCTCCCCGGGTCTCAGTTTCCCCTCCTATAAAACAGGGTTGATACACGCTCCAGCTATTCGCCTAAAAGATTTTCCGTCCTTGAGTCAGAAAAAGATGAATTGTTTCCCAGTTTTCCATCCTGGGAAGCAAATAGGAGAACTTTCTATAGCTTTTGTACCATGGCGAAAGCCATCGGAATCTGAGCAGGTACGGCACCGTAACAGAGGAATCCTGATCCTTCTAGAACTGGGCCATGGAGCTGAGGCAGAAATGGGAAGGAGTTCTGTCCATAGAGGTGTTTTGTAGGGGCATTTGGACACATGAAACCAGAAAACCATAACTGAACTAAATCTGCCTCTTTAACCTCATTATTAGGACTGGGACTATATCCTTTGGGGAAAGTTTAATCTCCACTTAAAAGCTAGGGAGCTCAGAGAAAATTCTAGAGACCCCAGGGACAGAAGAAATGTTCTTCCACATGGTGACAAGCCCAGCTGGAAGGAAAGATAGGGTGACACAGGCACAGCTGGGGGTTCAGCCTGACACCCTCCTTCCAGCCACCATCAGGCTGCTGATGGGGTGAGCGCTGATAATCTCTGAGGAGCCTGGTAATTCACCCTCTCTGTCTGAAGATTAAAGCAAATTTTCCTCTGTTTCATGTTGTGAAATTATGTGTCCACATCAAGGGTAGGAAATATGACAGTATCTCCGGTTACTTTGTACACTTGAGCTGATCCAAAGCTCCTGTAGATCCGGCCACCTCTGCTCTCCCCACACAGCACCTGGTGTCCTCAGGAAACCTGTCAGCTTCAGGCCCAGCAGGAGCAGAAAATCCATCCTCAAAGATGGATTGTTGCAACCAGGTCAGCCAAGTACTGCATTGTCTGTACCATTACTGCTTCTGTTGCTGATAACGATGTCCGCGTACGCTGGGCAGGTGAAAGCACCTGCCTCTGAAGGCAGCGTGTACAGAGACCCAGCCCCCAGCAGCACCAACCTGCAGTGAGTGCTCCCTCGGATTTGATTCACCTCAAATCCTGTGTTCAGGTTTGGGTCCCTCACTACAAGAAATCATTGAGGGGCTGGAGTGTGTGCAGAGAAGGGCAATGGAGAGGTGAAGGTGCTGGAGAACAAGCCTTATGAAGAGCGGTTGAGGGAACTGCAGTTGGAGAAAAGGAAGCTGAGGGGAGACCTTATCACTGTTTACAGCTGCCTAAAAGGAGGTTGTAGCGAGGTGGGTGTTGGTTTCTTCTCCCAAGTGACAGGTGATAGGATGAGAGGAAATGCCTACAAGTCGCACCAGCAGAGGTTCAAACCAGACAGCAGGAAACCTTCTTCACCAAAAGGGTTGTCAGGCACCAGAACAGCTGCCCAGGGAGGTGGTTGTGTCCCAGTTCCTGGAGGTGTTTAAAAGAGAGGTAGAGAGAACACTTAGGGGTATGATTTAGCAGTGAACAGGTACAGTTGGGCTCAAAGATTTCAAAGGTCTTTTCCAACCAAGCGATTCTATGATTCTAAATTGCCAACAGCGAAGCGTGTCAAGTAGACAGACAGGGAGGTTTTCATCCGTGCCCATGCAGAGTCCATGAGCTGCTCTCTGGAGAAAAGCAGGAGTAAGGAGAGGTGCAGAGATGAAGAGTTATCTCAGGGCAAGTACTATTTTCTTTACAAGCCTGCAGAGTTCAAAGAACTTTAGTAACAGTTAAACAATTGTTAAATAGTGTTTTATCTTCAAACCTGATAACACCACTAGCAGCCACTGGTTGCCTAGTGACAGGTGGCTTGACTGAGAGGAAGGCAGCCCTGATACCTGTACCACATACCCTGTTTTGTTCCAGTTGTTTCCAAACCTGAAACTCTATTTTCAATCCTGAACAATCCTGATATGCAAAGACACAGAGCACGAGTATCTCCTGACTACATTGCTGCTCCTGGCATTGCAGCTGGGTTTGCACAGTTTTTCAGGAGCCAGGCCTGGAGATGTGGTATTTAAATCCAATGGCTAAATGAGCATCTGTTCTTCACCGTGGGCCTCTGTGGGGAATTTGCCAGCACGTGGCCCAGGATTGCGGGGGGCTAAGAGTGGGGCGGTACCTGACCCTCTGCAGGGAAGAGGAGCAGGGCAGGGGCTGGCAGCAGGGCAGGGGCAGAGCAGCCGTGCAGCTCACACGTGGGACAGTGTTGGCTCAACGTGTCCTGGGAAATTAAAAGAGGAGATAGGAGTGGGGCTGGATTTTGCTTCAGGTGTTTGTTTTTATACACCGAATTTCCTGCTCAAGGAATCTCAGTGTAACCCCTCACTCTGGGCTGCCTCCAGCATGGAGGTGGGCTGGGGAGGAGCGGGTTGCTCATCCAACTCCCCCGGAGGAAGAAGTGCTTACGGTAGAGGTGACCTTTCTAAATCCCTGCTTTGGATAGACATTTTCAATAAGTGCTGAAGAAAAGCCTGCCAGTTCCAGCTTTCTCAGCCTGCTCTCCATTTTCCTTCCATACTCTCCAGGCTGAATTTAATCCGAGAAGGTTCCTTTGAGCTTTTGTGTGTTGCTGGGGGAGATGTGGGCGCACAGGGGATCGCGTTACAACTTTCATTTCCTGAAATGTTTGAGGGAACATCCAGGGTTTTATCCACACATCAGGCAAAGTTGAGGGCTCGGGTTTCAGGTCTTGTCACTCAGCTGTCACCAAACAAATGAGCCTCTCAGAGCTGGAGACAGAGCCAGCTACCTGCTATTCATGACCCTGAAAGCAGGTGATCACTCATGGGAAAAGCAGGTAGAATTAATCATTCCGCTGTTCTCCATTTCCTCCCTTTTTTTTTTGGCTGACCTGGACACAGTGTGAAATCTGTCCTGGGTGGGGGGAGATAGGGGTGAATTAACTCCTTCCTACCAGTGGAAATACAAAGCAGGGGGAGGTGAGAAACAACCCTCAGGCTGCCTCCCCAGACTACCTTTGCTGTGAAAAGCTTAGTGCGAGGTCAAGCTTAATCGAGGAGGGCTCAGCAACCTGCGCTTGGCTCAGCTCCAGGGGTGTCCCTGATCCTACCTGCTCACCGGGCCCTTTCCTCAGCCAGGGGTGTATCGCCAGGGGGGGTAGCTCTCAGCATCCTCCATCCCTAGTCCCTCTCCGTGTTCGGAAAATGGAGAGTCAAGGATTTGGGGGAGATAACAGCCCCTGGCAAGCCCCTCTTTTCCCCAAACTCCGTCCCTCTGTGCTGTTTGCTTTGAAAATAACCCCTGGGTTACGAGTTCCTGCTTGGCTTTCCTGCCAGGGAGCCCCGGGCAATGTTTATCCTTCCTCTTCACCGAGCCCGTGGCTTGAAAAGCAAACGGAGTTCGTCCATCCTGGGGAGGCAGAGCCGCAGCTTCTTTCCCTAAAAACCTCCCTCATTTCCCAGGGGGTGGGGGGTCTTCCCTTTCTGCCCGAGGGACTCGATGAGATCGCGGGAAGGATGAGCGTCCCCGGAAACGACACTGAGGATCTCCCTGAGAGGTTTTGAGGGTCTCCAGGAAGAGAGATGAGGGTGTCCGGGAAGGATGCTGAGGGGCCCGGGGAAGAGAGCTGAGAGTCCCCGGGAAGGGAAATGAGAGTCTCCGCGAAGTGAGATAAGGGTTCCTGGGAAGGGACATGGAGGTCTCCGGGGAAAGAGGGTTGAAGCTCCTCGGGAAGGGCTCTGAGGGTCAATGGGAAGGGCGATGAGGGCGAGACTGGATTAAGGGACACGAACCCTCCCGTTCCCAAGGTCCCCACGGTCTCCAGTTCTAGGTTCCTTTCCGGGTCGGGGTAGCTGCGCAAAGGGCCGCGGGGGGGGTGGGGTGGGGGTGTGGTGTGGGCGTAATGGGGTGTCCATGCTGTCCCCACGACCTCGCATTTTGCCCCGTGGATGCGCTCAGACACGCAAATGCGCACGCACCCTCGCATCTTGCGCGCCCAAGAGCAGGGTTTGTGCCTTCCTTCTCGGAATGCCGTTGGGTCGTGCCTGGAGGGTGAAGGAACGGGGGTCTCCTGTCTTGGCCATTCCCCCTTCCCCCCAAAACAAAGTGGGAGCCTGGCGGGAACCCGGGAGGGAGCGACCATTGCCAGGCGGGAGAGAGGAGGGAAACCGGGGGCACTGGGTGAGACGGGGGGGGGGACACACACGGATCCTTTCCTCAATCCCAGCGAGGGTGAGGGGTCAGCATGGGGACTCTGGAAGCGTTTCCCGATGCCGGGAAGCGAACGGGAAGGACGCAGAGCGCTGCGGCCGGGCAGGACTCTCCTGCAGAGGGTGACATTTCTCCATGGCCCGAGACCCCGAGGATAAACACAGCAGCGACTTAAATAAACACACACTTAATGATGCAAAACGCTAGCGGGATTGGGGGGGGGGGGGGGGGGGGGGGAACACCAGTGGGGGGACCTGCTCCATCCCGGCTGGGAGCACAGATCCCACCGGGACACCACAACCAAGTCACTCCAAGAGGTCCAGGTCCCCTGTCCCCTTCTTTCCTTCCTATATTTCTTTCCTCTTTTCTTCCTCCCTTCTTTGTTTTCCTCCTTCCCCCTCCTTTTCTTCTTTCCTCCCTTCCTTCCTCTCATTCCTTCCTTCGGAACCAGTTGTCCCCCCCGCAACCCCTCGAGGGGG
Organism: Tapera naevia; assembly: GCA_033556795.1. Taxonomy (NCBI): domain Eukaryota; kingdom Metazoa; phylum Chordata; class Aves; order Cuculiformes; family Neomorphidae; genus Tapera; species Tapera naevia. The sequence continues at coordinate 4,565,668 of JAUMJJ010000157.1, read as the reverse complement.
TGATAAGGGTGGGCAGAAGGGCTAGGGGTCTCGCCCCTGCAAAGAAAAGCGCAGTCTGCATGTTTTCTGCCATCAGCGCGGTTTAATTTAGACTGTCTTAGGTACAATAGAAAATAAACCGGAAAGCACATGCGGTTTTTGGTAACAAATACTCGAGACAGACAGCGTTGTCCCTGGGCTCCCTGCAAGCCAGAGGAGGAAGGTGATGAGTGGGGATGGACGGGAGAAGGCAACGTTGGAGCTGGAGGGGCAGCCTGAGGAATACTCATTCAGGAGGAAACGGCTGCCAACCGTTACTATTATTATTATTATCCTAATTTTTAGACACACTGATGCATTTCACCCCCGAGGAAGAAGCCAGGGCATGGGAGCCCGCAGGATCTCGTTCACTCACCACCTCGATAAGACACAGGCACTTGTTAAAACTCTAATACTGCAACTTTCGCATCACCTTTTTTTTTTCCTTTTTTTTTTTTTTTAATTTAAACTACATCGAAATCTTTCTGGTAAGGCTAAATATGAAAAATGTAAACGTTAACTTCCACTCCCTCCTCCCGCTACAACACAGGGCACAGTACAGCGCTTCGCTACCTCTGCCTCCATCCCAGCTCCGAGGGGTCCCGGCCGAGCAGCAGCAGGGATGCACCGGCCACCCCATCGCTCCTGCAGGGCTGGGATTTATTTGCGTGGAATCAAATCCAGCTGGGGCTGGGATTTTTAAAAAATTTTTTTTCTTTTTTTTTTTTTCTCTCCCTTTTGTAATTCCCGCCGGGACCAGCTCGTTTGAACTCGAAGGGCCGAGGGTTTCTGCTGCTCTCTGCATTTTGGCTAAGTGGAAAATAAAAAATAAAAATTGCGGTGAAAATGGGAGGCGCTCGGGGCGGGAGAGGGGGAACTGGACCAGGAGCCGATGTGGGGTTGTATGAAAAGAGCCGAGAGTCCCGAGCTGAGCTGAAAAACCGGGTGCTGTCCTCTATGTACAACCCAGAGCCTCTGTCCCCGAGCGAAACCTCCTCTCCCGTTCCTCCGGTCGCCCGCAGCAGGCTTTTAGGAGCCCAGGTCCACCAGGCTGGACGTGAGGGGTCCCAGCAGCGAGTCCTGGAGCTGGTGCCCTTGGAGGCTGTGAGGGGTCTGGGATGCAGCTAAACCGCTCAAGGAGTAGCCGGAGCTCCTGGCATGGCTGAGGTTCCCCTGCAAGAGCAGGACTGAGTTCTGATCTGGGCTTTGGGGAGGAGAAAACTCTTCCTCGGAGCTGGACATAAGGGGTTTGCTCCCATCCAGAGGCGAGAGTTGGTTCGGTTTGTTGGTGGCCGCATTGTTGTTTTCTGTGTTCTCCCTGCGGGGGGGAAAAAAAAGGCAAGAAAACCCAACGGGGATGTTAGGGAAATGCCGGGGACATTCGCTGTGCTTTTGCTCCCAGTAAATGCTTCGCATTTTATTCTATCGTGTTTTATTCTCCACAGGAAAAAAATAAAAGCATCTAATATTTTCATAAAGAATCGTCCCCATTTCTTTTAATCGTCCTATAAACAGACGTGCACACAGCCCGCTAATTTAGGCGAGGAGGAAAAGTCTCGTTGGAGTGGGGATTTTTTTTGAGCCTTTTTTCTTTTCTAATTAAAAATGAAAGCGCGGCTCAGAGGCAAGCAGGGTTCAGGATTTTCTCTGGGAGATTCTGTGGGGAGTTTGCTGGAGGGAACAGAAAGTAGGGAGATGTTCTCCGTAGCTGTCTGCTTCGCCAGCTCAATCTGCCGCTCCATACCGGGGCCACCGCATCTCTATCCCGGTTTTCCTTCAGTTCCTACCCTTTCCAACCCAGAACTACATCTCTCTCCTCCTCTAGGCTTCAGAACTACTCTGCTCCATCCCCGGCAATACCCAACCCGGCATCCCGCTTTCCCGGAGGATCCAGGACGGCGTCATTCGCGGTTTAACTCTGCAAACAAAGGCTGCGGAGCGGGATGGAGAGGCTGGTAAGGACCTTTCTGCCCAGGGCAGGTGGGGTTGGGAAGAGAGGAGCGGGTGGGAAAACCCACTTGGGAAAAAAGAGGAGTCAAAGGGATAAAAAAAAAAAAAGAGAGAGAGAGAAAAATAGTGAGATAAAAAATAAAAGAGAGAAAGCAAGGGGAAAAGGGGAACAAAAAAAAAGGGTAAAGGGGAGCAAAAGAAAAAGAAAAAATGGAGAAAAGAGGAAAAAAGGGAGAAAAAAAGAACAAGGAAAAAAGGGAGTTAAAAAAGGGAGTAAAACCAAAGGAAAATAGGGAGTAAAAAAAAAAGGAAAATAGGGATTAAAGAAAATGGAAAGAAAGACGGAAGGAGCGAGAAATTTTCTCCGCTCCCATCTGGAGTCCGTCGACCCTCGCATTGGAAAGAAGTAGACAAGGGGGTACGGGGAAGATGGAGAGGGGGTGGCAGGTACCTTTCCTTCGCCTCCGCCGCTCGGTCCCGTTGCCTCCGGTTCTTGAACCAGTTGCTGACCTGGGTGGTGGTAAGCCCAGTGGCCTCGGCCAGCTCGCGCTTCTCCCGGGGGGACGGATAGGGGTTGTGGGCGTACCATTCCCTCAGCACACCCCGGGACTTCTCCTTGAAGCAGTAGCTGGTCTCCTCGCCGTCCCAGATGGTGCGGGGCAGGGGGAATTTTCGGCGCACGCGGTACTTGCCCACGGCGCCCAGGGGCCTGCCCCGCAGCTTCTCGGCTTCCACGTAGTGAGCCTTGAGCCAGAGCTGCTGCAGCTTGGGGTGGTTGTGCGGGGAGAACTGGTGGCTCTCCAGGATCTTATAGAGCTCTCGGAAGTTGCCGCGGTGGAAGGCCACCACCGCCTTGGCCTTCAGCACGCTCTCGTTCTTGTGCAGGTGGTCGCAAGCTGGCAGGGACCAGAGGAACCGTCCCAGCCTCTCCAGGTTCCCACCTTGCTGCAGCACCTCGCACACGCAGGCGACCTGCTCCTGCGTGAAGCCAAACGACGGCAACATCGACATGGCAGGAGGGGCTTGCGGGGAGCCTCCCGCCCGTCCCGCTCCAAATCCCGATGCCGCTCCTTGTCCCAGAGCGGGGATGCTGGTGGCCGCGCTGGGGGAACTTTGTCCCAGCTCCGCAGTCGCCGCCGCGCTTAAAGCGCCCGAGCCCCGCGCCGCGCTGATTGGGCCCCGCCCGGCACAAGCCCGGCCCAGCCCGGCCCGGCCCGGCGGGCAGAGCCTTGGCTCGGGCGGGCGGGGCCTCCGGGCGCCGTGGTCCCGGCCCCGCGGCCCCCGGGCACATCCCTGGGGAAGCCGCTCCCGAAGGGCTTCGCCTTTCTTTCTTTCTTTCTTACCTCTCTTTATTCCTTCCTTCCTTCTTGCCTCCTTTCCCCTTTCTTTTCCTCCTCCCCCCTTTCTTCTTGCTTTATTGCCTTCTTCCTCCTTCCTCTCTCCTTCCCCCCTCTCCCCTCCTTCCCTTCCCCCCTCTCCCCTCCTTCCCTTCCCCCCTCTCCCCTCCTTCCCTTCCCCCCTCTCCCCTCCTCCCCTTCCTCCCTCTCCCCTTCCTCCCTCTCCCCTTCCTCCCTTCCCCCAACAAACTCCTGTGCCCCACCGCCCACTCACTGTCCCCTGCTAAACAAGCCCGTATTTAATTACCTTAATGCTGGGCATGAATAAATAACGCTTTTAGTTAATAGATAAATAATACGCGGGGGCCTTGCACCCTATCCTCTCCCTTGTGCCCACCTTCCTGCCTCTCATCTTTTTTTGCCCACCTTCCTGCTCCCATCCTCCCCCCTGTGTCACCTTCCTACCCCCCATCCTTTTTGCCTCTTTCTCTTCCCCCCATCCTTTTTGCCCCCTTCCTGCCCCCGTCATTCCCCCTGTTCCCCCTTTTCTGCCCCCCATCCTCCCCCTGTGCCCCTATTCCTGCCCCTCATCCTTTCCCCATGCCCCCCTTTTTCACCCTCCTGCCCCTCTCTTGCCCCAGGGACAGGTGGTCCCGGTGAGGGCAGCCCCAGCAAACTCGCACCGAGAGGCAGCGCTCCCATCAACCTAATCCTCATCTGCACGCCTCGCTCAAAAAGCAATTATTTAAAAAAAAAAAATAGAAAACAATTAGGCTCACTGAGCAAGGATAATCTATTGTCAGCAGCCGGGGCGGGCTGGGAGATGAGGACAAAGCGGTGAGATAAGGGCAGGGGAGCGGTGGGAAGAAGGTGTCTTGATGAGCGTATTTATCTTTGATGAGATATTTATTTATGTATTTATCTTTGGTGAGATAAGCCCAAACCAGTATTTTAAGCGCATAGAGGAACGCGTTTGATTCGAGTTTGGGTGCCAAGAACCATCTCGGGGCTCTTCAAATCCCGTTTGTCTTCGCTGAGGACGCTCGGATTTGTTTGAGTTTAAAGCTGGGAGCAGCCCGATTGTGGCCGATACGGAGAAGGGCTCTCACTGCCCGCTCCCCTCCCCACATTTTCCTAAATCCGGATTGTTGTTTTTTCCCATGTTCTTCTGTTTAAATTAAGCCCCTGCCACCCAGTCTGCCCAGTGGCTTCGCTGGAGTCAGGGCGCTTCTATATCCCATGACCATGTGTCTGGTAATTTTCCCTTGCCATTTTATTTTAGTACTTATGATGCTGCAGATGAAGTTCTTAAAGAGCTGCAATGTCCTCCCAGAAGGAATGTCTGCTTGGAACAGATCCTTATTGACAAGGCAGCTGTGCGGGGACCGGAACGGAGCCTTAAACTCGGCTCGAAAATCAACTAAATACCCTAAAGTCTGGAGCAAGTGCGCAGAATTATAACGCCTAGGCTCGCAGCCGTCCTGGAAGACCAGTGCCCTGCCCAGTTTGGGCTCCCAGCCCTCCTTTTTATTGTTATTAATTTTTAATTATTTTTTTTTCTTTCCAACCAGGTGCTCAGTTCGGGAAAAGCACAGACCTAAGGGTTTGTACCTTCAAGAAGAGGAGAGAAATGCAAAACTATTTGCTATTTGAACAGTCTCCGCTTGCCCTCACACTTCTCCTCTTGCCTTCATATTTCCCCTATTTTTAATTTTATTTTTTTTCCTTTTAAAAGGCTGACCCAACCCAACTTCGCTTTTGCTGAGAACAGGCAAATTATCCCCATGCGGCGGGGTTGAGCTGAGCCTTCCCCGCGATCACCAAGTGGGACTTCTATTCTTCCGTGGCACGAAAACTCGCCGGGCTCTACTTGGGTGTCACATGTTGCAGATAAGAACCGGCCAGCATCAATGTTAATTTATGCCCGCGGTTGGTTTTCCTAAAAAAAAATTTGAAACTTTTCACTTTAAACCATGGAAAGAGGTAAATGAATTCCCAAACCACCCCATGCCAATTAGCCTTTGAAAATCACCCAGGAAAAATGTTTTCGAGCCACTACAAAAATAAAAATAATCATAAAAATAGTAGTAATAATAAAAACAATAATAAAATCAACAACAATAATAATAATAAATAAATCGGATTGCAAATAACTAAATAACACCAAAACGGCGCAGAGATGTTGCCGACCACTTTTATCGGCAGAAAAGAGAAGCCCAGTGGGTCCACCCTGTGCAAATCGCTTGGCTTTGCCCCCGGGCTTTCCTCCTCCTCCGCTGGGGCCTGGCATCCCCGCGCCCGCGGAGAGGAGGAGGTGGCAGCGGCCGAGGGGAATTCATTTCTCCGCTGGTTTATTCGATGCAGCGCAGGGAGGGAATAAGGATGGAGCGCTCTGCGGGTTTTCCTCGATTTCGCCAGAAAACCAAAGCAAAGCAAATATAAACTAAAACAAACCAACTGAACGTGATTCCCATCTCTCTTCTAGGACCTTAGAAATAATTAAAATAAAATGAAAGAAAATAATAAAATAAAACGAAACCAAATAAAAAGAAATTAAATTAAACAATAAACAAAAAAAATGAAATAATGAATTAAAATAATTTTTTTTTTTTTAAGTGCGAGGATCTGGTGGAAACAAAATAAAACTAGAGGCATTTTTTTCTTTTTCGGAGCCCTGGTCTCGGCGCAGTGATAACCGGGGCTGGAGGCTGGGAGCCGGCGAGGGCAGTAACACAACACTGCCTCTTTTCCGAACCTTTCGAAAGGCGAAATCCAAAACCGGCCCATTAAGTCAATGAGGTTTGTGTTGGAGAGGGTTCCTTTCCCATCCACTTGCTGCTCTGAAAAAATAGATCGCGTTTCGTTATCTCGAGCGAGGATCTGCAACGTGATACCGGATCGAGGCGCAGGGGAGACAGCCAGCTTATTCCTAAACAATAAAGGATTTGTATTTTCTTTCCTTTTCTTCCCCCCCCCCCCCCCCGGTTTATTATTCTATTTTTCTAATGAGGAAGGACACCTCCTCATCCCTGTCCCTCTTGTCTTGCAGCAGCTTCTGGCCCGACGAGTCAGCAAACCGGTGCAAACCCTTAATTACTCATTAGTAAATTGCCCTGCAGACACCTGTACAAACAAAGCCGGGGTCCCTGCCCGGGGCCCCCCCATCCTCCGCCCCTTGGGGGTCCCCCCGCAGCCAGCGGGGTCAACCCGGGCCGGGGCTGCCTGAGAAGGGATGGGAAAGGGACAGGATAAGGCCCTTTCCCCGCGGGATGGAGGGAGAGATGGGATGGATTGGAGAAGGGCAGGATAAGGCCCTTCCTGGAGAGATGGGGGGGGGGGGGGGGGGGGGCACAAAGGACTCTTTCTTCGCGCACTTACCGGGACATTTTTCAAAGGATTAGAGGTGATCACGAGTTGTTTTTTTCTCTCCGAGGGCCGACACTCTTTCTGTCCCTGTCTGTGTCCCCCGACACCGTGATTTTCTCCTGTTTTAGCCCTGGGATCCCCCTGCCCCCCCTGTGTACCTCCTGGATACTGATTCTATTAAGCTACGAAGAATTTCCTTTTGGGAGGTGAAACCCTCCAGCTCCTCCTGTTCAGAGGAAAGTGCTAGTGATAGTAATGCGGGGTGACACTAAATAAACAGTTAAAGCAGGGCTGGAAAGATGGAGTTAATTATCCAGTGAGCTACATTTAAACCGAGACCAGGAGGGGCTGATTTGTTTTGGCGCAGGGAGCAGAGAAGCAGACGAGCCACCGAGGTCTTCTTGCTCCTCTTTGGAGGCTCCTTAACTCGTCCTTGCTGTCACTGGCCCAGGGAACCTCTTTGGCTGTGGAGGGGGAGCCTGGAGTGCCCCCCAGGCCATAGGTGGGGGGGCTCGGTGCGAGCCGTGCACAGGAGCGGGCGATTCCAGGAGGGGTTCCAGAGTTGTGAGGGGTTTTTTTCCGTGCATTTTGCTTTTTTTCTTCCCCAGAAGTTGGGTAAATTATCATCTGTGAGGCTCGCTGTCTTGTGCTCCTCAGGTAAGTGCGCATCCGAGCAATAGCCCTGCGATACGCTTGTGTTTTTTTTTAAATTTTTCCCTTCTCCATCTTTATTTTCCTCTTTTTTTTTTTTTCTTTTTTTTTTTTTTTTTTTTTTTAAGAAGTCTGATATTAATAATCCCTGTATGCCCTTCTTTCCGGGTCATTACGGTACTGCTGGTCTCTAATCAATCCTAATGCGATGGCAATTGGAGTCTCTGATGAATGCATCTCAGGTTTCTTGTAATGGCTCTACCACATTTTCCTGGACCTCCTTCTTTAACCTGAGATGCCAGGGGGACGTCTCCGTTCTCAGCTGCTGATTACTTCAAGATGTTTGGGCTGGTGTGGGGAGAGAGAGAGCGAGCTAGGCAGCCTGCCCCTGAATAATTTGGAACTGAATTGGATGAGCCGTTTCCTAAATCAAAGGACAACGGCGGGGTTTAACTCCTTTTTCCGCACGGAAACCTGCGCAGTTGCCTTGCAGCCTGCATCTACCCTGCGTTTTCATGACCCTCGGGTACCCCCGCACCTCCCAGCAACCCTCCTCGCATTTTTGCGGCGTTGTTTCCCCCCCCGTTTCTCAGCGTAATGGCATTTGCCGTAACCCGAGACAATGATAATTGCAATTTCTGGCCTTTTATTTTTTTCTAAAAGAAAAGATAATGCAGCTGAATTATGCCGCGGGATGGATCGAAGATTTCCCCCGAAGTGCGGCTTCTCCGTGGGAGAAAAACACTCCCCAGCTGCTCCTTTGCACACCCCCCCCCCCCCACCCCCAGTCCCTGGCTGCAGCATCCTCGGGCAACCCAGCACGCGTGGGCAGCTTCTCCTGGGAAATGAGGGAGTTATGGAGGGTATGGAACAAGTGATTGAAACGAATAATTTAACGCGCCGGGATGCGACGTAAAAATTGATCCCCGGCAGAAAGGCTTAATGACAACCTCTCCTCTCGCGGGGTTTGTCCCTGCGTGGGGAGGCCGGGGTGGGGGTTGGCACTGCGCAGCCCCGCCCGGTGCGGAGCACAGGCGCGGAGGGGCCCCCGCGGCAGCTGGGGACGGTGGGGGGAGGTTGGGGGTACCAGAAGAGGGTGGGCATTGTAGCCCCCGCCTGCGTGCAGCATGCACGCACACGCTGGAGCCCGCCCGTGTGCACCCACACCTGCGTGCCCCCTTGTGTGCTGAGCTCAGCTCTGACAACCACTCCTGTGTACCCACCATACACTCACTCAGGTGTGCACCCACACCTGTGCATCCCCCCTGAGTCTGACATTCAGACATCCAAACACGTGCACCCACCCACTCATGTGTGGTCCAACTCTGATGTGTGCACACACACACCTGTGAGCCCCCCCCCCCCCTCCCCTCCCGTGCTGATAGAATGGTTTGGGTTGGAAGGAACCTTAAAGATCACATGGTTCCAATCCCCCTGCCGAGGGCAGGGCCACCTCCCACTAGACCAGGCTGTTCAAGTCCCTGTCCAACCTGACCTTGAACGCTTCCAGAGATGGGGCATCCACAGCTTCTCTGGGCAACCTGTGCCAGTCCCTCACTTCCTCATAATGAAGAATTTCTTCCTAATGTGCACCCATCCTCCCCTGTGTGCCCAGGCACCCGTGTGTCCCTCTGACATCCACCCATGTGCACCCACCATCCTACCCCTGTGCGTGCATGCTCACCCATGGATGCATGCACCACCCACTCATGTGCAGTCCTTCACGTGTGCATATGCCTCCCTGCCTGCACACCCGTGTGCACAAACACATCCCCATGTGCACACACCCACTCACGTGTGCAGCATCCACCCATGAACACTCCCACAGCCCTGTGTACACACCTCCACTGCCCATCCACACGTGCCACCACACCCCCACATCATGGACACCCACCCAGGAGCACACAGGCCTCCCTATGCATGGGGTGCAGGATCCAGGTGCGAGCATGAGTAGTTCCCGTCCACCTCTTCCTTCGGTGACGGTTGGCAAGGAAGTGTGTGCTGCACACTGGGAAACCTGCAAAAAAACCCCAAACTCCCTATTTAAAAAAAAAAAATGAGAGGAGTATGGTGGTTGATTTTATTTCTGTAATGCATTGCTATGATTTTTGCTGCAAAATATGAAAAATTTAAAAAAGAAAGTTGATATTGAGGAAAAGAAAAAATAAAGTGATTTGGAAGGGGCTGCCAGGCTCCCTCCTGCTGCCACTGCCCAGTCCAGGTAGTGCTGCCTTGGTGGGGGAACCAAAGTGTTCTGGGCAGTCACCTCTGTCCTCCTGCAGGGCCCCCATTAAGGCCTGTCCACCTCATCCCTGCGGCAGTGGTGGCATCATAGAAACATTGAATAATTTGGGTTGGAAGGGACCTTAAAAATCATCCTGTTCCATGAGGGGGGGTACAAACCCATCTCTTTTCAGTATTCCCTGTCCCACTCCATCTGTGCCATCTCCAAGCCCAAATCCACCTCGCCCATGCAAACGGGGTAATCCACACCCTGAACAAGGTGCTGCTCTGAGCTGGTGGGGTGGCAGCGAGGACCGGGGACCGGATTTACATACAAGGCTCTGTTTGCCTACGCTCTTTGCATTTGGGCACTGAACAAATATTTTCATTGCCCAGGGACTGCGCTGGTTGTCGTTGGACCAAGGGAAGAGGCAATGTCACGTGTGATTTTGGAGTGGCAGTGGGTGCCTGCCTGCGTGAATATGGGGTTGGGGGGCCCCATCCCGTGTCCACCGCCTTGGTGGGTTTCTGAGTGAGATGCAAGAAAAGGGACCTTTCACCTCTCATTAGTGATGCCATCAGTGGCTTGGCAGAGCAGAGCTGAGGTCATGTTACATATGGCACACAGTCTGTTCAGAGCCGGCAACGCCAGCTTTGAAATTTTAGAGAGGGGAAAGGTCACCTTGCGTAAGCCGAGGGCTGGGGTCCCCCGCTCTGTCTGCGCCATGGGTGGGTCTCCATATGCCTCCATCGTCGCCAGCCTTGCTCTGTCTGGCCCTGAGAGATGCTCAGCCTGTCTTTTTTTCCTGCCTTTTAGATTTGCAGGGAATCACTTAAAAGAAGAGAACGCTTTCACACCGCCTTTCCTTTTCCCTTAGTGAACACCTCTCCCAGCACTGTTTTATTTTCTCTTCCCAGCATAAATCTGTCTCTAATGACTGATTATTTTTTCAAACAACATAGAACGCAGCTTTCCAGGAGAAAATGAGTTGTCTCTGTTTATCAGCAGATCTGTCCAGACGGATAAGTTTACCCTTCTCAGACCTGAGTATATAATTTCATAGCCCTTCAAAAGTGTCGTCCATGGTGATTAAAACTTCTGGCTCCTGAACCTTCCTGGGGTATTTCAGGTTTCATGCCACTGGATCTTAGAAAAGCACATCTGTACAGTCATATTTCTTTCATCAGAAGAACCAAAAAAAAAGCAAACCAAGCGTATTTTGTGTTTGGGAATATACAACACATTATTTTAAATGAATTCCTGGCATAATTCACTACACCGAAATTCGGTAGGATCCTGTCAGGGCTTCAGCTGGAATGATTTGGAGGTGGTGAAGAAGCTACCATTTTCCTGTCTATGGCAGCTGACAGTGTAAGTTCATGCGCCTTCTCAACCCCACTGCAGAATCCTACTTTGCCACCTTTATTTTTTAAGTGTAGGGGCCTGATTCTTCAGCTCTTAATGTAACTTGGAGGTTGTTGCACACAGCTGTTCCAGAGAGATCTTCAAAAGGACATTTGCTCCTAGGCAGGTCATCACTAAAAAGGCTCTATATGAAATAGTAGCTTATCTTGAGAATCCCTGAAGAGCTGGAGCTGAACAAACGCGGTGAGGATTCAGGGTGCACCTTTCTGCCTGCTCCAACAAGGCATCCAAACAGCCAAATTAAAGGCAGCTCATTCCAATTTCCCACTAATAGGGCTACTTGCATGGATTTTAATTTTTAAATAGGAATGGCCTTCTGCTGTCTGTGAAAGAGAGGGGCTGGGAGCGGAGGTATGAGATGGCTTGTTTTCAGAGATGGAGATGTGGAGATTTGTCTATGGTTTTGTCACAAACCACGTTTTCATAGCATAGTGCTAAACTGCGCTCTTAGGTATTGAGTGCAAATCTGTCGATTTAAATGGAGTTCATTGCAAGTGGGAAAGGGATTTAGCCATAATTTTCTGCTGTCTAATCGCTGTAGTCTGAGGAAAGCAACATATGTATAATGGTAGCTGAGGTGCAGGAGGGGTAGAAGCTTTCTACCAACGAGAACCACATTAAATAATTAATTCCCAATTGCCTTTCTACATTAATGCTTTCAGCTAAAAAAGCCGGTTGGCTTTGTAAGGCCTCAGGCAATGAAACATTTGGTGCATTGTCAGTCCAAAAGTGGAGGTAATAGATATCCAGGGTGGCTGGAAAAGTGCTGCTCTCCATCCTGCTATTTGCATATTCCAGCTGCGCAGCCTCATTCCTCATGCCCTCCCTTACCTTACTTAAGTTTGACATGAGAGCATCTCTTCTGAGGTGGTTGCTGAGGAAGCTGAAAATATATATTTTACTGAAGCCAGAGGAACTTAATGTTTGAGTCTAAAAATGGAGTATACAAAATTTGGTTTCTTTTATCAGCAGACTAAATCCAATCGGTTAATAAGGAAAGGAATGTATTTCCCCCTCCTTTCCTATTTACCCCATCTGCGGGTCCCCCAAGCTCAGCCTATCATCTCAGGTCAGGTTGGGATCTTTAGGGCTTGTATATCATTCACAGTGAAGATCTTGCCATGAGAAATAAGTTAATGAGCCTTTTGATGTGCAAGTCATCAGAGACCGCTGCGCTCACCTTCTGAGATAAATATGCGTGTGCGTGTGTGTATAAAGCTGAAGAAGAAAAGGAAGTGTTGGAATAAATTGCCTGGGGAGGTGGGAGATCCTCTGTTAAAAACAGGTCTAGACAAACATCTGTCAGAAAATACCAGCATCTATTTGATCTTGTCTTGGAGCTGGGGAGAAGACTGAATGGTGGTGTCAAGTCCTTTCCAGCCCTGAGAGACAATAGGTATATTCATATATGTGTGGGTGGGTCTATAAAGAGAAATACGTGTGTGTGTGTGTGTGTGTGTGTGTGTGTGTGTGTGTGTGTTTCCACACTTCCAGAGACAAGCTCTTGGCCTCCGTGATGTTTTGTGGCAGTGAATCTTGTAGGCTAATTACACATAGGTTTGCTATCTCTCAGTTTCATTAAATTTGAGTTTCAGTTCTGTTTAATGTCCTTTGTGCCTTGAGTGGACCAGATCACAGTGTCTCATCTACTTGCTTCCTCCCCCCCATCTTTTCTTCAGCTCTTCTCGTACCAAGAGAAGTCCCTTGAATTCTGGATTACAGTTACTCCCAAAGTGCCTCTGTGAGGCCACTTGGGATTACAGTTCTTGAGGTAAGGTCATGGTAGCAGAAACTTATCCTTATTACTAAATAAATATGGCACTGATGGGAGACCTCATCACTGTCTACAACTACCTGAAAAGAGGTTATAGCAAGGTGGGTGTTGCTCCCTTCGACCAAGTGACAAGTAATAGGATTAAAGGAAATGGCTGTGAGTTGTGCCAGGGGAGGTTCAGACTAGACATTAGGAAATATTTCTTCACTGAAAGTATGGTCAGGTACTGGAACAGCTGCCCAGGGAGGTGGTTGAGTCACCATCCCTGGAGGCGTTTAAAAGATGGGTATATGAGTTTCTGAGGGATATGGTTTAGTAAGGGGACAGGTACGGTTGGACTTGATGATCTCAGAGGTCTTTTCCAACCAGATGATTCTATGATTCTATGAAATGCAGTAGATGTGTGCCTGGAGAAGCTGTTTGGCTGAGCAAGAGGACAGTAGGATGGTATAAAATAGTTTGGTTTATTATTATTATTTTTTATCATGACCTCTTTCCAAAGCATCCCTGTGTTTTAAAGACAACGTGGTCACGGAAGCTACTGGCACCCCAATAAACTTCTTTCTAAGCATGTAAAATTCAGCAGGACCACTGGAGTTGCAGGCTGTGTTTGAGGAGTGCGCTGGCAGCTTACTTATATTTACAGATGCATCTATCAAGGGCCAGGACTTGTGGTCCTTTATGCAGGAACCCATTTTAAGTTCTTCAATTGAAATTAATCTGAAAGCAAGTTTTATCACTGTGGCACATGGAGGTTGCCCTAAAGATGGGGTGCTGTGCAACTCATCATCGGAGATAGAGGAGAGGCTGTTCCATGGTTCAGTAGACACAGCGGTGGTTGGCTGACTGTTGGACTGGATGATCTTAGAGGTCTTTTGTAACCTTGATGATTCTATGACAGAAAACTTATACTCCAGGTAGCTGTAAAAGGGTTTTGCAGGGTTGGTGTGAAGGAAACCCTGTCATTAGCCCCAGAGAACACCTATACCAGACGATGCTGGTATGCCCTAAGAAGCCTCCACCTCCTATAAGCTGTACCCCTGGATAGCGAAGCACCACTGTACCTCCCTGGCGAGTGCTCCATGGAAGCACGAGGTGCTGCAGTGAGTTGCAGGAACCAACACCACACTGTACTTTTGCAGAAACTGAACCCCGACTTTCTGAAGCTAAATGCTGGATTGAGTCAGGCTGCAAAACTCTCCGTGTTTTAAGCTTTTAGGCCCCTCTACTAGCCTTCATGAAGTTTAGGAGGTGACCTCTCTTCTCTACCCATCTTAGCCTTTCTAAAGATCTTTATCTGCCATAGCAAAGGCATGAGAATGAAGTCTACAACTGCATCTGTAACCTGACATACTAGCAGAAATCACCAGCTACCGCGGAGTACATTAGTACATCAGGATGTGCTCTGTGATGACCATGGGGGGGACACAGTGCTACTTCTGTCAACAGCACAGTGAGACAGCAGCCTCCAGCCCGGGGACAGGCAGTAATGCCCCAGCATGAGCAGCCAGAACTTCTGAGCCCTTCCTCAGGCAGGATTTGAAGAGTAGCTGTGAGTTAAGTTCACCTTTTGGATGCACCCTCCCGGCAGGTGGTGAGCTGAGCTCTTCTGAATGTTCATTCAAAGACTGAGAGCAACAGGGAGGTGGCTTATGAGCTCCTTGGGCAGCAGGCTGTACAGAACCAATGGGGCTCTTCCAGGGAATGTGACACCTCGGCTCATGGTGGGATGAGATGGAGGTTTTGGTGCCTGGACAAGGAACCCTTTTTCAAGCTGTCCTCTGGCAGAGCTTGGTTAGGCAGCCCAGTAAAGGGGAGAGAGGGAGGAATGTGACTGTCTGCTATGAACACGTTCAAGAGGAAAGGGGAAGGACAAAACGGGTGCAGGACAGACGAGTGTGGTCTGGCTGTGAGCATGCATGAGCTGGATGTAAGAACAAGGTCTCCCCAGCCATAGGCACAGGATGCTCTGCAGCAAGGGAGATAGAAATCACCCTAATTTTACAAAGGAGCTCACAAAAGGGCTGAGATGGGGAGTTTCCCTGCTGAACCCTTAGTATTAAAGCATCACTTTTCATGAGGTCTGCCTGCACAGGGTCAGGCAGGCACGACACTGAAGGCAGAACTTTCAGGCCAGTGAGTCCTTATTTGCCCTTCCAGGAGTGGCACATTTGGATGCACCACAGGCATCAGTCATGTCAGACAGTCTTTTTGGGAGGAAAGGCAGAGGAGGAAGAGGGGGGCCTTCCCCCCACTTTGTTTTCTACGTTCCTTTTGCTGGTGAACCATTACCATTGTGGCCGGGGCGGTTTGTCTGATGCCTCTTGGGTTTGTACTGCAGCCAGCACTTCTGATTCTGTCTGGCCACATATTGTATTTGGCTGGTTGACTCTCTTTAAAAATTCCTCCTTATTTATTTTTTTTTTTCCCAAAGAATCATAGAATGGTTTGGGTTGGAAGGGACCTTAAAGATTTTTCTGTTCCAAACCCCCTGCCATGGGCAGGGACACCTCCCTCTAGACCAAGCTGCTCAAGCTCCCACTCAGCCTGACCCTGAACACTTCCAGGGAGGGGGCAGCCACAACTTCCCTCGGCAACCTGTGCCAGTGTCTCACCACCCTGTTTTTTTCTCTGTGGCATTTTAATATCTCGCAACAACCACCTTTACAAAGAGATTAAAGGTGTAAAACCAAACAGCTGCTTTTTAGGCAAGCTTTAACACAGATAATAAGCAAGGACTCCTTGTAGAAGAAAATTTTGGGGGAAGTTACTGAGTGTGGATGACACTTTTGAAACATTTCTTCCAAAACACTGAGGATTTCCTAAAATTCCTGAACTGATATCCATACAAACCAATAGGAATTATTCAGATAATTAAAAACTAAAAAATAGGAGAAACCAGGAGAAAGTGAAGCTGTATTGACCTCAAGAAGTTTCTATAGCGATGAGAGAAAATCCATACGCTTTTGGACTGGGATTGGATGCAGTTCAGCTACAGGGAAGGAAAGAGAGGAGCCCCAAATCCTTTAAGCTATTCACTTAACCCTCTAGTAGAAAAAACATTGGAAGTGTAGTTGGGGCTGTGCTGGACCTGGCTCAACACCACAGACCCGATGTTTTCATTGAGCTTAGTGAAAGCACTTCAGAGCCTTCCTGGGCCCTGGGATGAGGGAAGAGCCGGACGGCTGTAACTGCACAGCCAACAGACTTGTGCAAGGAGCAGGGGTCTCTTGGCAAGGAGATCAGAAGGGGTTTTGTCCTACTGTGGACTGTTGTAAATGAAGTTTTAACTCAACCCCCTTCTTTTTGGTGATTTAGAGTAGACGTTTTCCTCTCTCTCACCTGAGAAGATTTTTTTGGGGTACAGTTTTCATGTTCTCTCATAACCCCTAAAAGCTTTCCAGCTCATAAGTCTGGGGAGCTGCTCACCTGGTGGGGAACCTTCTCCTCCTGCATCCATCCTCTCCTGCTGGGCACATGGGGTGGGGTGTTCTGGCAGGTGTCAGAAGCCTGCAAGGGCATGTTAGGAAGGACTGCAGCACAGAGCCCTTCCCAAGGGCTGTTTTTGGCAAATGCCAGCCTGGCCCAAGAGCACGAAGGACTCCTAACCCTGAGGTAACAGCACGACCCTGTCTGCCTGGAAACGGCTCAGTGTGGAGCTGGTGCGCCATGGGAAGGGAAAGGTGCTCAGTTAAATGGCTCCAGGGTAGTCATGAAATGAAGCACAGGGGGACAGCAGCATGCAGGGGGATTAGCTAATTAATGCACCGCTTGATTAGGAAGTCAGAGCTAGGCACGTGAGCCCTGCTCTTTTCCTCTCCTGTTGCCGGTGCTGACCCCTCTTGCCTATGACTACAGTGAAGGAAGCTGCTGGAGTCCTCTATAGGAAAAGTAAATATTGTCATTTGAAATTCTACAGCAGAACAGAGGGTGGCTTCTCTTCAAGACACCGAACTGAGCTTGGGGAGGGCTTAAGCTCCATAGCTGCCAGTGAGGCTGCGTTTTCCAATAGTTGCAAGCCTTGGTGCCAGACACATCACCTTAAACTCAAAGGTGACAGGAGAGATGCTGGGGCTGGTGTGAACATGTCCAGTGGCTCCAGAAACTGTCCATTGCCTCCTTCCCACAGGCAAGTCCTTTGCTTGTGTTTGGGCTCTGCTTTGAGCAAGGTGCCCAGAGCAGGAAGGAGTTGCTGCAGTGTGATGAGAGCTGTGCAGGACACGTTGCAGCAGGAACCAGCACGGAAACCAGTGATGCCAAGGGAGAGGAGGGGAATGGACTCTGCCCTTCCCCACTGAAGCTGTGCGACCCTTTCTATAATCCCTTTAGCTTGGATGGCACCGTGGTGATTTACAGCCCTAATGCTTTGATCCAGAACATGTTGGACCATGGGACATGAATTAAAATATGAGAGATGACTGTAAAGCACAAGTTTCCATTCCTGGTGAGCTATTTCGTGAAGACGTGACTGCAACCAGGTGTGAAGATCTTGCAGGAGATGAGGGAAAACCAACCCAGTCTTGTTAGATTTGTTAGAATATGAATGGGAGCACAGCAGCGTAAGTGCTATTAATAGGATTTACACAGATTAGTAAACTAATCTGTGCATTTCAGATTGGATTTCATATTATGGAAAAGAAAATTAAGTCACATACCATGCAGACTTTCCAGGCAGTGATTTGTGAGGGTGATCTCTTTGCTGATACACATGGCTGCTCAAAAAAGTGGTGGCTGCTCAAAAAAGTGGTAGCAGCTCCCTTGGGTGGGTTGGTGACACTCGCTGGGAACCCAGGAGAGGAGAGCGTGTTGTGGGGTGCAAAGTTGTGCTGGTGGATTCGGGAGGAAGACAATGAAAGGAGCAGTGCCACAGCCTGTGCAAGGAAAGGCTGTTAAAATACACTACCAGGCAGTCAGGCAGTGTCCAGACTTGGTTCCATCACTGCCGGTGCAGAGCGATCCTCCTGCCTCAGCTAAAATGAATGGGGAAGAGAGATGTGAAGAAAAAAGGCTCATAAAAAACTTTCCCTTGTCTGTACGTGGCCTGGAGAGGAGCAGGATTGGGCAAACATTATAGAAGTGGGAAGGAGAAGGTCTAAGGGCAGAGTGCTGTTTGTGTGCCCTGCTCACGCTCCTCCTGGTGCCAGGATACAGAAGGTGGGAGTAAGCAGGAACAGGGAGGTGGGAGCCATTAGCACAGTTTATGGAGGGAATGAGCACCCAGGCCAATTTTGAGAACTCATCTGTGTAAGGGCTAAGTTTATTGATATACCAACAATGCATTATATCTAATGCATGTATTATTATAATAAAAAAATATATTTATATATTATCATGTCTGGGTGGATTGCAGACTCATGAAGGGGGGCAGTGCTGTTATTTCTGTTATATTAACTGGGAGATGGAAATCCAGATGGAATGGGATTTTTGATTCCTAGTGGTTAACATCAACCAGTCTTGGGAGAAATTACAGTTCAGGATGGTTCCGAGTCAGACTTGAAAAATAAAGATTAATCCATTTTTCTCTTTGTGCAACCTCTTATTTTGCAAAAATAAAAACACTTCAAACATTTTAACCCCCATTATAGTGAGAGCCAGAAGAAAAGCATCATTACCCTTTCAAACCACTGCTCTAGGCCAAGGTTTTAAAACTCAGAGTGAGCTGAGCATCCCAGTGATTTTTCTTATTGTAGTATTGTGTGATGTTGCAGCAAATAAAAATCCCAGAATTGATTGGGAGAAAAAACATTTCAGAGTTTTCCTGGACCAGGGCTGAAAGCAGCAGCTAATGCAAAACATGTGATGAATGTTTCTGTCCCTATTGCTCTGTCTCCTTTCTCACAGCCCTTGAGGTTTTTCTTGTCTTTGCTAAAGGTGATAATTCAGCTGACAACCATTTGTTATGACTGGGAGCCATCTGCTTATGGCTATTCTGGCTATATTGAAATGCAGGTTTGTATGCAGATGTGTATTTAGATATGGTGTTGAGTTGGGGCCTGGAGGAACCTGGCACAGGACCTCTTGTGCTGCCGGTCTTGATGGGATCTGTCAGGCACGAGATGCTCTGTAAATCCTGCCTGAGTTACTCAGGGATGTAAAAAGAATTTTTTTGAATTCTTTAAAAACAAAACTACTCTTACCAGTGTTTATATTAAGAAAACCATTTGTGTGCTGTTTTGGAGGTTTGTTTTCACCTCAGGGAAATGTTTCCTTAACTTGAGTTCTACAGAGGTTTCTCAAAAATCATCTGTTACTTGTACTGATTAGACTGCAGTAGTCTAGGAAATTGTTTATGGGAATTTGGATACAAAGACAGCTTCAACAAATATTCTCTTTAATTTGTAGACATTTTATTGCTAAAATGGTACCTTTTTGATAACTCTGGTTTATTCTTTCGAAGTGTCTGTCGCACGTGGTGTTATTTGACGCAAAGGTTCAGAAAGCATGAGGCTGGCCCTAAAACTGTGGCAAAAGGTTTGAGATAAAATGCTCATATGCAGTTAGAGAAATGCGATATATTTATATGTGTTCTGGATTGGAGACCTTCAGCACCTCCAGATTTATTATTTTTTTTTAAACCAGGAACCTAAGAATGAAGTCAAGCAGGAAGCCATGGCCATAACCCCCTTCCTACTTCCCCTCTCTCACCAGCTACTAAATATTGTGAAGCTTATAAATAGTGAAAGTTGGCAAATCAGAACATTGCTTAAATTTAAGACTGAGACCTGGGGCCAGGAGATTTCAATCCTGTATTACCTGGAATATATCATTACTGACAGACTCGCTGGGATTCAGTTTCTACCAGCTATAAAGTGGGATTCTCAAATTATGTCATGCCAGCCTAGTTGCCTTTGATGACATGATACGCTGTTTGGAAAGGGAAGAGTCATTTGATGTGACACAACTTGGCATCCGTCAGCCTTTTGATGCTGTTCCATGCCCTGATGAGCTGAGGAAATGCAATCTGGGCAAAGCCCCCGTAGGATGGGTGGGAAATTGTTCTGAAACAGTGATTATCTTGTGGTTCCAGGTCAAAATACCACAATTGCTCGAGCAAGGGTTTCTTCTCAGCACAGTGTTAGTCAGCATTTGCAGGAACCTCTTGGATGTCGGAAGAAGGTGTGCTTATTAAACATAGAGAATACACCAAGGTGAGAAAATCCTGCAAGATCAGCTGGTGATTCTGCAGGAGCTGCACTGCATAGAGACCTGGATCATGGAACACAGCCTGCAGTGTCTGTAATGGAAGCAGAGCTTGCTAGGGGAGAGGCATTTCTCCACTCGACGTGGCTTTGGTAAAAAGCAGGAGTATTGGTATGACTTTCCTACTGCGTGCTTGTCTTGTAAGTCTATGTTGACAGCAGATGCCTATTTCACAGGGAAGTTTAATCTATTACAGTTTGTAAAAAGATCTAAAAAGTTGAGAATAGTTAAGAAGTGAACAGAAATGTGCTCTAAACTGTACTTTAGTCTGAGAAGTTAATTCTCTGGAGCACCTGCCATCTGAGGATAGCTCAAGAGAGTTGGGGTTGTTCAGCCTGGAGAAGAGAAGGCTCTGAGGAGACCTTAGAGCAGCCTTCCAGTACTGAAAGGGACTACAGGAAAGCCGAGGAGGGGCTCCTTATCAGGTAGTGCAGGGGTAGGACAAGGGTGAACAGTTTTAAGCTGAAAGAGGAGAGACTTATATTAGATACTAGGAAGAGATGTTTTCCTGTGAGGGTGGGGAGGCACTGGAACAGATTGCCCAGAGAAGTGGTGGCTGCCCCATCCCTGGAAGTGTTCAAGGCCAGCTTGGATAGGGCTTTGAGCAACCTGATGCAGTGGGAAGTGTCCCTGCCCGTAGCAGGTGGGTTGGAACCGCGTAGTCCTTAAATTCCCTTCCAATCCAAACCATTCCATGATCAGCAAATGACTATGAAATGACTACTCATTGTTCGTGTGAGCATTGTTCTCCTGAACAAGTCTTGCATTCATAACCTAACCTGTAAAGGTTCAGATCTTTGGAGGGGAATTTGGAATGAGTAGAAAAACTTCTGAGCCGTGTCTATGTTAAGCAACACTTGCTGCCACTACTGGGTAACAAACATAAACCAAGAGCAACTGGGACTGAGATTACCAAAGGAATGGGACAAAGCCCTCCTGGCTTGATCCTCAGGTTAGCTCTGCCTTTGGTTTGCACCCCTCCCTCCACCCAGTAGTTATAAGAACGTATTCTAAGAAGCTAAGGCCAGAAGGAGTTTACAGTGACCACTAGCACCTATGTCATGTACAGCTGGAGGTGCCAAATGTCCACCTGGCACCCCTAAACCAGGCCAGTAAACTGCCAGCATTGCCCTGGCCAAGCCTGGCTCAGGCTGGCTAGCACGGCCCAATCTCCATCCTGAGACCAGGCCTCCTACAGCACTGCTGGCCAGTACAAAGTGACCATGCCTGGCATGTGCAGCATGCCTCGTGCTCCTGGGAGCACTTCCAGGCAGACTGGGCTCTTCTTGATAAAGCAATACCTGGAAATAAGTTGCTGTCGGCAGCCCACTTCCAGGTATCGTTTTTGGGAGTCCTGTATCCTACCTCCCTCATATTGCAGAGGTTTTCAGGCTATGGGGAAGAAAGTAAATGAGAGCAGCCCCTAAACACTCTCCTGGGAATTTTTCTGTGGGGTCCTGAGGAGCCCCAAGCAAATGAAGCCATGGGGAAGAAACTGTGGGGAAGATGTCATGGAGGCTCAGCTGAAGCACTCAGTGCTTGCTGACCTGGAGGTTGGACCTGCTGTGATCCTTCACCCAACCCGTGTACATGTGTCTTTTTTCTCTGATGCTGACTGCCTTCTTACCAAATCTGGGGGATATCAAGCCCTGCAGGGCACATAAGAAGCAGAAACACCAGTTAACCCCTGCTGACTCTGCCGCTGTTCTGCCACCAGCTCTGAGCAAGGAGACAATGCACTCTTGTACTGTTGCAGGCCACGAATCTGCAATCGTCCAGGGATCTTAAGCCTCAGCCTGGTTCACTCATAGAGTTTTGGGACCAGGCTTTTTTATATGTTGCCTGCAAGAGGAAGCAGAGGCTGCCTCTTCTGCAACTTCATAGTGAAACTCAGAACAATGTCTTTTTTTTTTCTTTGAGAGTCTTAATCTGGTCAGTGCTCACTTCTACCTGCAACCACACCACATAACAGAATGTTTTTTTAATAGAGACAACCTATATATTCTTATGTCTGTTGCAAATGCGCTTGTGTTAGTACAGAAAGAAGCCTTCCAGAACAAGCTTCTGATTCGCCTGCCCACTCCTGTTTGCTTAGGCAGCAGTAAACAGCAAAATCATAGTAGAGAATCACAAAATAGTTCGGGTTGGAAGGGATCTTAAAGCTCATCCAATTCCAACCTCCATACCACGGGCAGGGACACCTTCCACTGGATCAGGTTGCTCAAAGCCTCATCCGACCTTGTCTTGAAAACCTCCAGGGATAGGGCAGCATCTTCCTCAGCATCTTCCTAGAGCACGGGTAGGCTCTTACTTGTCATTTGTTCTTGACTTATTATTTAAGAAACCATTGGCTTAGAACATGTGGGAACATGCATAGCTCAGGTTCTGGACTAACCCATCCTCACCTTCTGTGAGCGCTTCTCTCCCTCAGCTCGTCAGACTTGGGACATATGTCAAACCTTTCTCAGATTACCTTGATCTGGAAGTGGGTAGCTTCAGAGTCCTTTTGGACCTGTGTGGGCATCACCCTGCTGGGGTGATTCAGGCAGGAGAGGTTCCTCTAGAGTCTGAGTGTTTGCAGGCTCTGTGATCCCAGTCCAGGGCCGGTCTGGCTATGAACAGGGCTTTGCTGGAGGCTGATGTCGCTATCAGTCGGCATCAGAAGGGTGGCTGTAAACGTAATAAATAAATGAATGAAGCAATCTCAGCTTTGGTGGAAGCAGCAAGTCCTCCTGCTGCTGTCAGGGGGCATTGCATCGGAGCCGGATCGGACTCCGGGAGCCAGTGGGGAAAGCAACAGGGGGAGGCAGAGACCTGGCTTTTGCAACCTGGCTCTGCCACTGCCGCCAGCAGCATCCTGGGCGATGTGCTCCCTTCCCAGCTCAGATGGGTTTTATTTCTGTATACTGGGAGCTTCTCAGGGAAGAAGCTGAATTTTATAGCTGCAAACGGGATAAGGGACAGCACTAACACTGAAATAATTGGCTGTCAGTTTACAGAGTAGAAAATGGTGTGGTTTAACATTCTGGAGTCCTTTTGGGTAATGTAACATCTATAGCAAAGCACTTTGGCTGCAACAACAAAGCTTATTGATTAGCCCCAAGTATTCCAACTTGGGTCTTTCTGCCCAAGAAGTAGCAGGATGAAGAATTAAAGTACTTACATAAGAGAATATTGTACTGAGTTATTGAGTAACCATCAGCTCTACTCCAGCACTGCTTCGTTCCTCTGGACTGTGTGCAACTCCTCAACAATTTGTCTTTCTCTTTCAGCTTTTGCAGGCATGTGCCAGCTTCTACAGCATATAAACTAGGTGCTATTTTTATTGAAACTGACTTTAATGTAGTAGATTTTTCACACGTGTGTTGGCTTTTTATTGTTGGTCTCATTCCTGAACTTTCTGGCACTTCTAAGTGTAAAGTCAGTTATATGCACATTGTTTGGCAGAAGAAATTCTATTTCTGGGAATCATTTTCCTCCTAAAATGCATTTTTTATATTAAAAATGTGATCTGCATCCATAACTGAGATATACTGTCCCGAGACTCCAGCCCAAAGGTTTCTGCAGCCAGAGATCACCACAATGAAGGATGCAGCTCTGTATGGAGATGTCTGCTTTCCAGGCCATGAGTACTTATATTAAGAACTTATTTTACTGACTGAAAATCTGCCTCCTGGAGTGGGAAAATTCCCTTCTGATCTGGCACTGGGGAAAATCGAGCCAGAAACAGAGGATAGAAAATGCTGTCTTCCAATACTGCTCCCTTCCCAGCCTGATAGATTAAGAGAAACCACCCCTCTTGCTGAGCCTCCCTGCTATCAGCTTTATCCCTGCTGAGCTGCCGACAGCCTTGACAGCCCTTGGTCCTCTCTTCAGCATCCCCAGGCCCCGTGTGAAAGGCGAAGGCTCAGGGAGCCGGCTGCCCACCCTTCCAAAGGTGCTGCCCCCCTTTTCTCCATCTGCATGCAAGCTGCCCGGCCAGAAGTAACCGTGGCTGTGTGTGGTTTTCTCGCCCAGGGTGACCTGGAACACATCTGCAAAGCCCTCCAAAGTAGCAGGAATGTGCTCCGTTAGGACATGATTCATCCTGCATACCGCATGGGTGGCTGCTCAGGGAGAATTTTGACATTTGCATACGCTGAGACTTTCCCCTTCTCAATTGCCCTCGAATCCCTACACTTTGTCTGGATGAGTGTGCAGGGGCTGTGCAGCCAGAAAACCCCTCCCAGTAGGAATCCCCCCCAGCTGGAGCTGACCCAGCAGTAGCGGTTCCACCCTCTGAGCTGTGTCATAGGGCAGAAAAAAGAGGAGAAGCTGCTCACAGCCAGGTTGAAGGACAGCTTTAGACCCTCAGCCTCTGCTCCAAGCAAAGCTGTGACCGAGCTGCTGTCCTGGGATCGATCAGGAATTTGGTATCTGCAGGGCAGGAAAATATTATCACAGTCCTGCTGCTTAGGCACAACTACAGCATGGCAAAGGGCTACAAACAGGAGGGCTGAGTCACACACGCTGCTCTTGGGAAGAAAAAAGAGTTAAGCAACAAGGCAATTGTTTCTCTCTACCTTAGGGCTGCTCCTGGGTAACTGGATTTACTCCAGCAGCTGCAGAGCGTGCAGTGTCTCAGCCCCAGGCAGAGAACAGAGAGATGCTCCCAGGGCTGGGAGGTGGCTCCCTGCGCTCTGCTGCCACGACCAAGGGAGTGAGGGGGAAGCTGCTGCAATAAGTGGGAAAGATGGAAGGATGCTGAATAGCGGTAAGGAAAGGCAATATTTTGGTGATTAAATAAAAATATAATAGGTAAATGTAACTGGAACTGACTTTAAAAAAATTAATCTTACAGACTGCATCTTACTTCCTATGCCTTAATTACAATTTAAGGGGTGAAAGGGTGTCTTCTAGTTGGCCTGGGCAGGCTGTTACATACCTATAATGTATATAGAGCTTCAGTGACAGAATCTCACCTGTACATGTTAGTAAGCTTGTCTGACATTCATTTTGGCATTAAAACCATAACAAGGCAATCCTGGTACTCGGAGCACAGATCTAAGGTAAGCCAGTAATGTGTTTAAATCCTTTGCTATCAAGGAAATAACTTCAGGCTGTTCTCAAAAGTCTGCCCAAAACAGTCTGGTACCAAGGCAACATTTTAAAGAAAAAGTTCAATAAACACAAATTTAGCAATAGGCATTTACCAACCCAAAAAGAAACCTTGATGTAGGAAGCATCCCAAAGCCATGGAAGTGCAAATAAATACTGACTTAGTCCTAACTAGTAGGTGGGAACATATTTCAATAGTATCTAATTATGGTATAAATTTGTTTTGAGACACAGATTTAATAGCTAGTTTCAATATGAAATAGATGATTTATGGGTTTTAGTTTAGTCTTTCAGAAGCAAAGTTAGGGTCTGACAAAAGCGATTCAAGTCAAGAGAAAGTCTCATTCTAGCTTAAAAAGGTTTTAGAATAATTCCCACATGAGCACAGGCATTCACAGTTGTTGTTGCCTTCATAGCGAGTCATTAAAAGCCAAGTTTCTACTTCAGTTTGCTTTTCAGACACAAAATTCAAAGCCCTGACTTTGGCTCCAAATAGAAATACTTACACGAGATGTGTATAAATATAAAGTTTATTCAGTATAGTGTTTAGAAAAATAAGTTCACATCATCTCAGAATACAAATAAAACACTTAATTGTCCAGGCACAAACCCCTATTACAGTACAACAAACATACATACTTTAGATCTCTTTGGTTGGGTAATTCAGCACAGATATGTTTGATGATACACTCTGGGGTGGCATCATCTAACAGTGCAGTAAAGACTTCTGATTATTCCCTCCTCTAATGCGTACATTCCGCTTAAGTTTTGTATTTGTTGTAAGGCACAATAAACCCATATCGCAGAAATAACTGGTTAGTTCCGGACAAACAGTACATGCAGCAAAAGAACAAACATCCTCTGAATGTGAATCCTGAAAGTCAGAAGATTCACCCCCTCCTTGAGTTCAGAAATGTAAGAAGCTAGTTTTAAATTATATGAAACATACAAGTAAGGTATAAAATATCCTTCAAGATAATGCCTGCTAGGAGATACAGGAAGACTTCAGGTCTCCTTGCTTGTAAAGCATAATTACTTTTGTTTCCAGACTTACAAAATTGTTATTCTTTCTATGATTTGAGATGCTTCTCCACCACAAGCATGAGGTGATTTGTGCCCCTAGAGCCCTGCACATGTATTTTGGATGAAGCCGATGTGCTCTCTTGGTTGTTCATCTGCTCTTGCTAAGAAAAGTGCACAGGTGCTGGCAATCTACGGGAAAAGCTCCTGTGCTCAGAGGGCCAAATTCCACCCTGCTTAATTTAACTGAAAAGTTATTGAGGTGATTTTGCAGGATTTGAAGACAGAATCTGTCCATTATTGTCATTAACCTCGTATTGAAATAATAACGATAAAGACAGTTCCAGCCTTATTTCTGGGTAAAGCAGCTTTCTGAATGTGTCTTCCTGAATCCACAGGCAGGGTAAAGCAGTAAATGGAAAGAGGTATATGCTTCGATAGACTGTGACTGTTCTGTTCTAACTGTCAGCCTTGTGCAATGGTTCATACCACCACTGCATACTGGGCCAAGTCCGCCCCGACCCACTCCAGTGAAATGAATGGACCATATTCTCGGCTGGTGCAAAAGGACATGGAAGTCAGTGGAACTGTGCTAGTTTTGCCCAGCCGAGGATCTGGCCAAAAGATATCCGTGATTTATGTGGCTGAAATGTCCTTTTAGGTAAGACCACAGGAATAATGCTGCAAATAGTCCAGACAGAGCATTCAATACACTTATTTCTGGTTCTTTGCAACACTCTAGGCAAAACAGAGGCAGCTTTAATTAAGAGTAGTGAAGAACAAAGGGGTTTTAACATCATGCTTTGTAGGAATTTGCTTAAACTTTAAGCATATTTCTTAAAGCTGAGTCCAGGACCAGAAAAGTAGTAGAATTTGGCAATGTTTCCTGTAAGATTTCCAGTGGACTTACAAGTTATAAACATATGTGAAGTCAAAATGATCCTTTATTCTCATCTGTAAAAGAGAGGGAGGGAGGAGAAGGAACAGGTATGCCAGAGAGACATACCTTCCATTTAAACAACAAACATGATAATAAGGACTGTCTGTGGGGCTTGGACACTCACTGCCACTCACATATGTGGGAGATGAGCATCCGTATCCCCTAAATACCATTTAAAATCCTTGGGAATCAGTGGAGCAATGCCTTATTTACAGCAGCCGAAGATCCAGCCCCAGACACTTTCTAGGGCTTTGCGTACTGTCTATTTAGAGCAGTTTGCCTGCTTGCTTGAGGGCCACATAACAAAAACTGACCCTGATTTTACAGTAGGACTAAAACTACTATTTAAATATCTATTTTAAAAACACTGTACCGTGCAATGAGTCTTTATATTGTGCATATGTACCTGCAGAAAACATGAGGTTATAACTACATTACCTGGAGGGAATGACACTTATTTTCAGTGGGAGAAAGAAAGAGTAAAACATAGTAATAAAATAAGTTACTTGGTATCTGGAAGACTAGAATAGATTCATCTTACTTTGTCCCAAACCACTGCTTTTATGTACACCCTCTGCTCCCACTGGAGAGCGGGAAGTCTCCGATTAGAAGTACCAGACACTTCAAGATACACTCTACTGTAACAACACATACAGTTTTCACATCAACTGTGCTGCAAAGCCATGGAATTCAGAGCCTCAGTAACATAACAAAAGCAAAGGAGGAAAAGTTTAAAAAAGAGTAACAGGTATTGGCGTAACACCACAGTCTTCTCAGCTATGAGACCAGATCGTGTCAAGAGCTCAAAGAGAGCTCTGAAGTACTCTCTAGTTTGCCTCCAAATATAGTCTGAGCTTCACAGACCAAATGTTAAGCTACAAACAACTCCTTCAGAACAACGCAAGCATTCTCCATTTATATGACTATGACACAGGGTCCTTCTAGTTCTCCAAATGGTTGAACAAATTCATGCAAAGCAGATAAAGCTACTGTTATTGTCATCATCATCTTGGTTTTACGGGTGAAGAAGAGGTGGGAAGATTGCTCATGCTGGGGCCCAGCACACAGACAAAGAAGCAGAATGGAGAGAACTCTGGACTATCCTATTCCCTGCTCAAGCAGAGATCTCCTGAATGTCATGGGAAGTCGTGCCAGGAGAACATATAGCTCCATGTTCTGCTTGTGATAATCTCCACTTTAAAGCACTTGCTTTAGACACCCTTTTTGCCTGGGAGCAGGTGGGGACAGCCAACTGCTTACGGCTGCTTCTGTCTGCAGAGCATCAGGGACTCAGTACAGCTGCAGAGTGCATGCCTTGCACGCTTGCTCCTCCCTTTCCCTGCACTCTTCTCTGCAGCCCTAGAAACTCTGGCTCGCAGTGTGGACCGAGGTTACACAGAATACTTTGCCAAACATGCTGGATTCAATATAGTGCAAAACAACAGCGAGGACACCTATGACACACTCCCAGCACACAGAAACAACTTCCATTTCTCAAAGGCTTTCCACAGAACTAGTTAACAGCCAAGATGGAAGCAGACTGGGATGGGCTACCTCTATTCTCTTTCCTTTCCGTGTTTTGTCCTTTATAAGCAATCTTGTTTTGTCCTGAGCCTGATTCAGAGCCCACAGAAGCTTACGAAAATACCTCCCATTGCCTTCTGATGGCTTTGGACCAGGCCCTGAGGAGGATGAATATATGCTCTAATTACCATATATATTCACATTAGAATAAAAAATAACAAACCAAACCCACAAAGATTAACAGCATGTAGTTTTTATACATTTGCATTCTTATTATTATTTTAAAGCTTAAGGATGTGCTTTTCCATGCTACAACAACTTTTCTGGAGGAAAGGTAAGACCTGTCCCACCTGCCCAGAGCCCGCCTGCTTCTGCTGTCCCTAACGCAGCACAAAGGGGAGAGGCCCATCCCTGCCAGGCAGAGACCACGGCTGCTCCCACGAGCCCTTTGGGCAGCTGCAGTTCCCACCATCAGTGCCCAGGCTGCCTGTTCTGGAAGGATATATAAATACACACTTCAGCACGCTCCTGGATGGGGGCTGCTTGCTTGAACAGCAGCTGAAGCTCTCCCACATGGGTGATTTGGCCAGTGTGTCTGTGTAAACATGGGGCTCCCTTCCTTGGCCTGCCCACCCAACCTTTCCCTCAGCAGCACGGCTCTGCCCACGGTCCCTCTCTGGACTTCTCCTGCCCTGCTGATGTGGTGTGGAAGGACCTATCACTGGCTCTCTGCACCGCTAGTAAACATCATCCACGATGTCTGAAAGACTGAAAACTCCTCTTACTCGTGCAAGCATGGACACTGTAATCACCAGGGCTACTTGCAGAAGCAAGGCATCAGGATTTGGCCCTGAGGACGGATATTTGCAAATCAGTGTTTTTATTCCTCCTGCCGCTGTGCTTTAGTAACAAAGATAAGGCCACTAGAAAGAAAGGCACATGGAATTCTGTAAAAAATACACAAAAATGTTCACTAATTAGCAAATTACTAACAAAACAAACAAAAATCCCCTGAACACTAAGACAGAGGGGGTAGAGATGGGGACCTCCTGGGTTTGTGAGACCGGGAATTCATTTTCTAGTTTCAGTGTGATTAACATTTTACTTTTACAGTCTATTGCTTGAAAACCTAAAAAAAAGGTAAAATCTTGTCAGAAATAACTACGTTTACTTCCTGCTCAAACAATAAAAATAAATTAAACAGCCAGAAAATGTTTCCTCTTCAATGCATTGTGTCTAAAGTGAAAGGGAACATAAACCATAAATAAAATCCATCGTACTAATTTTTAAAAAAAGTCTCCTTTATAAGAACTGAAACAATATTTACATTCATACTGGAGAGAAAGCTTCTGAGTCGCATAATTAGAGTTTCAAATGATGCTTTTTCTGGTGCACTGACAAAATACTAACTGTAGTATTTAGAAACCTGTGTTTCATGACAGATATTTGGTTTGAACGCCAAGTCTGCTTGGAAAAAAGCAAACACAACCAGTAACGATATTGTTCATGACTTTGTTTCATTTCTTAACCTCAAACAACATAAAAGTAGCCGGTGAGGTATCGTCTAGAGTTCCTTAAAAATTTCTCAATGCCCACGGACTAGAAGTAAACAGCAAAAACAACTGCATGGTTCCTACATTTCTGGAGCGAGACTTTTGTTTTCTGTGTAAAGTTAGGAGTGTGTACTTACTGCTGACAGTATGTTGTACTATGGAGAGTCTGGTTAAATCATCAGGGTAGTATCTCTTAGCCAAACCTGTACCCATTTGCTCAGTACTTGCCTTGGCGTTTCCTTTCTCCTTTAAGCTGCTTAGAAGAGAATACTGCACGCAAACCAAGTGTGGCAACCTAAATCCATTGTCGGAGACTCCTCTGTACATCGATTCAGACCCTTTAAATGTTCTTCTGTTTTCTTTAAATGAAAAAAAAAACACCAAACAACAACAAAAAAAAAAACAATTGGTGCTTGTTAGGGCCTCAACAGGAGACTTATCTATTAAAACAGAAAGCAAGAAAAAAGTTACAAGTCTTGCATATCTTCATCCATCTGAACTGTCTGCAGTTTGGCAAGTTCTTTTTTGTCCGTTTCCAGTTCTTCACAAACCGTGTCAACCACGTTACTCATAACATACTTGGATTTCGAATCCAGCATCATTAAGTTGCCAGTTGACTTACTTTCAGAACTAGGCAAGAAATTATCCTTGATGTCAGGCACAGCTTGCAGAACTAACCTGTGCTCTCTGACAAAATCCTGATGTACTTGTTCAGAGGGGTGGTTGACACGGTCTCCGCTTGTAGAAACAATTTCTCCAAGCACAGGCTGCGCTGTAGAAATGGACAACAGATCTTGACTGGTAATGAGGGAACAGTTCTGAAGGGTTGCATAGTTAGTGTTGCTGATAGATATCACGGTAGAGGTACTGGTCACAGGCGATGACATGGACTGGCTCTCCGAGACACCAGAGTTCAGTTCTGCAGCATTCAAAAGAGTTGGTGGGGTGAGGGAAAAATTTTGTGAGGGCGTTACATTCACTAATGAGGAGGCCAGGGACTGGAGTCCTCCGCTGGATAGATTTTCAGAAGACATGTTTACGTTTAGTTGTGTGTTCTGACTGACTGGCATCAACTGAGAAAACACAAGGCTTCTTTCCAGTCCCTCTTGCTTGACAGAGCCTACTGCCTGGCCAGAATTAGGAACCGTATAAACAACTGCACTTGGAGGAAGGGGGCTGAAGAAAACCTTTCCTTGTTGCACTGCTGAAGACTCAGTCGTAAAAGTTCCTCCATCAGATGTGCTGGGATTTACTGAAACATTACCTAGCAAAAGAAAGAAAACCACAAGTTATAGTTGGCAGAGAGTTGTTCAGGCATTTTGTTAAGAGAGTTTGGTTGGTTTTATGTTTGCAGTACACACATATGCTAATATTTCACACAATACAGAACCATGTTGTTTGTAACAAGTGAGAGGAAATTTGGTATGAGGAAATAAAAGCTGTTAATAGAAACTGCTTCTAGAAAAAAAAAAAAACAAAAAACCAAAAAGGTTATGGTATATTAGGTATCTTTCAGACTCTCATTAAAGAGCAAACAGTCCCTGGCCACGTGATTAAAATGAACGTGCTTTGGCCTTCACTAGTTGCCACCACTCCATTTCTATCTAAGAATAGAAGCATGAAAAGCTATTAAAGATAGTTCAGTGACAGACTACAGCTTGTGTGTGGGAACTGGAGACACGTCACATGAAATATGCTGCTGCTGGGCAGAACCTATCTGATCCAACCTGTAAATAAAACACAAAAAACCCAGTACCTTGTGAGGGGTTAACTAGGGCAGTCTGTCAGGCACTCAGATGTACTGCCTTTCACCTCGTTGTAACATGTATTTCTAAAAGCCTAACCCTACCACATATTCCATGCCATACCAAGTCACCCAACAACTGCCTACCCTCACTCAAAGCCATGGCACTGCTTGTGCAATGTTGCAGGCAGCCAAAGGAGAAGAGGTGGTCAGACATGACCTGAAGTTTTACTGGATATGCTACAAAAGTTGTCATTATAAAATTCCTAAAATATGATATACTGGCTGTTGGAGCTGGGTCCCGCTTCACACACCTCTCTTTCTCAAAAGTAGTTTAATTATAATTTTAGAGAGGCTACAGTTGGAGACACCGAAAATTTTAAAGCAGCACTGAAGGTGCATTTCTCACCTGGGCAATATTTTAGCTCCTTACTCATTTGCACCAATCAATTACAATTTTTTGGAAGAAGTTACTCACATGCGTAAAGTTGAAGAATAAAGTAAGGCAACTTGAAGTTACCTGACTACAAGAGAATCATAGAACAGTTTGGGTCGGAAGGGGACCTTAGAGATCATCCAGTTCCAATCCCCTTGTCATGGGTAGGGACACCTCCCACTGGATCAGGTTGCCCTAAGCCTTACCCAGCCTGGCCCTGAACACCTCCAGGTATGGGACAGCCATGACTTCTCTGGGAAACCTGTTCCAGTGCCTCCCCACCCTCACAGGAAAATATTTTTTTCCTAATATCTAATCTAAATCTCCTGTCTTTCAGCTCAAAAACATTCCCCCTTGTCCTATCTCTGCACTCCCTGATAAAGAGCCCCTCCCCAGCTTTCCTGGAGGCCTCCGTTAAGTACTGAAAGGCTGCTATAAGGTCTCCTCAAAGTCTTTTCTTCTCTAGGCTGAACAAGCCCAACTGTCTCAGCCTATCCTCATATAGGAGGGGCTCCAGCCCTCTGACCATCTCTGTGGCCTCCTCTGGACTCGCTCCAGCAGATCCATGTCCTTCCTGCACTGAGGACTCCAGAAATGAACACAGTACTCTAGGTGAGGTCCTGTAAGAGCGGAGTAGAGGGAGAGAATCACCTCCCTCGACCTGCTGGTCATATCATTTACTGTAGCTTACTTAAAATAGCCTGCAGCACTCTTCACTTGGAATAGGCAGCTAGCTATCCATCCTTCTCACATCAAGAACAGCAAAAAGAAATCAAAGCAGCAAATACTGATCTTGACTTTTCTCTGCACCAGACTAGAGCATTGGTGGACCACTCTCGAGTGGAAATCGATATGTTTAACAAGGGGGAAAATGTCCAGAGAGGAACATTATGGATCTTAAGTCTCTCAATAGTTAAGGGACAGAACCCTCTCACCTTTGCTAGCTGTCAGTATATGCCTTGGAGTGTATGGATTAAATGGCTTTTGTAATTACAGGTGGTATGCAGATTAAATTGCTCTTTTTCATCTCAGTTAAACTATGTAACAATAACTTCCAGTGACTGCAAGTGCCACAGTTCAGGATCTTACCATTCTGCACCCATTTAAAATATGTTTCTGTGGCTTCAATGCTTCTCCCCGCATTATTTTAACAGCAGGAATAATTCACTCTCTATACACGTTTAATTGAAATAGGCTAAGATGAGCACAGTTTGATTTTCATTACAATACTCACAGCTCCTGAAACTAGAGAGATTCATTCAAGTTTAATGATTTTCATAACCAAAGATACAGTGGCTAATGAGTAACAAAGCTGTTCAGTTGTGCTTTGTAACAAGGATCCAGAAGTAGGCTTGCATTGCCCAGGATTCTTCCTGGCCAGCTGCAAGTTTCAGCCTCCAGTATGTTAAGACAAACTCCAAAGCAAACTTGGGGAGGAGCCTGCACACTTGGCACGTGAACCTGTGATGACATATTTCCCTTGGACTGAGGGCAGTTTTATCCAAATACCCTCGCCTTTTGTATCTACATGCTATCACATATTTGTGTTGTTTCCCTGCAGTTTAATCATTTATAATTACAGGACAGAAAATGTAAGAGTGTAACTGCTTGGTCCTGTTATGCCTAAAGTAATTCACAATTCATTTCTCTGAAATGCTTTGGTTAAAAAAAAAAAACAAACCCAAAACTCAAAACCACCACCACAAGAACAACAACATTAACAATTTCCAGTTGCCTCAATTTTCATTTTCATGAACCTTCGCATTAAAAGAATTCAGCGGCAAATGGGAAATATTTTGAATTACTGAAATGTGTAAAATTTACAGCTATTTGTGAAGACTGCTACCATGGTCTTCTGAGAGCAGCATAAGGTGAAAGGGGTGGAAAATACCCAATCTCCTTCTCTGCTCTTAGCAGAGAAGCTCAGCCTCACATAACAGCCTGTCCATGAGCATAACCCATAACAAAGAAAGGCAAAAGGTGTTATTTGATGCATTGTGTGTGGCTGTGATTCAGATAGAATCCTGGTACCTTGGAGGAAAAGTACCACAGCTTCCCAAATGCTATGTGTGCCCTTTCCTAACTTTTTCTTATACCTCTTAGCATAAAAGACAAAACTTCTACCTTGTGAAGCTGCCACAGAAACGGGAGGCAGCTGCAAAGAAGAAAAACCGATGCTTCCATTCAGCAGCTGGCCATTTGTTCCTGAATTTGGGATCTGGACAATGCCATACTGGTTTATTTGGACAGGGGCAGTAAAAGTAACCACAGAGCCTCCATCTTGTGAAGCAGCAGTTTGTATGCTTTCCCTTTTCACCTCGGAGCTTGGTATCAATCCTGGGAATGAAACTGGGATGTTGGTGGGGCTGAAGGTGGCTGCTGCAGCACTGGGGACTGAAGCCTGAAGGAGTTTGAAGTCCTTAACATCTTCTGACGAAGATGACAGTATGTCAGTAATGGACACCCCGTTGCTCACAACACTCGATGTGGTTTTGGGCGAATTTAAGGTAACCGTCTGCGAAGCCCCCACGCTGAGTCCATTGAGAATGACACCATTGGGTCCCTGAAGAAAAGAGCTACCATTAAGAAAGACAGGAGAGGTGCTGGCAGGCACGAGGTTTCCATTCAACAAAACACCAGATGAGCTCAAGGCTATTTTAGTGTTTCCAAGCTGCTGCATGTAGACGGGCTCCATGTGGCCGGGAAGGCTGAGGCTGGCAACACCGTCAGATGAGCTGGAGAGTGGATGGGGAGATAAATCTTCCTGCCCTTTACTGGATTCATCTTCTGTGCTAGGGTTGCCGTCTGACTCACTACAGAAAAAGATGGAGAGATGACATGGCATTACCATGGTGTGCCAGGGAACTCCACACCAAGGGGGACTGTGTACTTACATACAGTTTTTGAGTTTTCCTGAATACTTCTGTGTTTTGCCTTTAAAAGGTACTTAAATTTCAGAGTCCTAGAATGGTTTGGGTTGAATGAGACCTTAAAGAACATCCAGTTCGAATCCCCCTGCCATGGGCAAGGACACCTCCCATTGGATCAGGCTGCTCAAAGCCTCATCCAGTCTGGCCTTGAACACCTCCAGGTATGGGGAAATGCTGTGGTTTGAGATTAATTAGCGTCCGTCTCCCAAGTCTAACTCAGTCTTGTCTAAACTTCGTTTTCTAAAAGCTAAACTGTGACGGGTATACACAATTTCTCTGGGCAATTTCAAGCCAAGGGAGAGGTTCCTTGGGAAAGGACACATCCAGCTGAGGAGGAACTTCATGGAGTGGGTTATGGAGCAGTGAATGACACCCCCCACCACCAGGGTGACCACAGGGACCTACGTCGATCCACTCCCCTCACTACCCCAGGCTGCCCACTAGTATGACCCCAGCTGCAGCCGTTTGGAAAGCCGGCCTGGAAGAGGGGTTCCTGCGGGAATAGGGGGTCCCCGCAGTGCCCCCAGGTGCTGGGGAAGGGGGGAAAGTTGCCTTTGTGTCCCCCTCCGCCAGGGTTTGCAGCCGGCTGGTCCGCCCTCGGCTGCATTTTTCGGTCGCTCCCTCCTCTCTCCTCCCTTCCCCCTCGCCCTTTGATGTGTCCCGCGGAAAGGGGGCCGCACAATCGCGCCCTCGCTGCAGAAATGCCTTGGGGCCCTCCGCTGCTTTCCCTCCCTCCTCCTCCCCCCTTCCCGGGGAGGGAAGGGGAGGGCATCTCCACCTGCCCGCCACGGGGTGGGGGGAGACAGGGAGGCGGACACACACACCGGGAAAGAAGGGGGCACAGCTCCAGGACGGGGGGGGGGACACGGGGGAGCGGAGGGGGGCAGAGCTCCAGGAGGGGGGGACACGGGGGAGCGGAGGGGGGGACAGAGCTCCAGGAGGGGGGGACAGAGCTCCAGGAGGGGGGGACAGAGCTCCAGGAGGGGGGGACAGAGCTCCAGGAGGGGGGGACACGGGGGGAGCGGAGGGGGGCAGAGCTCCAGGAGGGGGGGACACGGGGGAGCGGAGGGGGGCAGAGCTCCAGGAGGGGGGGACACGGGGGAGCGGAGGGGGGCAGAGCTCCAGGAGGGGGGGACACGGGGGAGCGGAGGGGGGCAGAGCTCCAGGAGGGGGGGGACACGGGGGAGTGGAGGGGGGCAGAGCCCTGAGGGGACGACGACACGGCGGGAGCAGAGCCCCGGGAGGGAAACGGGGGGGGGGGGGGGGGGGGCAATGCAGAGCCCCGAAATGGGGACACGGGGAGGGGGAGCAGAGTCCCGAGAGGGAGACGACGAAGTGGGGGGAGATACGGGAAGGCGAGGCAGAGCCCCGGGGAGCGGGCACGGGGCGGGGAAAGAGCCCCGGGGGGTAACACGGGGGTGCGTGAAGAGGCGAGTCCCAGGAGGAGTATACGGAGCAGAGAGGGGCAGAGCCCCGGAGCCGGGGGGGACGGGACAGAAACACGGTGTGGGGGAGGGAACGGGACAGATACGCGGCGGGGGGAGGAGGGAAGGGGGGCACAGCCCCGAGAGGGGATACAGGGGAGGGGATGGTGGGGGGGGGCACAGCCCCGAGAAGGAAACGAAGGGGCGGGGGGAGACAGAGACACGGTTGGGAGACACGGGGTGGGTGGGTGAGTGGGCGCAGAGACCCGGCAGAAGGACACACAGAAGAGGCAGAGCCCCGGGAGGGTCACACGGGGGTGCAGAGCCCCGGGCTGGGCGAGGCTGTTCTCGCCCCGCAGGCAGCGAGGGGCGGCGAGGCCGGCGGAGGAGCTGCAGACGAGGGAGTCCCGCGGCGATGGCGATGCCGCCGCGGGCCCCGCTGCAACCGGATCCCGTCCCGCTCCCGAGTCAGGTTTCAAAACAAGAGCGGAGCCGGCGGGACCCCACACCCCCGCCGCCGCGTCAATGATTAACTCTGTCAGCCGCCGCAATTAAACACAAACAAGGGGGACACACAAACACGCCAAGAGCCCCCCTACCCACACCATCTCCCCGGGCGGGAGGGAAGGGGCAGCGGGAGCACGGGGAGAGGGGAAGGGATGGAGAGAGGTGGGAAGGGGCTGCGGGAGGTGGGAAGTTTCCCCGCGGTGGCTCGCATGCCGTGTGCGTGAGGGGGGGAAGGAGGGGAGGACGAGGCGCAGGGAAGGTAAGCGCCATGTTTGCAAGGGAAGAAAGAGCCGGGAGAGGGAGGGAAGGCAGGCGGGAGAGGGGGGCGGGGAGGGGAAAGAAAGAAAGAAAAAAGTTTTTCCCCTCACCTTTTGGACTGGGTCTCGGAAGGGTTGCGGTCTCGCTGCCTGCGGTTCTTGAACCAGTTGCTGACCTGGGTGAGGGACAGCCCGGTGATCTTGGCCAGGTTGCGCTTCTCGGCGGGTGAGGGGTACCGGTTCTGCTTGTAGAGCTCCTTGAGCGCGTTGCGGGACTTCTCCTTGAAGCAGTAGACTGTCTCCTCGCCGTCCCAGATGGTCCTGGGTAGCGGGAATTTCCTCCGCAGCCTGTACTTGTCCACCGCCCCCAGGGGTCTGCCCCGGGCTCGCTCCGCCTCGGTGTAGCGAGCCTTGTACCAGAGCTCCTGCAGCAGCGGGTGGTTGGAGGAATCGAAGTTGTGGCTCTCCAGGATGCTGTAGAGCTCGGCGTAGATGCCCTGATGGAAAGCCACCAGCGCCCGGGCTTTCATCAGGCTCTCATTGCCACGTAGCAGGTCGCTCGGGGGCAAAGACCACAGGAACCTGGCCAGGCGGTCCAGGTTCCCACCTTGCTGCAGAGCCTCGCACACGCAGGCGACGTGGTCCGGGGAGAAAGCCAGTGGGGTCTGCGAGGAGGAGGAGGAGGAAGAAGAGGAAGAGGGAGAGGAGGCAGCGTGGTGGTTCCTAGCCAATAGTTCCGTGTGGAGCAGTACCTGCTCGGCGGCTCCTTCCTCGCCCGGGTGCTCCATGGGGAACGGAGCGGGGGGAGGCGGCGGGGGGCTCAGCGCTCCTGCCGCGGGGCCCTCGGGGGGCACCTCGCCGGCTTCAGACAGCATCTCCATCACATTCTCCTGCTTGATCTCCACCGCGCTCGCGATCTCGTCCGCGGGGGAGGCAGAAGACATATTTCGGTTTGTTTTCCTTTTCTTTTTCCCCTTCTTCTCCTCCTCTCTTCCCTTTCTTTCTTTCTTTCTTTCTCTCTCTCTCTCCCCCCTCCTCCTCCTCTTCTCTCGGCCGGCTCTATCCGATCGGGTTTCGTCCCGGCCACGCAGCCAGCGTGCACAGCGGCGGCTCGGGCACAGCGGTGTCGGCGGGCTGCGCTCCGCCGCTCCCCCCAGCGTGACTCCCGGCCCCGCCGCAACACTCTCGGGCACCACCGCCCACTTCCCCGGCCGCGCCCGTCGATTGGCTGGGAAGCCACGGGGGGGCGTGGCCTCCCGCGTCGCCACGGCAACCGTCAATCACCCAGGCCCGCTCCAGTCTCTCCCCTCCCCTTCCCCACCTCCACCTGGATGCCATGGCTCGGGTCCCCCCTCACCACCTGGATGCCATGGCCCCGGTCTCACCTCACCACCTCGATGCCATGTTTCGGGTTCCCCCTCACCACCTGGATGCGATTTTGCGCGAATCGGGAAGGGATGGATTGAAACTCTCAGGGTGCGAGGACGTGTTGCAAGACTTACCCCTAGGGTGAGGAACCCCACCTGGAGCGCTGTGTCCGGTTGTGGAATCCCCAGCATAAGAAGGCTGTGGAACTATTAGGAATTATATGACCAGGTCAAGGGAGGGGATTCTCCTCCTCTGCTCTGCTCTTGTGAGACCCCACCTGGAGTCCTGTGTCCAGCTCTGGAGTCCTCAGCACAGGAAGGACATGGACCTGTTAGAGCGAGTCCAGAGGAGTGCACGAAGATGATCAGAGGGCTGGAACACCTCACGTATGAGGACAGGCTGAGACTTGGGATTGTTCAGCCTGGAGAAGAGAAGGCTTTTAGGGAGACCTTATAGCAGCCTTCCAGTACTGAAAGGGGCTGCAGGAAAGCTGAGGAGGGGCTCTTTATCAGGGAGTGCAGGGACAGGATGAGGGGGAACAGTTTTAAATTGGAAGGGGGAAGATTTAGCTGAGACATTCTTCACGATGAGAGTGGTGAGGTATTCACTGATCTCTAAAGTTCCTCTGTAAATTTCTCAAGAAACCTGCCCCTTGACTTGAAATTGCCCAGAAAACAAAGTTAACGAAATTTCTTAAACGAGACCGGGTTAGAGTCAGGAAACTGACGCTAATTTAGCTCAAACCACAGTATTGCCCCATCCCTGGAGGTGGTCAGGTTGGCCAGGTTAGATGGGGCTTTGAGCAACTTGATCCAGTGGGAGGTGTCGCTGTCCGTGGCAGGAAATTTGGAAATGGATGTGCGTTAAAGTGCCTTCCAACCCAACCCATTGTATTATTATTATTATTATTATTATTATTATTATTGCCCCGCGTCCTACTGATTATTGATTAGGCGGGACTGCCCCGTCACCGTTACAACCGGCGCTCTCGGGCCAGAACAGCCACTCTCCGGCCCTAAGGCCGGGCGGGCGCTGCCCGGTGCGACTCTGCCAGGTCGCGGCCGGTACCGGTAACGGTACTGGGAGCGGAGCGGAACGCGCGGAGGCGGCGGGAGGCGCCGTCGGGCGCGTTTGGCAGAGGCACCGCTCGGCGGAAGGCGGAGGGAGGGAAGCAGGGAGAGAGCAGGGGGAGGCCGTCGCCATGGATGACCTGGGCTGCCCGCGGTGCAAGACCACCAAGTACCGCAACCCCTCCTTGAAGCTGATGGTCAATGTCTGCGGGCACACGCTGTGAGTGGGGCTTGGCCTGGGGGGAGGCGGCGGCGGAGAGGGGCGGTGAGGATGGAGAGGGGGGAGAGGGAGGTGACGAGATGGGAAGGAGAGAGGGGAGGAGGGAGGCATAGGGGGGAGGAGACGGAGGAGGGGAGAGCAGGCGAGGAAAGGGAGGGGGGCGGTGAGGGAGGTAAGGGGGAGACGTGAGGAAGGAGGGGGAGAGGGGTGAGAGGGATGTGAGGGAAGAGAGGGAGGTGAAGGGAGATGGAGGCAGCCAGGAGGGGCAGAGGGAAGCTGTGATGGGAGAAGGGCGAAGGAAGGAAGGGTGAAGGAGGAAGAGGGAGGTGAAGGAAGAGGGGAGGAAAGGGAGGCTGTGATGGGAGGGGGCGGTAAGGGGATGTATAGGAGGGAGAGGGAGGAAGGAGGGAGAGAGAGGAGGTGGTGAGGAGGGAGGGGGAGGTGAGGAGGGGTAGGGGAGGGAGGGAGGTTGGTGAGGAAGCAAGTAGAGAGGGAGGTGGTGATGGGAGAGGAGCCGTGAAGTCAGAGGGACCCTGGCCCGGGGCTGCCCCTCTCGGGGGGACCGGCCAGCGGGGCCCAGGGGAAGCGATTCCTCCCCTGGCCCAGCCCGATGGAGCTCGGCCAGATCCCTGTGGGTGATAGTGAGACTGCTGTGGGACCCTTGTGCCCAGTTGTATCCAGCTGTTCCCTTCGGACCGGGGCTGGAGCTCTGCTTCGTCTGCTTCACTTCTCTGAAATCTTTGGGGCTGGTGTGTTCAGTTACCGGCTCCAGTCCCCAAGGGGGCTGGGGCTTTGGGTACAAACTGGGAAACAGAGGAAAATACATTTCTCATACACTTTTAGTGCTTCTCACTTGTACTAAGCACTGTGCTTGTGTAATTAAGGAAAAAAAGGGGAAAAGATTTTTTTTTTTTTTTTTAGCATGTTAATTTTTCTCAACCAGGAATGCTTTGTCTTAAGGTTTGAATGCTGGAAAAATCCTATCATGAACCCGTGCTGGTGGGAGTGTTTATTCATTTACTGTTTTCTTGCAGTAAGAGTCATGGTATTTTTCTTTTTCTCGTAAGATGGACACTTGGGTAATTTGTACCGCTGGCTGGAGCTGATTTAAGTCATACGTAGTCTGAACTGTCTTGCTTTCAGATCTGGAGATCGTCCTTAGTTACTGCGGAAGTTTTAAAGGCTCTGCTGTGAATTCTTTCTGGGTACACAAGAAGCCCCGAACTGCAGTAGCAACCCTTTCTGGGTTTTTGTTTGTTTGTTTTTGTGGATTTTCACCTTCTCTGTGATGTGTACGTTGAGCTGTTTATGTTTTTAAACTACATGTGAATTACATTCAGAAGGCACAGCCCGAAAGCTTTACTGAACCTGATACAGAATCATAGAATCACAAAATTATCTGGGTTGGAAGAAACCTCCAAGATCATCAAATCCAACCCTTAATCCAACACTATCATGATTACTAGATCATGGCACTAAGTGCCACATCCAGTCTTATTTTAAAAACCTCCAGGGATGGTGAATCCACCGCCTCTCTGGGCAGGCCATTCCAATGCCTGATTACTCGTTCTGTGAAGAACTTTTTTCTGATAGTGTTGCAAGGGAGCAGGGTGAAGGAACTCTCTATGAAAAAGTGTTAGCTTTCATCAGGTTCCCTGATACTGTTCTGTGTGGCCACACAAGCACTTCTGTTGCCATGAGGGAAGGTGTGTGGGAGAGCAGCAGATCATCTCCTGGTAGTGGTGGTGTTGGAAAGGGTGGCAGCAGGAGTGCCCCTTTGGTAACAGCAAGGCTGACTGTGTAAAAGTGCAGTGTTAGCCAGAGTTCAAAAGGTAGCAGCCACATTTAGGCAAGGCTGTGCAGCTTTAAAATGATGCCTCTATCTTCTGTTCCAGTGAAGATCAAAGGACTAGTGGTCTTGATCTGCTTTCAAGCTCCTCCGGGGCCAGTTCCAGCAGAGGATGAGAGCATGTTTCAGTTTGCTCTCCTGCTTTTGTTCTCAATATTCTTTCTTTATAGCTGAGCTTTGGTTGAGAGAATTGGTCGTGTTTTGTGCTTTATGAGGTTCAGCTGCTGACATCTTATTTGGGGTTGATGTCCTTGTCTTGCTTTCCTTGTTTCTTCCCAGCTGCACAAGGGCTGCCTCTGCTTTCCCCAGCTCTTGTTGATTGTGCTTCTGCATTTGACAAGTGTTTTGCTTGAGACCGTGTCAGTTTGAATGTCTGTTTTCCAAACTTAAGAAATCCCGTTCCTTCAGTTTCCTCTCTTTAGTGACTTTTTTTTTTTTTTAAATATACATTTGTGGGCTATTCTCATTACTTTTCCTGAGGCTTTTGCAACTTGGTTTGTGTTTTTCTGGAACACTGGAGTTGGGCACAGTGCTCTATCTGAGTCCTTAGTAAACAGGCAGAGTCGAAATTGTTTCATGTGCTTTTCATATGGTACCTATGTTTTGTACATCTTGGCAGGATAATGAGTCTTTACATCTTTTTTGTTTTTTTTGCTGTGGTATGTGTTCTTTATGTTCAGCATAAACCCAGATTCTTTAGTGCTTTATCACACAGCGTGTCTCTGGGCAGAAGAGTGTTTAACTTCACCTTCTGTGTTGGGTTGTACATCTGATTGTTCTTACCTGTTTGCTCTGTTAAACTGCGTATTGCTTCAGCTGATTTTGGACTTGCTTCAAGTGACTTTGGATTCTGAATTCCTCCATCGGCTTTCCAAGATTTGTAGCCTTTGTTAACTTCAAGTGACCTTTCTGTCTGATGTTTTCTAATGTGTAATTTGTGGACAAGGTGTTGTTTGGGAGATCTTCAATGTTGTTTCTTGTGACCATAAGAAATCTAGCTGAGGCAGAGCGAAATATGGAGTTGTATGCTGTGAATTCCTTGCTGCATAACCCTTTTTTCCCCTCAAAAGTTACTTCTTGCAACAGTGGAGAACTATAAAAGATTAGAACTACATGAATGTGCTTGCTGCCTGTTTCCTCTTGGACCAAAATAATGATAACTTATCTCTGTGCCTGGTTTCTAATCATGTCTCGGTACTTCAGTGTGTACCTTATTTGTTTAGATTATATGACTGTCAATTTAAAAGTGTCAAAAGTCCAGCTAAATCAAAATGATACTGTCTGTAGTTACTGTTTTGCTACCTACATTGTTACTGTGTCTTTGAAGGAAGTTATATTTGTTTGGTATGTTTTTTTCTTAACAAATTGTGTGTTGGATCTTATCTGCTTCATTAGCTGAAATAGCTAATTTCTTAGAATTAATCATAAGATGAATCATAGAATGGTTTGGGTTGGAAGGGAACTTAAAGCCCATCCAGTTCCAATCCTCCCTGCCATGGGCAGGGACACCTCCCACTATACCAGGCTGCTCAAGGCCCCATCCAGTCTGGCCTTGACACTTTCAGGGAGGGAAAGTTTGTTTGACTATTTTAACATCTTCCCAGGGACTGACAGTAACCCTGAAGGTCCTTGTTTCCCTGTGTATTTGGTTTACTGCTCTTAAGAACCAAGTGCCTTTGCCCTTCTTCAGGCTGTTGGAACTTAATGCAGAGAGCAGAGATGATCTTTGCTAACTGCTTTTGTCAGTTTTCCAAAGGTAAATGTTATGTCTACCAGATTTGAAAACCCTGAAGTACTGTTTTGATGCTGTGACACCTGAATATAGTCCATAGGTTTATGGAAGCTTATTAACTTGTCTGGCGAAGTGTATTGCCTTTCTCGTGCTTTGTGTTTGAAGTTTGCTAATATGTATGCATGGGAAATTCAGAATTTTGACTTTGTTCTGGAGGTTTGGAGCAATTGCTCTAATGCATTTCCCTGTTATAACTTGTGTTCTTGCTGCTTTTGCTGTGATATTAGTTAAATCAGCTGGTTAATCTGTCTTAGTGAATGGAGATCAGTGCAGAAAATGCCCCAAGTGCTTTGGCATGATCTGTTGAAGGTTATTCCCATTGAATAGTGGGTAAATGCACTCCTGCTTTAACTGAGCTTTCTTTCACTGCAGTTATTCTAAAGGAATATTTTCATGTTACCTTCAGTGTTGCCTCCCAGTAGTTTCTTTCCTAATGCTTTGACTGTTCGTCTTTTGTTAGCTGTGCTGTTCGCTTTGTGACCTTCAGTGATTTGATTTGCACTTGCGCAAAATCTCCTGAACTTGAAATCATTAAAGATCCTGTACTTAGCTGAGGTGATTTGTCAATAAGCTTCAGATCTTTCTCCTGAGTTTCGGGTAGCTGGTTGTTTTACCATTCATTCATTTTTTTTATGTTGTGGTTCTCTATTTTGCCGTGCTGAAGAATTGGTGAGAGTCACCTTCTTATACCTTCTGTCAGCTAAGTTGTTTCCACTTTCATATTCTTAGCCAGTTCCCTCGCTTTAGTTAGAAAGAAACTAGAAAGACCTTCCTTTTGTTGTGGTGTGAGTTCCCCCTGCCTTTTCACCTCCTATATAAACAAAGTTTTGAGCACTTGTTGGGTAGTGTGTGTCCTGTTTGCCCCTTCTTTTTTGACAGATGCATGCAGTGAAGGTTCATCTTGCTACAAAGTCCTGTGCTTCAGACGTTCAGCTGTTCATTCTTTTCTTCTTCCCTGCTTTATTAATTTAAATCTCTCTCATCTGAGGTAGAGGCTGTGTGTTAGAGTACCTGTGCTGGCTTCCCATCTCTCTCATACTGTGACCTTGATTCTGCCACCAGATTCATTCTGGATCTTGGCACTAACCTATGCAGAGAACATTTCTCCTCCCTTGTCCTTTGCATATTGTCCTGTGTCAGTGTGCTTGACCCTACATTAGAACAACTCGCAATGGCTTTCTCCT
The DNA here is from genome assembly GCA_033556795.1 of Tapera naevia. Taxonomy (NCBI): domain Eukaryota; kingdom Metazoa; phylum Chordata; class Aves; order Cuculiformes; family Neomorphidae; genus Tapera; species Tapera naevia. The sequence continues at coordinate 4,520,808 of JAUMJJ010000157.1, read as the reverse complement.
AAGACTGCATGTTTGCCATGTTCAGTCCCCCTGTGGGCAGTGGGGCTCTGGAATGTATTCATGTCTGCTTGTGGCAGAGCAGGGGTCAGCGTGCTGATAAGCACAGCAGTGCTGAGGTGGAGATACGGGAAAGACAGATGAGTGTGAGAGGATGAAATCGGACATTGAGTCTCGGCTGTAAACACCCTTCAAGTTTGGCTTCTATTGCAGTTTATTCCAGTGGAACTATGCCAAGCCCTACAATTATGGGAACGGTTTTTTGGAGGGGTTATTTCTTAATATTTTGTTTTCCTTGGTTATTGCTTCTTGACCAATATTGCCAAAAGTGTAATACCATGTGTTTTTGGCATTGGAGTACTCTTAAATAAGCGTTTTCCACTATAAATCTTCCCTGTCACCAGGAGGGAGGGTGATAAATTAGCAGTTAAAAATTGTTCTAGGATGGGACTTAGTATGGAAATGCTCAGTTTAAGAATAATGGATGTCTTTTTAAGTTTGTTTTTCTTACGTATAACAGAGGTTCAAGGCATCAGATACTTGGCTTTAAAGATGCTTTTTTTGCAGGCGAAAGTGTGTCTAATTATGGAGCAGTGCTTGATTAAAGTTCTGCAATGCGTTAGTTTCTATGGTGCACTGATGGCTTTGCCTTCTTTTAAAAGTTGACTCTCGAATTTATTCAAAAGCCTTTGTGCATGCATGACAATTTTTGATTGTTCAGGCAATTCCTAATGTCCTTTCTGAGTGTACAGATGCCAGGTGCATGCTTGCCAATGGAGCTATAATCCACCTGGATTCATTGAGACCATGAATTATCTTTAATTCTGCCTGCTTGAATTTCATGGCCTGTGTTGAGTTTTAGGAGGCAGGTTAAGCGTATCCCACTGATTTACTTATATAGAGAGGAAAGGAAATGCGTCCACTGAAGACTACATTAAGAGAATGTTAAGGTTGTTACTGCAAACAGGACTGGGTAAAGAAATTTACTGTTGGCTTTAAACTTGGACCATATGTTCTCCAACAATCAGATGCCAAAGTCTTAGGTAAAAAATGTAGTTAATTGGGGCTGCTGCTTCAGCTGTACTCTCCTGCTACAGGGAGGAGGAGGGAAACTGGTATGTAAATCTATTTCTTGGGAGTCAGTCCTGCTGCTCCAGCTACCTGTTACCTGTCCTGACTCATGGAGGGAGAAAACATGGATGTCTGCAGACCACCAAAACCAAATAAACTCCCTTTCCTCCCTGGTGTCATGCCAGCAGTTGTGCTGTCTCTGCAAAAAGTGTCTTTTCTGTGCATGATACCTCTGGGAGAGAGCGGCAGAGGTACTGGAGCAGCTTCCACAGAAAACTGGACGGCTCGATTTCACCTGCTGCCAATGTGGTGTTTTTGGGTTTATTCATGCACTGTCACAACCCTAGATGGTAGTTACTAAACTTGGTCTATTATAAACTTTTGTGGTGTCTTTTTTTCTGTCCCCAAGAGGCTTACAAAAGGGTGTCCAGACTCCTTATTTGTTTTCTCCTTTTCCCAGAGGGAAACGTGTTTTTCTCATTTTAATTTGTTAATAAGGCTTCAAAATGAAGACATCATAACAACGTTCCCTATCTCTAGGCCCAGCTTTGTGTTGCTCAGGGGAGACATCAATTCACTGAGTTGTGTTGTGGGGATTCTGTAATCTGCCCTGCACCCTATTATGGCTGTTCCAGGGATTCATTAGGGGGTAAGCGCATCCTCAGAGAACTCTAATTGCAGTGTTAACGGCTGCTAAAATGAAGAAACAGAGGTTTCATTATTTATTTATTTATTTATTTTAATCTTAGGAGCATTTTGAGTTTTAGGGCTGTCAGGTTCCGCAGGAGTTGAGAGTAGGAACATCCCTGGTGTATTTGGGGGAGTAGGGTCTCATGCCAGCATGTGGGGCTGGAGTCATTGGAAAAAAAGTTTGGAATCTTCTTGTTTAAACTACTTCCAAATGAAAGGATCGCTTGGCTTCCTGCTGCATTCTTCTCTGCAGTGTGGTTCAAGAAAATGCCTTTCTTCTAAGATGGGGGAAGCCCTGGAGATTGTGGAAATAACATAAAACTGTATTTCAGCCAAGCGAGTCTGAGTGAAGAAGTCTAACTGGAGGTAGGCAGTGAGGATCTATCAGGCCTGTAACTTTTAAAGTGAGCATGAGGGAATTAGGTGCTTAAATACATATTTGAATTTTATTTGGTAAACTTTTTCCCTAAGGAAAATATCTTAAATGCAAGATATCCAAGGACAGCGATACTGTGTTAGGGGCTGTCATTTGTAACATAAAGGTTGCCTGTGAAGTACAAGATTTTTAGACCACCAGATTTGTGTTATTACCAAGATGGGGTGCAGACTTATGAGTGCTGACAGTGCAAGCAGTGCTGGTTCGACTGTAGAAATGCCTGTGTGGATGCAGGACTGGGGAACAGGCAGCAGCCACAAGGAGAAGAGCCACCAGACTCTGGTTCTTACTGGACCCTTGCAGGAACTGACTTAGTTTGCTCACCTGGCAGAAAATGAGAAGTGCTTCGATAGGTTAATGTGATGGTGTTTGTACAGGAGTTGAAGTGGCTTGTGAATGGTTAGACAGGCATCAGAGGTGGGGCAATGTATGTCCGCAAGTAAGGTAGGAACAGGGCTGAAGGAAGGTCCTTCCCATGGCAGAATGCAAACTTAGCTTGCTGCATTTTGTGAAGCTGTGTGCTTACAAAGTCAACTTATCTGGGAGTGCAGGTGCTCTATTTTGTCTCTTAGGCTTGTTTTCTTGCTGATCTTGTCATGTCACATCTCAGATCAGATTCCTGTGCGGTAGATCCTGACCTGCATGAAAACCGTAACTAGTCTTGGTGGACTAAAACAGATTGGGACTACACATAGCTAAAAATCTCAACCAGAACAGGAACTATGTGTGGTCCTAAAAATGCCTGATTTGTTTTGGGAAGATAAGTAGTGGAAATCATGTGATGTGTTTCAATCCCAGCAATTACATCTCTGAGAGAATTCTCTGTGTTTCTTTTGGGTGAGTTGGGAGACCCATTAGGGAGGATTTTGCCCATGTTTGTTAGATCTACCATGGGAAGTCAGGTTAACTGGTGATTGCATGGAATAGTTGCACAATCATAGTCTGCCTGCATCGTCAAAGGGAGAAGCAAAATTGTTTTTTTTTTGTGAAGTGGAACATATGCACTTAGAAAGAAAGCTTTTTCCTGGCTTCTTAGGGGATAAAAATTGAGGTCATTGTTCTCATTTGTCTTTTTGGAGTTATTCCTTGTTTTATTAATTGGGATTAGATGCTATTTGGACTCTATTCCATCCCATTACTCTTCGGAAGTTTCTCCAGGTTAGTCATGGGAGGTGATTAAATCGTTGCTGAAATACCCAAGAGGTTATTTCCTTCTGCCTTCCAGTTTTGACAATGAATATTTGCTTTTGAATTTGGCTCTGAATCATGCTCCTAACACTTCTGATGAAGTGGTGTTAATGCTTCAGTTACATTAGTCTTCTGCTTTAAAACTGACATATTTAGAAAATCTTTCCTCTGTTGAACTATCAGTTGGTGTGTCTGCTTAGTAATGCTTCTTGTCTGCTTAGCAAAGCTGGCAGAGCGCTGCGCTTCATTCCTTGTAAATACTTTGTGGAAATTTGAGTTGTGGTTCTGCTCTGAGACATAACCTTGGCAAAAAGAAAGTTATTGTTTATATCCTGGATCTCTAGTTGTAAATTGAAATGTAAATTCTTTTTCCATGGTTCTGGAAATTCAGTCTGGCTGAATCAGCAACCTGAAAATGGCTAAAGGGTTTGGGTGCCCGGATTGAGGAGTCTTCAAGCACACTCAACTCTTTTTAGCTGGGTAAATGCTTACCGTAGTAGGGCTGAACATGGTGAATGCCCGGTGTGGAATGGTCCAAAATTGGTGTGGTAAATCTCTATGGGTAAAGAAATGCTTCTCAACCAGAAGACAAACACAACACCTTGTTAAACAATTTCATATTAGGTTGGTTTTTCTTTTTTTGATTTTAATTGCATCTACTGCATTATAATTTAGACAATATTGCACAAGTTTGTGAGGAAGGAGGACATTTGACTTGCTTCTGTATGGTTGCATTATGTTAATAAGTGATATGCAAAGGTTTAATATTTATGAAATTAAGCAAATATGTTCCTTAGTAATTTTAAAAAGCATGTCTCAGCTATTGTAAAGGCATAGCAGAGCAGACCTGAAAATGCCCTCTTGGAGGACTCAGAAGTTGCATTTGTCTATGTGCTCTTTGTTTGGTGCGTTGCTTTGTTGTTTTTCTCCCACAAGGAGTGAAGGTTGAAGAAAAGCTAGTTCAGCATTTTGGAAATTGAATCGAGTACTCCAGTGTTCGGAGCTGGTTGGGAAATAGGAAATAAGAACATCTTTCCTCACAGTAACAGGATACAAGACAGGCAGGGTACTGAGCTTGTGTGGTGGGCACTGAAGTTTCATGTTACTGGTTCCCTCTTTGGTTTAGTGATATACAGGGAAGAGTGGATGGTTCTTCATGGAGAGGCCACTCTGGCTGTAATAGAAGTCAAAGACAGCACTTCTAAGAGTGAACTCAATTTTGTGATGATATTGACTCAGTGTTTCTTTTTTAGACAATGTTTTGCAAGAACTATATTTGATAAGACCAGATCTGAGGAAAGAACTTAGTAGGAACTGCTGCTGTGTATGACAAAATTGGACTTTAATTGTTGTAGCAAAGTACACTTTCTGATGATCTGAAAATGTTACTCTAAGTGGTTCCTCCTTTGATTATAACACACGTGGGGGAGAGAATGTATTGGGAAATCCTTGCAGGTTTTTTTCCTGTGGAACGAAGTAAGTCCAGAGGGGTGAGAACAAGATGCCTCTGCCACAAAGGAGCAATGAGCAAATCATGTGATCTGATAAATACTTTGGCTGCGAAATAGGAAGCATGTCAATAATGATTTTTGCTGTTCTCACAGTCTTTCCTCAGTGATTGGAACGAAGGTTAGATTTTCTGTCTTAAGCACTTGCAGAATGTGAATGTAATGACTGCTTTAATATTGTAGAGGAAGAGAAGTGGTTCTGCTGAGAGTTAGGAAATGGTGGGATGGGGCAGAGACAGGCATGTTGTGCGTTATGTTTTTTTTTAATCTTTTTTTCATAAGAAGCAGTGTTGAGGTGAGAATTCCCAAGCCCTAGGAAAGGAGATGATTCTCCCCTTCTACTCCATTCTTGGGAGACCTCACCTAGAGTATTGTGGCCAGTTCTGGAGTCCCCAGCATAAGAAGGATATGGAACTGTTGTAACAGGTCCAGAGGAGGCCGCAGAGATGATCAGAAGGTGGGAGCACCTCTGCTATGAGGACAGGCTGAGAGAGTTGGGCTTGTTCAGCCTGGAGAAGAGAAGGCTCCGGGGGGGACCTCATAGCGGCCTTCTAGTACCTGAAGGGGCTACAGAAAAGCTGGGGAGGGGCTTTTTACAAGGGCCTGTAGTGATAGGACGAGGGGGAGCGACTTTAAATTGGAAGGGAGATTTAGATTAGACATTAGGAAGAAATTCTTTACAATGGTGAGACACTGGCACAGGTTGCCCAGGGAAGTTGTAGCTGCCCGCACCGTGGAAGTGTTCAAGGCCAGGTTGAATGGGGTCTTGAGCAGCCTGGTCTGGTGGGAGGTGTTCCTGCCCATGGCAGGGGTTTTGGAACTGGATGGTCTTTAAGGCCTCTTCCAACCCAGACCATTCTATGATTCCATGAAGGTTTGGCTTCCTGGTTTTTATTAACACTAAACAATGCAGCCAGGCTGTCAGTTTCTCTGCCAGAGTGGCAAAAATGGACTGATATTCCCAGACAGCAAAAGTTCGACTGATGTTGATGCCTTCAGACTGCTGAGACAGAGTGGGAAGTGTTACGTCTAATTGGGCAGGAAAGCTTGGCACTGGGGTTAGATATATTGCAAGAGCTGCTATCAGAGCTAGGGAGAAGAAGGAGGATCTTTGGTCCAAGCCAAGTGCAGGCAGACAAAATGTTTAATGTCTTTGTCAACCTTACTTGCAATATCTCATGTGTTTTCTGTAAAAAAAATGGTGCCTTTGTGGGGATATAGGTGCTAAACAAATCTGTAGGTGTAACTAATGACTGGATAATCATGAATGTGAGTGTATGAATAGCCTTGTGTTAAAAGAATTTGGACTCTTCTGCGAGTAGTTGTCTGCAGGCTTAAAAAGTCTGAAAAGTAGACCTTGCATACCCTGGATGGCATCAGGAGGGACTGTCAGTGGCAGTTGTGTAGTTTGATAAGCCTATGACTGATGTGCTGTGAACTGGAGATGGGAGCTGCCTTTAAATCCCCAGGATCGTCTTGTTCTGGGGAAAAATTAAAAGTTATCTGTAGTTTTGGGATATGGTTGCATTCTGTAAAGGGAGAGGAGGAGGGCTGAGGGCATGATGTGATGTAGCTCTGAATGTCATCAGCTGAGCAGGCTTGGAGGAATTTTGGAGCTGCGGAGATACCTGTTCTGTTGAGATCAGTCTGGAATTACCGTATTTGTTTGAACATTTTTGTTTCTACTCTTGCAACAAAGCCTGGCCTAAAATTTTACTACACAAATTCTTGATTTCTGTTCTGTCTGCCTGGTTTTGGGGAAAGGTAATAAAGGATGGAAGAGCAAACGTACGCAGAATTAGCTGTGGGGGCAATATCTCAATGATGTATGAGTGGAACAGCCTCTTTGGAGCTTTGTTCCTTGAGATGAGGTTAGGGAACTCAAATTGCACAGGGTCTCTGTGGGAACCTTTGCTGCCAACTGACAAACTTTGGAAAGGAACCTTCTCTTTTGTGAGGAATGTGTGGCTGGGAAACATCTCGTGGCTCTGGTGAAACTCTGAAGTTCTATAGTGGAGTCAGAAGGAACGGCTGTAAGTGAAACAGCAAAGATCATGAGGGGGACTTGCTTGGAGAAAGGAGTATTGACTAACTTAGGACTTGAGAGAAGGAGTGATGACTTTGTGAGGGAAGGACTTGGGACTGTCTGGGAAGGCTGAGAAAAAACTCGAGGTAAGATCCACAGAGGAAAATATGAAGTTCTAGGAGGTTGAACGCAGGGGGACGTGGAGGCTATGGGAAGATCAGAGGTAAGGATAGTTGAGCGTCTGTGTCTGTGTTTGCACATGGGGTGAAGGGGTGTAGATGTCTAAATGGAAATCAGCTGAGCAAGGAGCCCCTACCTGGATCCAAGTGTATTGGTGTTGGGAAGAAGGAAGGATGTAGAAGGTGTTGGCACTCAATATGTGCCTTCCCTCACTGGGCTGGAGCAGCACCCGGGGTGTTTGAGTTGCGTTAGAGTCCTGGGTGGAATGGGACAATTTCCTGTAGCCCTGTGGTTCATGAGGGCTCTGGCTGTGCCAGTTGGACTTTGCTGCAGAGCACAGGCTGTGTGCGACTGCTCTCGCGCTCCCCAGGAGCTGTGCTTCGAGCAGAGGAAATCCTATATAGCGCTCATGCTAATCACTCTCAAATCAGGAATGTGAAATTTGGACATGCTTCAAGTGTTAATTATAGTGGCTTAACTTCCTTATCTGGTAACGTGGGGATAATGCTACCTCATGGTTGTTTTGAGAAGGTCAGTTATTTAATGCTGACTGTGCAATGCCAAAGAAAACTGGAGGGGGAAATAAAAGTACATATGTTGAAGCAGGATTTGAACAGAGCAGAATAAACAAGGACTGAGGATGAACCAGCATTGTCTGCACGCGTGTTAGCTGAGTGTTGCCTTGTCCAAAGGGATGAAGGAGGTGGCAGTCCTAGCAAGTTGGAAAGAGCAGCCCTGTGTTTTGTTTCCTATCAGGCCCTGTAATGTAAGGAAACCTTATAGCAGCCTTTTAGTATTTAAAGGGGACCTACAGGAAAGCTGGGGAGGGGCTCTTTATCAGGGAGTGCAGAGATAGGATGAGCCGGAATGATTTTAAGCTGAAAGAGGGGAGATTTAGATTAGATATTGGGAATAAATGTTTTCATGCTAGAGTGGGGAGGTCCTAGGACAGGTTGCCCAGAGAAGTTGTGGCTGCCCTGTTCCTGGAGATGTTCAGGGCTAAGGTGGATGAGGCTTTGAGCAACCTGATCCAGTGGGAGGTATCCCTGCCCATGACAGGAAGGTTAAAACTGGATGGGCTTTAAGGTCCCTTCCAACCCAAACCATTGTATAATTCTATGAAAACATGCAGTGCTTGGGCCATGTATTGTGTAGGCTGTGAGAGGAATAACATGGCATTGAGGCCTTTATCCTGCTGCCTGCCTGACTGGCTGACATAATGGATATAGAGGGGAGAGGATGGGGAGGAGCTACGTTAACAGCCTGATTGCATAAGCCTGATTTCCAAAGAAAACAGGCTAATGTGGAGATATAATAAATTTGTTTCATAGTTTATGACCACAAGAGGGATCAGACCACTTGAATTTTTGCTTTTGTGTTTTTGATTCTATACTCTGCCATGTAGCATGGTTATGAGTGGTGTACACATGGAGATTTTAATTGCCTGGCTTCCCAACAACAGTGCTAGAAATGTAGTTGAAGAGTGGGCTTGTGTCTAGTCTGTTTGTTTTCTGTCATGGGCCTCTTACTTAGTTTCAGTCTTCAGTGAAAATAAAGCCGTATAACTCCGTGACTTTGGTAGTTCTACATTTCTGCTTGCACAAGAAGTTGTGGTTTTGTTTGCCAGGTAAGATTTCATCTCCAGTAGTGGCTGAATATTTTAAAAAGATGACTGTGCCATTAAGTGAATTCAGAACCCGCACATAGGCTGTATTTTATGAGCTTCATTATTTGAATGTGATTTTGAGCTATCTACTGATTCCCCTGTTCTTGAGCATCAGATGTTTAATAGGCAAACATATATAAGATAAATGCTGATCTGAAAGTAATCATTTGTTGAATATAATGGACAAAAATCACTTTCTCTTACACATAATGAGTCCAACATTTTATTTTAGGGTTGGTAGAAAGATGCAAAGTTGCCTGAAGGAGAATTGCCCCAACTTACTTCATTCTACTCTGTGTCCTTCCTTCACCAATACAGAAGCAGCTATAGCATTGAAAATTTAATGAAGCTTTCATCAATATAGTGCAGGGCCTCTACATTCTCTGAAATGTATTCATATTTAATAAGCTTCTAATTTCAGGTAACAGGAAAAACTGAGTATAACCATAAATCTGGTTTGTTTGTGAACAACATGTCCCATGTAATTTACAATTCATAAAGTAGTCATTGATGACCTGTGTGGTAAAGTACGGAAAGAGTCATACATCTAAGCGTCAAGCAGCTGCTATTTATATCGGCTTTTGACTGCATCTGGTAGTTTGTTAAAACTGCTTTTCCTCAGATGTTTATTTTTTTTTATTTTCATAAAATCAGTCTCATGAAACAGAAGTGATGACCTTAAAGCAAGATGAAAGAGGTGGTTATCTGAGTGTCGTATTTGAGTATTAGCTCCTTAGTTAAAAAGTACAATAGTGGGAAAATAGTGGGAGAGCTGGTAGTGCTGAACAAAATGTAGAATTGTGTATAATTAATTACAGATGATGGAAGTAGCCTAGGAATAACTGTGAAAATACCCTGCTGTACTCTGGACAGTCTCAAACTGAAGATTTCTGGGATGCATCAAATGATGTTGCACTGCTAGATTTAGCTGGAAGAAGCAGCAAGGCTTGTTGTGCTCCTTCTTGCGAAGTGAATTGTGAAGCTGAAAAGATGGTATTGCTTACAAAATTTAATGTAATAGCAACACCTATAAGTACATAATTACATTGTCAATTAGAATAAGAAAACATTAACACTAGAATATTGTTTTGATAATCTCAAAATACTGTTCTATCTGCATTATTTAATTTATGGTCCTTTTATTGTTTCTCATAACCATAATTGACATTCATCCATTAATATTTAATTTGTGTTTTGTAGATTAATTGCAGGAAAAGGCCACATATAATGCCATGACATTGAATATGGAAACATAAAATTTAATAACCAGCAACATTCTTTACTACACATAATATGGCCTTTGTAATAATACAAAAGGCAGTGTAAAGAATGGCGTTCACCACCTTTCTTGACAACGTGCAACTTTCTGTTTAATATATTAAGATTTTTAAAAAGAAGTCTTAATGTAGTATCAAGAGAAAGCTACATTTGCACAGCACATGTCAGTGTCCTGATTGCTTTTGACTATTCTTATGTTCTTGCATTAATTTAAATGGAGCATTACACCCACAGGGCTAATCATGGTGTTTCCTGCATATTTTTTTAATCCAACATTTTATGCACATTTTAGCAGCCTCACAAATGGAACAAGTCTCTATATGCTGAGCTTATTGTACGCATATTCTTATTGTTTCAGGTATGTGTGACAGCACCAGAATTATATGCAGACTTATTTAGACTGAACACTTGACGTTCAGCAGGTTGTGAGGTGATTCTCCCCCTCTGCTCTGCTCTTGTGAGACCCCACCTGGAGCATTGTGTCCAGTTCTGGAATACCCAAAATAAAAAGGGAATGGAATTGTTGGAACGAGTCCAAAGCAGGCCTACGAAGATGAGCCGAAGGCTGGGGCACCTCTGCTGTGAGGACAGGTTGAGAAAGTTGGGCTTGTTCAGTCTGGAGAAGAGACGGCTCTGGGGAGACCGCATAGTGGCCTTCCAATACCTGAAGGGGCTACAGGAAAGCTGGGGAGGGACGTTTTGTAAGGGCTTGTAGTGATAGGATGAAGTGATAGGATATGGGGCAATTGCTTTCAACTGGAAAGGGGAAGATTTAGGTTAGACATCAGGGAGAAATTCTTCAGGATGAGGGTGGTGGGATGCTGGCACAGTTTGCCCAGGGAGGTTGTAGCTGCCTGCTCCGTGAAAGTGTTCAGGGCCAGGTTGGATGGGGTCTTTAGCAGCCTGGTCTGGTGGGAGGTGTCCCTGCTCATGGCAAGGAGGTTGGGACGGGATGATCTTTAAGGTCCTTTCCAACCCAGGCCATTCTATGATTCTGTGATTCATGCTGTCCTCTTGGAGCAGACCAAGAGACATTTCAGACTGGCATCTCTTGGGAGGAGCAATTCTGGAGCTGACATCGTCAGAGCTGCCAGTGACAGCCCCCCCCCCCCCGAGTGCCAGCAGCACAGGCTTATGGGGTCTCAGTGGTTGTACAAAGCCAGCAGGGAAGGGGCAGGAGTGCTCTGCCTTTGGTCTTCCCAGTCAGCTCTGTCCTACGGTACTTTGAGCAAATGTGGTGCAACCTGCATTGTGGGTTGGGATCCCTGGTCCTGGTGCTTCCCCAGTCCCTAGCACAAGACCCTGCAAGAACATGGCTTTTATTAACCTTCTAAATTATTCCGTACCTGATTTTTAAGGCTTTCGGAGACTCTTTCCTTACTAGAAAATATCTGATGTGAGCAATTAAGTTTTACATCTCCTGAAGCAGAGAAGTGAGCTAATTTGCTGTGCCAGCCTGTTCTAGGCATTTTATGCTGGACAGTGTCAGATATGTATCAGTGACAGACGCCTCCACTGTGTGTTGACTTCTGTATTTACTGAATTTATGATGACTAGTTAAAAAATACAAATTTCTAATGAAAATTCTTATTTCCTAGCCATCTGGGATGCAGAGTAGTGCAGCAGCAGAGCAGATGAAGGAACTAGGTTAACAGGACCTTTGTTTCCAAAGACTAGCTCAGCTCATCAGGTGCTTGAATGCCAGCATAGCCTCACTCAGGCAAGTAGCTCATAGAAACAGTGAAACTCCTCATGTGACAGTTATTTTTAGCATCAAAACCATACTATTTATTTTCACTTCCAAAAAATGTACATAATTTTTTCTGACAGTCGTTTTTCTGTCAAATACTTTACTTGTCTTAAATAAACTGTCTGTGTTAAGTTGAGAGAAATAGATATGAAGTTTGTCCTAATGCAGTCGCTTTTCATATTTGGCTTGGACTGTTCACAATAGAAGCTTAAAGTGGTTAAGTTGAGGGAGAGGTGTTTGAGGTGTGTGTGGTGGTGGTTGTATTCTTTTTTATTTATAGGATCCTAGAATGGTTTGGGTTGGAAGAGAACTTAAAGATCATCAAATTTCAGCCCCCTTCCCATGAGCAAGGGTACCTTCCACTAGACCAGGCTGCTCAAGACACCATCCAACCTGGCCTTGAACACTTGCCCAGAGACTTCTCTAGGCAGCCTGTGCCAGTGCCTCACCACCCTCACAGGAAAAACTTTCTTCCTGATATCTAATCTAAATCTCCCTTCTTTCCTCTTAAAACCATTCCTCTTGTCCTGTCCTGATAAAGAGCCCTTCCCCAGCTTTTCTGTAGGCCCTTTTCAGTACTGAAAAGCTGCTATAAGGTTTCTGTCGGGGCTTCTCCAGGCTGAACAAGCTCAACTCTCTCAGCCTATACTCGTATAGGAGGTGCTCTAGCCCTTGGATCATTTTTGTGGCCCTCCTTTGGACCTGCTCCAACAGATCCATGTCCTTCCTGTGCTGAAGACTTCAGAGCTGGATGCAGGACTCCAGGTGAGGTCTCATCATGAGAACAAAGCAGCAGAGAAAAAAGTAAAGAAAATGTTATTTAAATATTACTAGTTCAAAGATCTGAAATGGCTGACCTTCATCTTCTGAGTGACATCAGATCTTTTACTTGCCAGTCTTAAGTTTTGACTTCTTGACTAGGTCAGATTTCAACAAGGGACTATAATAAATATAGTATTGCAACTTCATTTCATGATGAGAGTGTGGGTTTTTTTGTGCAAGTTTGGAGGAACTGCTTCAATAAAATTATTTTTATTTCCTTTTCCTAATTTCTGCAGATTTTTTCCAGATTCTTTAAAGATAATTTGAGTATTTTTACACGGAGTCTCTTGAGGTGTGTGTAAATTGCACATAAAAACTACATTCCAAGCTTTTTTTGGAAGCTTAGCACCCAGAAGGCAGAACATGCCAAAAAAAAGTTTCCTAGCTTGGTTCCTCTGTCCATGTGGTCATGCACTATTATTGACGTAGAATGCTGTTTTTCATCTTGTGGGACCTTTTTCATACCATATTCAGAGAATATTTTCATCAGTTATTTTCTGGGCATTATCAATCTTATGTAATGAGTAAGGGGATCATTGATTTCTTCCTTTTCTGTGGTGCTCATTGTCTCTGGATATGAAACCTTTTCATGCCTATGTATTTCTCCTGTGGTATAAAAGCATTGCTGCCTCTATCTTACTGATGAGAAGAACCACCATGATTTTACAGGGATCTCTAAATTTCACAGTGGCCTATAAGGGGAATATTTGAACTTCTTTACTGTCTACTCTTCATCTTCAAACACTCAACCTGGTTCCACAGCAGACAAAAATAGGTTTTTTGAGAGCCTCATAATGAAAAGTGTTGAACTTAGATTGTGCCAATCCTATGAATAGCTGAGGGGCATTCCAGAAGAGGATATTTGCCTTAGTTAAGGTAATTACATTTCAGCTTTGCTCTGCAGTATCATTTTGGAATTTTTTAAGAGGTTTTATTTTGTGTTACAGCAGTAGAGCACTTAGAGAACTGGTGATCTGTGCAACCTAGTGTTTTGGGCAGGTAATCCACTGGGTCATCTCAGTACTGCCAAGCAAGATTAAAGTTGTAGTCCTGGAGGAAAGATAACTGGGTATAAACAGAAACAGTAGAATTTCAGAAGGAATGGGATTATTACGAGCAGCATTTGTTTGCTTTGTTGTATTTCCCCTCTTGGTTCATTTTTCTGTTAGGCTTTATTGCCCAGCCTCACACACAGTTATATTGGCATGTCTTGGGGCAGCAGCTTGCGTTGCCTGTGCGGGTATGGGGAGGATGTGGGAATATGCAGCCTGTTTGCCACCAGAGAAAACCTGTTGTGTAATGGCCCCCTCTATGTGTCCTGATAAAGAGCCCTTCCCCAGCTTTTCTGTAGGCCCTTTTCAGTACTGAAAAGCTACTATAAGGTTTCCTTCGGGGCTTCTCCAGGCTGAACAAGCTCAACTCTCTCAGCTTATCCTCGTACAGGAGGTGCTCTAGCCCTTGGATCATTTTTGTGGCCTTTGCAGGCTGTGTGTCTTTGCAGGCTCTTTGGCAGCTGTGCCCCTTCACATGCAGGTTTGGTCTATGCATTTTTAAGCTGAATTATGAACAGAAAGATTGTGCTCTGCCAAGCACCTGTGACTGTGCCCTTTCAATGATTTTGTTATTGCTTGTGCTCCAAACATTTGACTCTTCCCATGCTCTGCTTCTAGCAAATATGAGCTCTGCAACTGGCCCCGTTGGTGTAAGGTATTTTTGTGCTTTGTACATGAAGACATTAGACATCCCTGGTTGTGGCTTTGATATATACAGGCAACAAGAAGAAAAGATGAGCAATGGTGTGGTTAAAAAAAAGTAAATTACTGGCTATGTGTGTGTTGACTTCCACTTGAGTCTCTGTGGTCAGTCCAGCCAATTGAAGTGCAGTTGTTGCCTGTGTCACATGCCTGTCCCATCCCTGTGTTCCTTACCCTCCTTTTTTGGGATGAATGGTGGGCCAGTTCAGGGAGGTGATCTGTTTTAGGATTTTAAACTAGTTATCAGCTGCGTTAGCTCGTTGTACTGCTCCCAGGCACGCATGCTGTTTTACAGGCAGTAGAATGTGAATGTGGGGTGGGAAACTCTGGCAGCTCAGTTGTAAAAACAGGATAAGCTACTGCAGGACTAGACTCCACCTTGTGCTTGTAGTAGCCATATACAATGCCCATAAAAATAGATAAATAAACCTCTGTGTGAGGTGCTTGTATGTGTCTTCTTGATAGCTCAGCGCTGTGCCAGGAGAGCATTGGTAGCATTCCTATAGCGGAGAGCGGCCATGTAGTGTGTGGCAACCATACAGAATAAACCTTTGATATCAGATGATCCCACACAATTTCCCCAATACATACTGTAGTAATTAATATGTTTGTATTAATTGAGAGCCCGAGCATGCAGAGGCTCTGTTTTTCTTTCATTCGAACATGGTATAGCTTAGATTTGGATTTCCATAAACAAATTGTAAGGAAATATCTCTTTGTGTTATGTAAAGTTTATTTACCTGAGAATAAAAAAATCATTTGTGGGTTCCTTAAAGTGTTGCATTTTGAAAAGAGCTGTGCTGGGGAAGATACTGCTTTGTGCTTGAAGTGGGGAGGGTGTTCAGACCTCATTCAGATCTTTTTCATAGTCCTTACAAAGCTTGGGCAGGGGGATTTAGTTTGCCAGCAGTGGCATTGACACCAGTGTGAATGAAAAGCCAATACGAAATATTACTCAGGTTGATCACTGCACTATGTGGTACTTTGTCAGAGTGATGGTTTTCGATTTGCTTGTCCTCCACATGAGGACGGGCTGAGGTAGTTTGAGTTGTTCAGACTGGACAAGAGAAGGCTCCAGAGAGACCTTATAGCAGCCTTCAGCACTTAAAGGGGGCCTCAAGAAAAGCTGTGGAGAGGCTCTTTATCAGGGAGTGCAGGGGTAGGATGAGAGGGGATCGTTTTAAGTTGAAAGAGGGAAGACTGGGATGAGATTTTGGGAAGAAATGCTTTACTGTGAGGGTATGAGGCACTGGCACATGTTGTCCAGGGAAGTTGTGGCTGCCCCATACCTGGAGGTGTTCAAGGCCAGGTTGGATAAGGCTTTGAGCAACCTTATCCTGTGGGAGGTGTCCCTGCCTATGGCAGTGGGGTTGGAACTGGATGATCTTTAAGATGTCTTCTGACCCAGACTATTCTATGATTCTCTAATACAAAGCAAAATCTGTTTTGACAGTAGTGGGAATGACAATGAAGCAAGATTGACATTTGAAGAATCACAACTGTCATCTCTAAGCTGCTTTTTCTCTGCTTTTTTTCCATTTTGAGCAGTGTTCACATCGGCTGTAGCCACAAGAACTGTTACGAGTCCCAACTCAGATCTGAGCAGGGAAGGGAGAAATCCTTGAATTAGCTGTAGCCCAAAATGAATCAATTTTGAGCAGGGGAAGTGAGGATATAATGGGAACAAGAAAAGCACAGTTTCCTCCTGGCTTAGTCAATATGGAATGTCTTGTGTTGAAACACTTGCTCAGTTTTATGCATTGTCTTTCAGTAGAGCTGCAGGATGGGATCGGGAGTAACTTTGGTGTTAGAACTTCATGGAGTGTAGGTTTAAGCAATTGCTGATTGTATTTGTGTCTCTTAATCTCTCTGCTGTTTTTCTTTCCCCCCTTGGAGCAGAGTAGGTGGGCTGGTGTGTAGGGTGT
Source organism: Tapera naevia (assembly GCA_033556795.1). Classification (NCBI taxonomy): domain Eukaryota; kingdom Metazoa; phylum Chordata; class Aves; order Cuculiformes; family Neomorphidae; genus Tapera; species Tapera naevia. Next base: position 4,504,517 of record JAUMJJ010000157.1, on the reverse strand, counting down.
TTGTGCAGCATTAGAAAGTGATAGCACATATGCAGGTCGTCTTTGTCCCCTGGCTTGGGAAGCCATCCCACAACTATAATCTGTGATGTGTGCAGGTGGAGAGAAGGACGAGGAGAAGTCACAGCCTGAAAGCACTTTGTGTCCAGGAGTGCTAAACTTGAGGTCTTTTCAAAGGATAACAGATGTGGTACAGGTGAGTCAGCCTTTTGTGCTGAGGGCCAGGTGCCTGACTTATTTTCAAGCTGGCATGCTAGGAGGCACTCTGGCATTCATCACGTTTGTAAACACTCCTCAAAGTGGAGGAAGGCTTTTGTCTTGTAACTGGTTTACTTTAATGCCCTGGGAGAGACTGGCTTGACGCATTATCCCCAGGTGGCATCAGCAGCCTATGAAATACAGAGGAAGCATTTCTGCTCTGTGACCTTTACAGCAGGGTGATCTTCAGGAAGGACAACCAAAAGTGAGTGTCTCTGTATTTTTTGGTCCTTTGCCCAAATATGTACGCTTTTGACTCTGGAAGAAGGAGTGAAAGGCTCTGTGCCTTGGACCAGTCCTTTGGGCAATGCAGTTCTTGTCCTGGTTTCTCTGCTGTATATGACTTTGATGGTTGACAGGAAGAAGATAGCTTTTTTTTTTAGTGGTGGAAAGATCCTTGCTGGTATTGCCGAGTGGAACAGAGCGGAGTTGTAGTCTATTGCGCCGGCTGAGTTTTGTGTCAAGTTTAGGCTCTCGCTGTTCTGAAAGAGTGTTCAAGTTTCCCTTAATAATCTATTGCTCCTTTATAGCCTTTGTTTTTGAACAAAGCCTCAAGAGTATTTGTCTGTAGCAGAGAACAAGTGAAAAGTAGTTCCCGACGAGTTTTCCACAATAATTTGGTGTGCGTGTGGCCTCGCTGCTGGGGCTGCTTGCAGAGGGCAACGCTGGGCAGCCCTAGATCCACACTGTGTCACTAGGGGAAGTGAAAAGTCCAGTTAGATGGAAATTATTCAGTGCATGTTGTAAGCACTTCTTCATGTGTCTGGAGCTGTCTTCTGGTTTTCTTTTCTCCTTTCTGTGTAGCATTTTTTCGTTTGTTTTGCTTTCAGTGGGCCGTTGTCTTGAGGAGCCTGGTGTTCCAAGAAGCAATGAACAGAGTTTTTGTTTACTGGTGATACCTGTGGGACTATTCAAATAAGTATATGGGGCTGAATCCAGGACCTCCTGGAATCCCACCAGATACTGAAGTTTTCTTTCCTCTCCTTCTTGGAGACCTCTATTCTCATAGGACCGTGAAGCCAACTCTCCTCTCCAGTAGTGGCTGCCTGAAGGATTGGGCCAGATTGTTTTCATAGTAAAAAAGCCCTGAACGTATTCACATTTTGACATGTTATGTCTAAGAATGGCTAAGCAACAGTTTACAGCTTTTACAGGCCTTTGTAATTTACCTATGGTGAACTATTGAGTTTTAACATGCCTCTTGAATGGGTGTCTTGGGGATGGAAAAAGTGACCTAATTGTATATTGTCAAAAGCAAAGAACTTCTTTTGGCATGGCCATTTAATGGACCATTTAGCTTCACTTGAGTCTGGTTTTGCTAAACTCTGCTGAGCATAAGTCACGTGGGTGTCTTTCACTGTCAACTCTTTGCTGAGTATGTGGGGGTTCGATGCAGGTGCTGGTGACAGTTGGAGCTGTTTGACTTTGCACCTAGAGTGAGAATTGCTGCCTAGCAGGCAGAACCAAAACATACAATTATCTTATTAGTGCATTAACATCTTTATGCAATTAAGCCATATTATGTTTAGGTTCCCTCTACTCTGCGTGTTCCCACAGTTTTGACGCTTTATCCTTTAAAGCCTGTGAAAATTTGTTTAAGATTTAATTCCACGTATGAGGTCTGGGTAGCCATTGAGTGTGAATGTGCCTGTGTGGTTGAGGGTGGCTGTCCTGAGAAGTGAGAATGTGGGAATTGGTATTGTTAAGGCCTTTAGCAACCAGGTAAGAGGGAATGACGAGCAGGAAATACTCCTTTGTGGATAGTGGGTCTTCTGTGGGAGCACTTTCAGATCAAAGGTGAAAATTGATCATCTTGGTATTTGGTTGTGTTACATTTACATGAGTGCTGTCCGAAAGGAAGTTCCCTCGGGGTGTTTAGATGCTGATTTCTGCAATTCTTAAAGAAAACTTAGTATTTCACAGGTGCATCCCTTGGAAGTTTTGAAGTCAAGTACTTGGCAGTTCTGGAAACTATAATATAAAGTGCTATTAGAGGTGATATTTTGAGGTGGAGTATTCTTTTGAGTAAGCATGTACGTCCTTAAACAATCTGAGTCATGTATTCTATTTTTTAATCCAAAATGTTTTTGAAGACTCAGCTTGTCATGGTGGTGGTGATACAGCACAAAGCATAAGGTGACATGTAAAGGACTCCTAAAAGGAGGGAAAAGAGAGAGAATCTTATGTTCATCCCTAGGACCGCTGATTTAGTTTACACATTTATTTATTTCTAATGACCCTGTCAACGCCTGTTGGTGAGTAAGTAGGTTAGGGTGATGGATCCAGTTTTGGGGCTGACACCCCCCCACCCCACTTCACTGGATTTCTGAGGGAAGATAGTAATGGTAGGGCAGCAGGCAATGGTTGTGCTTCACCAGTACAGACAGAGGTGTGTTTCTTTCTGTTTTGGGTTCAGTCATCTTGGGAATGTGGCCTGATCTTTCTGATTTTCATAATCAAGCATAGCATGTTTTTTTGCTGGGGAATTTTGTTAGACTGGTTAGCTTTGTACAATGGATTTGTGCCGCAGCAGGTGTCACCAAACTTGTTTTACAGGGTTTTCCAAGGAAAACACCCAGTATGGTGTTTTCTGCCCTGCCCTAGATAGGCTGTAAATGTAGAAGGCTGTTGTTGCTTTTCAAACACTTCTGTTGCGCAATGGCACCTTCAGTCATGAACCACAGCCTGTGCTGGTAACTGGATTCTTGACAGGGTTTAATTTTTGAGTGCATGGTAATTGCAATAGTCAGTGTGCAATCTTCAGTGCGCTGTCTTCCTTATCTTTGGATCCCCCTTTTTAATTTTTTGACTAGCAAACTTGCCTTATGTCCTTTGAGACAGTAGATAAGATGATCACTTTTCTGTGGCATTGTAATGTTTCTTGGAGAAAATACTGGTAAACAGTAGAACACCTTATAGCCCTATCCAAAATGTCGCATATGGTTTTAGGGAGTGGAAGCAGCTTGGGTTGCCCTTTAGATAATGAAGTTACAAAGTTAAGGAAGTGATATAAGTTCATGGGGATCTGAAAGCTTCAGAGAACCTACTGAAATTGTATTATAAATAGCAGGAGTGTGGGCTTAAACAAAGTAGAGTGATAAACATCGTATTGGTGATGAGTTGAAGGGCGTTATCTTGTAAGGACTGTAGCAAAAGTGCACTTGTGAGTAACAGCAGTTAAACTGAATTAGATTTATAGAGTCATGGCATCACAGAATGATTTGGGTTGGAAGGGGCCTTAAAGATCATCCAGTTCCAAGCCCCGTGCCATGGGCAAGGACACTTTCCACTGGATCAGGTTGCTCAAACCCTCATCCAACCTGGCCTTGAACGCCTCCAGGGATGGGGCATCCATGACTTCTCTGGGCAACCTGTGCCAGAGAAGGACCTGTGCCAGAGAAAGACCTTCATTTCTTGAAATGCTAGGTTTATCTCTAAAGGAGGAAGCAAACCCTTCCATGGGAAAAGTTGTCTGTGTAAACATGTTACATGAACAGTTTTGGTCCTCAGCACACAAGTAACGTTCTATACAAATGTCTGCCTTATGTACTTTCAAGTCTGAATAATTCAAATTTCACACAAATGTTCTAAAAACTGATCCTTAAGCCCTGGTAGCAGGAACCTTGTTTGCCCAGGTTATCCCTGTCAGACATTGAGGAGGGTTTGTGCATTAAGCTTGCAGAATTGAGCCAAATAATTTAAAGTAATACATTATTCCATAAAATGATGAGTACATAATTCAAAGTCTGAGATCTCCTTAGAGACTTATTTTTGAGTAGAGACAATTTTATCCTTTGTTCATACGCAGTTTGTTTTGGCCAAGAAGGTTACGGGTGGTCACTGTTAAGCAGGCATCTCCAAAACGTTGGCAAATGGAGGGGTCTCAGTTTTCTGAAAAGTGTTCCTTTGCCTTTTTGGGTTTCTTTACTGTGTCCCCAAGTCTGTTCGTCATCTGGGAATTTGCTAATAGTTGTGGCTTTCTTAGAGGGCCTGCAGAACCAAAAATTCCCATGTAAAATAGATATTTTGATTGGGGAGGGGGGAAGGGTTGAAGAAATCCTGTCATTACTGTGTGTAAGCTTATCATGTTAATTGCATGAGACTAGGAACATTCAAAAAGGATGAAATTCTGTGTTTGAATGCTTTCAGTCTTCCTAGAGATATGCACTCAAGGGCACACTCCTGATTTGTTTTAATTGGACTGATTTATAGGCACTAGATAATATCAAGCATTTATTATGTGTGATTTATGTGGATAAGGAAAATACTGTTCACTATTTCTCGAACCAGGAACGATGTTCTTTACACATGGCTTTAATACAGCTGTTGTGAGCCTAAATAAATGTTGCTTTTGAATACGTGCACCGATCCCCTATAATTATGGGGCGGTGTGGTGTTTGAGAGAACCTGCAGCATTGTTGAATGCTTCTCGGCTGATGTTTGGATAAAACACATAAGCTCCAATATTGTTTGGAACTGATCATCTGAATCTTGGGCCAGGTTTCCATTTTCTTACCTATTTTCAGTGGCTCTTTACTTAATCAGTGAGACCAGTGGGCTATGGTGCTGTGCAGCATAAGGCTACAGCCATGGATAAGGGTAGGTTTTGGTTCTCTGCATGATATTTACAGCTGAAACAGTGAAGTGAAATTGTGAGAACTTTTTTTTCTCTTAACATTATGCAGAGTTAGGAATAAAAACAAATATTTTATAAGTTAGACCGTTCTACAGTGGGTGGCAGGTGGGGTTCATGCTAAAACAGACTTTTGAAAAGAATTCTTACAAGCTATTTCCACACACGAATAATGAGCCACATGCAAATGCCCAACAAATCTGTGTTCTGTGTTTAGTGTTAACGCGTAGGAGGAACTCCATGTGATGAAGAACACATTTGTGGATATTTCTCTGACTTCAAATTGTTTGAAAACAATTCCATCCTGATCAGCTTACAGTGCGTGGAGGCAGTCATGTGTCCTCCTTCCCTAAGTGGTCTCTTCTCCTGGTGTCTACATCCACTGCTGAGTAATGACACCAGGGTGTTCTGTTTCCTGTGGTTTGTGGCATAACAGGTACCGATACAAATACAAATGAGAATGTAATTTATTTTGCTAAAATAGAATTGTTTTATTGCTTTTGCCTTTTTCATTCTCCATTAATATATGTTGGCTTGCTTCTTGCTCCTGCACTGTGCAGCTGATTCTCCTCATTGTCTCTCCTACCAACAAATGTTAAAAAAATGAATATGCATCACAATTTTTCATCATGGTAGTTGTTTGAAATGTGCTGCAGCTTCTGGAGATCAGTTTGCCTCTTTGCTGTGGTGAGTAGTGTTATTTGCTTTCTTAGAGTCCTGTTTGATAACCTGTAAAGCTGCCTTCACTGAAATAGGGCTGGGTTTTTCTTCCTTGCTATCTCTAGAAAATGGTTGAGATGCCAGCATAGCTAATGAAGGGCTGACACACAGCCTCCTTGGTTTTGTTTAATATCTTCCTAGTAGTAGTTCCATTCAACGTGACCTTGCAATGTAACTTGAAGAAGTTTGCATGTTGCTCACCAATTGGTTTAATGTACTAAACCAGCAAGTGCAGTTTATTTTTAAGCTTGAAGAAAAAGTGGGTTTTATGAATTATTAAATTTATGGTGAAAAAAACCCTGTTCCCTACCAGGATTTAAGGAGGTCAGGACCTCTGCCACCCTTAAAAAGGAAGCTGCAGTCAGACTGCCTCAATGCCCAGCATGGGATGTGTGGGGGGAAGGAGGGTTTGGAGTTTGTTTTTTTGTGTTAATTAGCCAAAATACATTTGTTCTTGGGATTGTTTCATTGGCCACATGTTGTGCATTGTAGGGTATTCCAAGACATCCCTAAAATAATTATCACGCCACGTTCCACCAAAAATGTAATCTTAAGGTCTCCACTGTTTATGAAGCACAGTCTGTATTTTATCTCATGCTGAGAAAAGATGTGATAATGGTTGTTTAGGGATTATGTGAAAATGGAGTGAGGAATGACCCTTAAAAATTGATAGGAAGTGAGAGAATCCCAAATGAGACTGGGGAGGTGGGGAAGCTGTTTGAGTTGCTACTGTTGGGATTTTCTAATGAATATCTCCTTTGCGTTTACACAGGTGAGAATGCAGATTGCTGAGATAAAGCTTTCTCAAGAAAATGCAGTAAAATCTGTTGGGTTGCAGAAACAGAAACTAAACCTGTAACTCCAGTAACTTGCCTTTGTTAGTGCTGCAGTTTGAGAGTGCAGCCACAGAACTTGATGAGGTACTTTGTGATGGCAAAGATCAGTAGTGGATCAGAAGTGAACATCGCTGTGAAGCAATAAGACACAAATGAGTGTTAGGCACTAGGCTAGGATGGACGCTCCTAAATGAACCATCCGCGGCAACAGGAGGTGCCTCGCTTGGCTTGGGGTTCGTTCTTTACATTGCCTTTTAGGTTACAAAACAAGGAGATTCATCAAAACCTTAGTGCTGGGTTGCAGCCCATGACATGTTCAGGGGCAGATGTTGTGCAGATTAAACGCATGGCTCTGTAGGAATGCAGAGAATGACCCCAGGGTCCCTTACATCCCTGTTTCTCTGTGATTACGCTGAAGTGAACTTGTTCAGCAAGCCCTGAACGGTTTGTTAGGTTTTTTTTTTTTGTTATATGTATCTTGCATGTGAAAGATATTTCTTCCCCCCATGTTTTCAAAAATAGAAACGCACAAACCTTTCATTCTTTGCAGGTGGGATTTTCTTTCTTTTATAAAACTACTTGCCCAGGCTTATTTCTTTAAAGATTAACTGTATTTGGATGAAAGATGGCAAATAAATGTTACTGAGTTTGATTTTTTTCATTTGTTTTTCTTTCTTCTGATGAGATTTTCCACAACTTAGTGTTAAGAATAATTTGAACTCTGTGCTGTAAGGTATTTAAGGACTGCATAGATGCCATTCTTCCTTCTCTGACATCCAGCTGTTCAGATTGTGACAGTAAAGCCAATGGACTTTTAGCAAGCCCTTCTGTGATGTTGCTTTAGGGCAGGAAATAAAGAATGCCCTAATCAATTGAAATTCCCGTAGCGAACTGGGATATGATATGAAATTACCTGCATTAGTCTGGGAAACCAGAGTGCTCTGAACAGCAAGAATAGTACTGAGTCCTTAGTATTCAGAGGCTATTGGTGCTATTTTTGTCTGTCTCATTGGAAAGGCTGCAGTTTTGGGAAGCAGTTTCTTCCCTGAGGCCATATTGGGCTGATGAAGAGGTGGGAATGATGATTTATTGAGTCATGACCACCACCTTTTGCTGCACAGAAGTTGTTCATGTAAACTTGTTTTACTTGTGAACCGAGGCATGGTGTAGTACAAGGTATACAGAAGCACATGTCAGCTAATATGTGCTTCTACCACAACATTTTTTTTACATGCTAGTAGAATCTATCTACATATTAAATGACATATTAAATTGTATGTACTATCTGAAATAAAAGAGCTGAGAATGCATACTTTCTCGTTTTCTTCTTTACTATTATATCAACTACTAAAGACGAGCAGGATGGTATGCTCTTGCCTTCTGTTTTTCCACAAGGTGAAAAAATTGATCCAAGTGAATCAAATTTGGGTCATATACATATTATGTTTTATGCCAGATAATTGGTTGTTGATAAAAGTATATGAATCTGTGTAATTTATGAAACTGCTGTAGACTGATGGTTTGAAGTCACTTTTGTCATGAGCAGGAACGGATGCTAGAACATCTGTGCCATGCATATAATCCTTTAAAAAAATACAGTAATCAAAAGATGCATGTAGTATTTCAGTATCTTTACCAAAATTAGCTTTTCTCTGTGTTTTTTTGTTTAATTTCCCGAGCTGTTGTTGTCTTGAGGTTTCAGAATTTAGAGCATGTAGATAGGAACCTGTGTTCCAGGCCAGATTGGATGGGGTCTTGAGCAGCCTGGTCCAGTGGGAGGTGTCCTGGCTCATGGGGAGGGGGGTTGAATTGGATGATCTTTAAGATCTCTTCCAACCCAAACCGTTCTATGATTCTGCATAGAACTGGAGGCACCTTCTTTGTTATCAAATCTAGTTACCTGTTGAAGACCATCAGGTCACCAAATCCTCCTTGTGAGCTTATAAAAATTGATTTTGAAACTAGTTTTTGCCCTGTTGCATCTATTGGATATGTTCCAGACTCTCACTGTTGGGGCTGGTGAGAACTACAATTTCCAGCATAAATTTTTACTCTGCTGGTTGTACCTGCTTGTTTTAGTTGAGGTAGCTTTTTTTTTTTTTTTTTTTGCTATTTCTGCTCTGATAAATCTATCACCCCAATGTCGTGATAATCCTAGTTGCCCTTTTCAGCATTTATAAGGTGAGTCTTCTGTCTCGAGTGTAAGTGAGCTGAACTGTGCATGTCACTTCACATGAAGTCTCCTCACATCATTTGGATGACTTTCTGTCAGGGGCAGCTCCTCTGACACATCCTTGGGTTACATGTGCTTTTTCATGACTGCATCACATTGCGGAGGGACAATGAGCTCCTATTTGATTGATGGAGGGGTGTCTTTTTCTCTTCTTGGTGCTCTTTACATGATGAGTTCCCAGTGACTCGACTTGTTTCAAATGCATGAATTTATTTTGTTCACTTGTGTGGCCTTCTGTTTCTGTTGTAGAAGTACTTGCCTTGTAATCAGAGTGATTTTTAGTCATCTTGAAAAATACTTCTTATCCGCTGTCTACTTTCTCACTCATTCTTGTATTGCTTGTGTTGTAACTTGCTTAGACTCACCTTTCTAGAGGTGTGTTGGTCAAGGAGCTTCTAAGGTACCCTGAAGTAATGATAGGCAGCTTTTGGGTCGTGTTATCTCTCCTTGTAATTTTGGATAAAACTAAAATAGCCGAGGATGCCATAAAAGCTTTCTTAGAGGGAAGGGAAGGACACATTTTAATAACCAGCATTGGGTGCTCTTTAATTTGGAGCTTGGGAAGAGAGGATCAACTTTTTACGCTCTCCCACCCATCAACGTAGTTCTGAGATCTTGCTCAGACTGAAATGACCTTTCTAGGGGTCTTTGACCATACTGGGCATCTCCACAGGTTTAATTTGCTGTGGTTACTTTCATTGAACCTGGTGGGGAGCCCTCTTCCAGGGAAAGTATTTCTCCTAGAGCTGAATTATCTTGCCTCAGATGTTATTATGCAGTTTGTAAAGAGTGTCTTGAGTGCCGGGAAGGTCTTTTATTGCCAAAGGTTCTGATGTCATCCTGCATCAACCTAAGCTGTTTGGAGGTTGCCTGCTGTGGCGCCATCCTCTTCCCTTGCTTTACAAGCCCAGCTGCCCTGGTGCTCATGTCACGGGCAAGAGCTGGGATGTCTGTCTTTGTCGGAGCCTTGTCGGTGTTAGTGCATGGGTAGGAGCTGCCTGAATAGGAGCATTGTTTGTGGGATGCCCTAACCTGTCTGAAAGCTGCAGGAAGTTTGGCAGCTGAACTTGTTAGGATCTGGAGTTCACTTGAGGGTTGTCATAGTTCTGCTTTGAGAGCAGAGCTGAAAGGCTGTGTAGGTGCATAGTGGTGTTTACAAGAAGTGCCTGCCTGTGCGGCTGGGCACCTAACTGCCTTGTCCTGTGCTAAACACAGTCCCTGTGCACGGATCTCTTCATGCATCATTATCCCTAATGAATGAGTCTTAAATACATCTGGCTTTCAAGGCTTCCATGATAGTAGTGTGAGATGCTTGCTTTGCCCAGAATTTTATATGTGACAACATCCTGCTTCAGCTTTCTCGCTCTAGTTTTTTTTCTACCTCAGCTTTGCCCACTGCTATGTGCTAGTACCAGCAGTTGTGAACCATGTGATGAACCAAATGGTAGAGTTCACTTGGCTGAAAATAACCCAGCAAATAACCACATGGCTGCACAAATGTTTTTCTGGCCTGTGGGAGACACAGCAGGGGAAGGACGGCGTAAGACAGCGTGAAGGCAGATTACAACTGCTTGTTTGGCATTGGTGCTGGTACCTGCCCATGGCGGGGGGAGGGTGGTACTGGACCATCTTTAAGGTCCCTTCTGACCTAAACCATTCTATGATTCTATGGTCTATATTTCTATGAAATACAGTTTTGGTGTTCCTAGGCTGCATATATAAACTGGAGGTTACTAGGACTTCTGCTGCTTGTGAGAGTGGAAGTTGGTGTCTTAACCTTTGAGTCTGTTCACTCATTTCTGACAAATGACAATAAAACAAACTGTTTCCTTTTATCATAAAACAACATTTATGCAGGAGCAATTTGTTATGGCAGATTGTTCTTGCAGTCTTTTCAAACCAAGCAAGTTCAGTGGTAGAGAGGTCAGTTCTTCATGACACATTGCTCTCAGAAGCTACCGTGTTTTCAGAGCTATCAGAACATGGGTGATGCAGTTATTGCTTCAGCAGACTGGTTTCTTCAGTTGTTTTTAATTGTGTGTACATACACCCACACTCTCTTGCTGTATTTGAATAGCTTAAGGAAACTGGACTGTGTAGTTTTTAAGCGTTGAGTGAAATACAAGTCTAGGCTCTTGGCAGAAGTTTTGGCTTAGTTCCTCCCCAAAGATGGGAAAGATGAGCCAGCAACAGGTATGTTTGCAAAAGGTTGGTAAAAGTTCTGATTTCTGAGTCTTAAACACTTGCACATTTCCCATTGAGACCCCAAACCAATACTGATTTTATGGAAAACCCTGATCATATGCCTGGTTCTCTTACAGGTGTGTGTCTTATCAACTTTATCTTCTTGCTTTCTGAGATTAGGCATGAAATGTGGGAGTGTCTTGTGACAAGCCCTCAGTAATGTGGTCAGGATATCCCATCATGCCACAAATACCTTTTAATTTTTTTTCCATTTTACGTTATAGCCACATTTCCTTGTCTTGTTTCCACATGCTGTTGTTGCACTGTAAAATGCATTGAAAGTACGGAACAGAAGATAGAAGCCTTGTTTCAGATAGAGTAAAAGATTTGTTTAGACTGTTTTGGGTACCTATTTTGGGTCCCTATTTTGGGTCTGTGTTTTAGCTTTTTCCACTGTGATTTCTGGTGTGTGCAGGTGTTTCATAAGACTGAGTGAGCAGATGTTCAAAATACTTGAGCTCATGAGGCCTGTCAGCTCTGGGGGTAGTTCAGCCCACACCACAGTGTAGGACTTTCTCACAAAGTAGCCACAAAATCATAGAACATCCTGAGTTGGAAGGGACCCACGAGGATCGTCAGATCCAGCTCCCATCCCCACATAGGACAACCCCAACAGTCACACTGTGGGTCTGAGGGCATTGTCCAAACAATTCCTGAATATTGTCAGGCCTGGTGCTGTGACTTCTTCCCTGGGGAGCTGTTCCAGTACTCCACCACCCTCTGGGTGAAGAACCTTTTCCTTATATCCAATCTAAACATCTTCCTGCCATTCCCTTGGGTCCTATTATAGGTCACCAGAGAGGAGAGATCGGTGCCTGCTCCTCTTCCTCCCCTTGTGATATGGAAGGAGAGGGAGCAATGTGTGTTGTATGGCGTTTGGTGTGAGATCTTACACTTGTTAACAATAAATGTGTTTGTCTTGTAGGACAGTGGGCAACATTGAGCTGGATCATGTCTAAAAAAGTGCAGTTTCTGCGTTTTAGTCAGAAAATTTCGTAATTGTGTCTTAAGTTCAGGTGTGCTGTGGGAAGTTGCTGATATGGATAGCTACCTGGTTCGATGTTTGAGAACCCTGAAATCTTGCAAAAGTTCTTTTTCAAAGAGCATAAAGTGTAATAAAAAGGTTATTGACATAGTTGAATTATTATTTTAGTGCATGTGTTTGCCCAGTAGACGGTAATGGACTTGAAGTAGTTGTTCTGGTACAGTGGGTAAATTCTCAGTGGATTTTGGTATGCCCAGTCATTGTGAAAACACTGATTTCACAATGCCACACAGCTGCTCTTGAAGTGTCAAGAATTGGCCTGTCAGGTACTGCCCTGTTTGACCAAATTCACATAATTGTCCTGTAAGACATGGTTTTTATGATTGTTTGCTTAATTAACTAAACAACAGTATCTCATAAAGAACCACTTTTATTTTAATATCAATAGATATATTTTCTCTGTACTCCCAGAGTTAATACCATGAAAAGTTCTTCTCTAATTTTTTTTCTAAGAAAAAAGAGAAGGCTCAGCTATTTTGGATAATTGTGAGTTAAGTTTCAGCTTGCTGCAAACTCTCTTGTCAGGTCCAAGCCACTTGAAATGTTTTGTAATGGAGATGTTGAAACACAATGGGTGGTGGAAATGTTTCTGTTTATTATTTAATTGACTCGGTATGTATTTTTTTTCTGCTTCAAATGCCATTCATTTAAGGCTGCAGTTAAACCACTACCTGTTCTGGTCTCTTTCTGACAAGTGCAGTTAAAATGAACTGGTGTGCATATCAGACTGTGTGTATGGGTGTTTGGAACATAGATTGCCTGTAGCTGAGCGTATCCTAAATTTTTTGAGAGGTCTGGGCTCGTTTAACCTCTTCCTTTCTGCATTACAGAACAGAACTGGTTGGACAGAACCAAAATGAGACAGAAATGTGTGTGTGCATCCTTTTCCCAAATGATATAAATAGTCTTTAAGAAGGATTGTATACTCAGCAGTTTGGCAAGTGATACTGAATTCTGACATAATACAGATACAAGCAGCGTACCAGAGTCTTTCTTGTTTTTGCTTTGTTATTTAAGGGAGGGGTGAAGATCAGCTCTCTTTAGAATCATTCAATGGTTTGGCTTGGAAGTGGGGACCTTAAAGATCATCCAGTTCCAACCTCCCTGCTGTGGGCAGGGACAACTTCCACTGGATCAGGTTGCCCAAAGTCTCATCCAGGCTGGCCTTGAATACCTCCAGGGATGGGGCATCCATGACTTCTCTGGGCAACCTGTGCCCAGTGCCTCACCACCCTCACAGCAAAAAATTTCTCCCTAATATCCAGTCTAAATCTCCCCTCTTTCAACTTAAAACCTTTTCCGCTCATCCTGTCCCTGCAAGGCGACTGTTTAAAAAAAAAAAAAGCATTAGCAAAGTAATCTCTGAGGTTTTTGTCTTGCAGTGCCTGCTGCTGTGGGCTGGGCAGAGGGGAGCTGCAGACAACTGGAGATAACTTATCAACAGTGTGTAACAACAAAAAACCCCTTTCATCTGCTGATGGACAGAGTTGTGATTTCTGCCTGAAACCAGAGATGTGCATTATTGTCATGATGAGCTGTAATCTCTTATGTGTTGCATGGGCTGCTTGTGAGACCTCTTTCTTTACTGGTTGAAGACAAGACCCATCGTGGGTTTTTTTGGCCAGATAAGGTTTTTAGGAGACAACATTCTGGAGTTGTCTCCTTACAAGGTCAGAACAGTGAAATCCCCACTGGAAGGACTTTACCAGATCCAAACAGAGAAAGAGAGTAATCGGTACCTTCTTCTTCCAGCTCCCTCATGTATTTGGCAGACACTGAAGAGATGGCTCAAAACATGTAGGCAACTGCTCCTGCAAGTGCTTGAATAAGGGTTCCTGAATTCCCGAAGCTGAGATGTGAAAAGGAAGAGACTTATTCTAGTCCCCAACTCCCTATTCATCTGGGAGCTACTTAGCTCATAAACTACTGTATTCCGAAGCTCTCAGAAGCTTTTGGTGTCATTACAGTGATGCTGCTTTCTCTTTCTTTAGCTTTTGATCCCTAACCTGTAACATGGGAAGAAAATTCCTTTTGCTCAGTTCTTCAGCTTTTTGGATCACAAAGCTCATAATTACTGCAGACTCTAGGAAGAACCTGTCTTCCCTTCTAGTCTGTGTTGGCTCATCTGTCAGCCTAGACAACAAACCTGTGATGGCCAACTGCGCATAGCAGATTAACTCTTTGCTTTGTAGCAGAAACCGCTGTCGGTTCTGAGGACTTGATAAATATGCTAAGGTTGTGAAATAAACAGGTTTGACGGCTGCTTGCTCCAAATTGAGCTGTTCTTGTCTCAATTCAAGGGTCTCTGTACCAGAACACAGAATTATCTAACCCAAGCTAAGCAAAAAACCTGTGAATACTTCTGCAAACAACTTTGATTTAAAAACCTGGATGTCTTTCTGTAAACTTTTTCATGTGTATGTTGTCCGTTGGTTTGTAGTGTTCCCTTGCCATAAATCAGCAGTCATTCTATTTCTTTAAGTAAACTTCCCTCTGACATCAGAATTGAGGAACAAGTGAAAACACCTCTCTTTTTTTTCGGATTCTTTCCACTCGATTTGTTTGTGGCTCAGGTCTTGTCTATATGTTGAAAGCTGTATTATTATTTTTAATCTAAACTGTTTTTGCCGTAGAAGAGAGAATCTGTTGTTTTGCATGTTACTTTAAATAACAGAAACGTCTTGGTTATAAAAACTGAAGAAGGGTGTAGATATTTTAAATATTTGATAGTTTGATAAGTATATCTGCTAAAAATAGCCTTTGTAAAAGAAGGGCAGTAATTCATTCTGTAATATTCTCAGTCAACAGCAAAAGCCATAAAGCTTTTTTTTTCTTAAAATGACTAATGACTCTGTATCTGAAGTCCTGCAAGTTTTTGCTATGCTCAGCAGAATCCAAAATTTTAAGAGAGAATATTCTGTACTCCTGCTTGCCAGAATAGCTTATTCCTTTATTCTGTTTTGTTTGCTGTCTTGTGAGCCAAGCTAGAAAAGCTAGCATAGCTTGATGGTGCTGCTTATGTTGTGAACCATTTCCATCACTTCAGTGTGCCAGAGGCTTGATTCCTTACCTGCCATCATCCCTCCACGAAGTGTGTGCATGTGGGGAATGCAGGATTGGGCACAAATCTTGTACCAATTGAAGACACTTTGTTGAAAACACTCAGTTCCAGTAACTGTAATTTGGTTGATGAATATCTAAAAGTTTGCTGTAGAGGAACCTTTGCTTGTTTTCCACAATGTACCAAAAGCGTTTTTAGTATGATCCTGCTGTCCTTGAGCACTGACGGGAGAGCAGGTACTGCTATTTGTGCCTTGATTGTGCCAAACCATCCAGATGCTTTACTCGCTTTCCTCTAAAACGTGGTGTTGTTCTAGACTGCTTCGAAATGGAGCCATTTGCTTAATATTTCATGGGGAGGAAAGAGAAGAACAAGATGGATCAAACCAGTGTCTGTGGACATGAAAATAAGCAGCATACTGATGTTTATTGTTCTCATGTGGAAGATCAAGAGTCTTTATTGTTCCTGGAGGTGTTGTGATTACTTTTGTTGGTGACATTACTAAAAACAATCTTCCCATTGTCTATGCGTGAGTAACTCCCTGGATATTTTCTATTTGTATCTTCATTCAGATTACCTATTCTCAGGATACAAACCTAATTCCAGAAGGTTATGAAAAATTTTAGTGCACATGTGAAATAGAATACAGATCACAGAGGCTGTGCAGCCTCACTGTGAAGAGCAGAATCAGCGATATTGCACTGTGTGTTTAGACCTCATATGAAGCTCTTGTCCTCAGGTTTGAACAAATGTATAGACCTGATTTTTAAGCATGAACATTTCTCATTGTTTATATACTTAACATGTATGTGTATATAATACAGATACATGTATTAAAAATTGCTGATTTAAGGCTCCTCATTTAAGAAAACACATGGCAACCTGTTTTGGCCATGATTTGCAGGGGAGTTAAGCAGGTGTTTTGGTGCTTTGCTCATGTGAGGAAAGCCATGTATGATGTTGGCTGATAAAAGATACAGTGAATGATGTCCTGCTTCCATAGTCAGACTGTTCTTAAACTAAGGCAAATGGAGAAGAGTTGGTTTTGCAAAGAAATAGAGGGATCACCTGAGTTGATGTGGTCTGTGTGCCATGAGGTAGCTTTGTAATTCCAGCTGTGGCTTTAGGATGTCGCTCTGTGCAGCCTGGGATGTTTGGCTGCTGCATGCGTTGGGTACCTGTGGTGTCACATAAATTGCTGCATTGCTTTTTTTAAAAAAGTCATGCTGTTTGCTTAATTTTTACTGTGCGAGATAAAATTTTTTTCAAGTCACATTTTGAAATCTTTGTTTCAAGACATGAAATAACTTATTAAATCCACCTTTATTGGAATCTGCCTTCTGGGTGTTTGTGCATGCTCCGATTTTAACTGTCTCCAGTGAAACCAAAAGATCTTGTTTGAGGAGGGTTCAGGAGATGGCTTTTTTCGTTCCTCAAGAATTAGAAGGAGATGAGTGACCAAACATATTTTTCATTGCTGGGAAAGCAGCTGTGATTTTTGGGGGCAAGAATGGCAGACTTGCTAGGAAGTGAGCTTGGGATCTAACTGTGTGTATTAAATCTGTCCCTAGATGGAGAAGAGGCAGGACTTGAACAGAGTCCAAGTATGCCCTTGACTTGTCCTATACAACAACTTTTGAATTCAGAAGGAATTATGTATGGATAAATACAAGGGTGGATTTGCATGAATGGGTGAGAACTTGATCACCTGATGTGGGATCAACACCCATAGTGGTGTTGACTTATCTTTTTTTTGTGTGTGTGTAAGGCTGTTTTCCAGCCCTACAAACACTGGTTCCATTTTGGGAAGACATTGAAGCACTTGCACGAAGTGCTTTCCCACTGAGGGATTTTTTCCATGCACAAGTCCTGTGTAAACTTGAAATGTCTTTAATTTAATGAAGGAAGGGGGAGAAGTGAAGTAGTTTCAGGAGCTATTGTCTGTGCATAATATCTTGCACATGGAGACCCTGTTCTGTTGGTCCTTAGGCAATACCAGGGTAAAAAAAAATTACAAACACCTGCACTTCGATCCACCTGCCAAGTTCTGTAGCTTTACATTTGCTTTACTACGACTTAAAAATAGGGAAGAAGAGGCAGGTTTTTTTCATGTGCTTTGGTTGTGTGTTGAGAGGGATGTGCAAACAGCACAAGCTGCCAGAACAAAGGAGACAGTGAGACTGTCCTGATGTCCCAGGCTGTTGCTGTTATGTACTTTATGTTGAGAGGTTGGGGGAGGAAGAAGAAAACACTTTTCCTGCCCTTCCTTCTCTCATGCCTTAAGTGTCCCTTCTGCCATAGGAGTGAGCTAAAATACGTTCATCGAGAAGCATGTTGCTTGAGTTGATAGCCCAGTAATTTCTGAATTTCAGGCCCCATGCTAAAAAGGTTTGATCTTTCCTTTCTTGGATGAATTGTAATTAAAGGTCCTTGGTTTTCTAACTACAGGAATTCTGGAGCAGGAAAATGCCCAAGTAAATTCAAGGTTTGCTCTTCAACGTTGGCAGCTGCTGTGCAGGATGCAGTTGAGACTGTAGTTCTACTTATGTTAACAAAAAGAAATTGCTCTAATTTTCTTGGTTTTTTTTTCATTGTAACTGTTGTTTGTTTTGCTCTTTCTAATCTTGAAAGTGGAGGCTGGGTAGAACTGGTTGGCTCTGGACAGCTCTGCCTCCCTAAGTACTGGAACCAGATTAGTTGAGGGTGGGTCAGTGGGGTGAAAGTTTTGTTAAAAATCCTTCACCACCAGGTCAGTATTGTTTCTCTTCACTTGTTTAGCTTTTTTGCTGGATTTGTGAAGGTACAATACAGCCTAGCCCTTAGTGCACAACTGTTTAGGCTTCAGCATAGCAAAGCTATAAATAGACATCCCTTTCCCTCCCTGGCAATAGGAAATGGCTGCTGCAGGTGATGGCCTCTGCTAGAAACCTGCATGTTATTGGTACCCAAGTACTTTTAACATTGACTTTCTTCTTGTGTGTTCATCCTTTATTGAATGCTAACCGTCTGGTCAGCAAGTATTTTGTTAAAATCTGAAATCTTCATCTAGACAATAGAAATAAACCCAGAAATGTGTTGTTTTTTTTTTTTTCCATGTGGCCTTTGTGTGAAGTATATTTTATGTGCAATTTATAAATTATTAACAGAAGGCACAGGAGAGCTGTGTAATGCTGGTTGCGGGTTAACATGGTATCTTGAGTCTTCTGTCTGTGTTGGGCTGGGGTTTAGAGCAGGTTTGTTACAGCAGCTCCTCTATGGTAGTACTGGTAGATGCTTATAAGGCTGTGGGCAGGATCTGTATCCCTACTTTGTGCTGTATAGTGTCCTGCACTGTGAATGCATCAAGAAAATAAACAAGGACTTTTATACAGCAAGTTAGTGCTCAGAGTGAATAAGGATATTACAGTGTTTCACGTGAAATGAGTTTGGTGTCAGTAAATGAGCTTCCCCTTGACACAAACCCATCTTGTGGTTGGATTAACTTCCAGTTTTAGCAAAGAGGCTGAGTTCTTTGGGCAGGAAAAATAAATGCATTTGGGCTGCTGAGAAGTTTTACCTTTCAGCTGTGGTGGAGAGCCCATTCCTCCTTGCCACTGTTGGGTGCTACAGAAATAGTGAAATCAAGGGGAGATGCACTCCATACTGATAGCGTATGTGTAAATGACAAGAGAGGGGGACAGTCCTGTGTCTCAGTCACTGTTTAACCACGTATCTGCTTTTATACCCCTTCATTTCTCCCACAGATGTGAGAACTGCGTGGAACTGCTGTTTGTGAGAGGGGCTGCGAATTGCCATGAGTGCGATACTCCCCTGCGAAAGAGTAACTTCAAGATACAGTTCTTTGATGATCCTTCTATCGACAAGGAAGTGGAAATCCGGAAGAAAGTGCTGAAAGTGTGAGTGTCACCGGTTAAAAATTCAGAAGGTGGATGTATTTCATGGATTGCTGTTTTAAAAAATTGATTTACTCCTCCAGTGGTATTTTTTTTTCTGAAATAACAACCCATAAAATCTGACTCCATTTAACATGGAGTGATCTCAGAGAATCTGATTCTATCCAGCAACTGAGGGCTGAAGTCTCGATTTACCCTTGAAGGATTCCTGCTTAACATTAGAAAATGTTGGGTGTTTATGTGGGCTCCTATGGCAAAGATTTCACAGAATCATAGAATGACCCGAGTTGGAAGGGACCCACAAGGATCATCAAGTCCAGCTCCTGTCCCTGCATAGGACAACCCCAGCATTCACACCTGAGGGCATTGGCCAAATGCTTCTTGAATATTGTCAGGCTTGGTGACGTGACTTCTTCCCTGGGGAGCTGTTCCAGAGCTCCACCACTCTCTGGGTGAAGAACCTTTTCCTAATATCCAACCACGCAGAGGGTGGTGGAGAGTTGCTTGGCTTCTAGATGGGGGTGATTAGATATTGTGGACTACAGCTGCTTTTCCTTTGAGGGGTGAACATGAAAGTGAGGCAAGAAACTGATTGTTTTGTTCCCTGGGGACCTGTTCTGAGAGTTGAAGGCTGGTTCCCTTCAAAATAAATATGGACAAAAATGAAGATATGTTCACATTATTTTCCACTTCACACAGCACTTGTTAGTGGAAATGCTTCCTTTTAAGCCTTGTGTTACTAGTCTGTCACGTAGATTGGAGAGCTCTTGGAATTGAGATAAATGAGGTCTGAAATTGCATCTCTCCTTGTGGCCGAGAAACAACATTTTAGAAGGTAAATAAGTGAACCAATTGATGTTTTAGTAGAGAGGGTCTGATGGAATGTAACAAACCCGGAGAGAGTTGTGTGTGAAAAAGTGAATGTACAGGGAAATTGTAAGCTTGGCAGCCTTTATTTAAGATTTAGTACAATACTGAACGAATCATATGATGTTGGTGAGATGTGGGGAAATTCCATATTTGACTACCAAGATGCTGATCTGGAAAGTAGTAGTAATTTTGATTATAAACTTCGCTGAAGTTTACAAGAGTCAGGGTGGAACTTAGTTGACTATACACAGAATGAAGTGTCATTAGAACAGAAAACATTGTAAAATGCTTGGCCTACTTCAGTTTGCCGGATTAGTTTTTAGTGGGCAGAAAAAATGTCCCCAAATTGGAATTTGGCCTGAGTTCTTGGGATCAGATTTTTATACTGCCAGCTGTCATGTACCCTGGTCCACAGAGCAGGCAGAATCTCAGCTTTATATTTTTTGGTGAAGAAGACTTGCATGTCTTGACTTTGGAGGCTGTCCACATTCTAGCTAGTTGCTCCTTCAGCTGTTTACTTTGTCTAGCTATCAAAGAGTTGGATTAAGGAGTTCTGGAATAGTCTGTTAGTATGAAATAAGGTAATTGTGTAGCATTTCCAGTTTGCTGCTGACATATGCCTTTTCTTGGTGGCATGAAGCCAAACTCTCTTTTCTGATAGAAACCTTTCTTGTGGGAGTTACTGTTGTCTCTGCCTTTGTAATAGGTTTCTCACACTGGCTTGGAATTAGTGTATCCTAGACTCTGTGCTCCTGTTTACCTGTAACCCTGGAAAAGGAGCTGGCAAAGAGAGCGCCGATTTATGCCAGTCTGGCACCTTTCCTCTGAAACAATCCCATCTGTCTCCTTGTAAAGATTGTGTGTGTTGGTCAGTTGTGGGAGCCATAAAGCACATGGTTGATAGAAATAGATCAATACGCAGTAGAATTCAAATTTCATCTTTGTGCATTATATAAATAATTGTTTCTCTTCTCTCAAAGATACAATAAAAGAGAGGATGATTTTCCCAGTCTAAAGGAATACAATGATTTCCTGGAAGAAATAGAAGAAATTGGTAAGTCTTAAGCCTTGCATTTTTGATGGGCTGTGCTCATGAGACTGTAGGCTTTTATCTTCTGACCCAGCTGCCTATGAGAATGTCTAAGTTGATTTTCTGTAATAGGATTTATCATCATATCAGATTTGTATCTAACTCCTTCATTTCTTTGCAATTTTAATCGTATTTGCTGAACTGTAAGGCATTGATAAGTAAAGCATTTTATCTGTCAGAGAAAAAGTAGGATTCAAAGAGGAAGTAGTGCTTTATAGCTGGAAAAGAAAGACTTGCAAGGGTTTGACAGTGCTGCACTGGGAAAGATTGAACCAGGAGAGGAAGGACTGAAATTTTCATTATATGCCTCCATTAGCTTTATCTACCATGACAGAAGCCATATGGTGTCTTTTGTCATTTTTGCTTCTGCAAGTACAGTAGTTGAAGCTGCTTTGAAGCTGATGACCTTACATACCACTGTGGTAACATTTTATGTTGCTGTACAGAAGGAGAGGCTTTAGGAAGACACATTGATTTCTTTCTCTTTGGATTAGTTGAAGCAGAACTTTGCCCTGTGGGACCGGACTATGTTATCAACAGAGTTTATTTTTTTCTTAGTTAGGGTGACTTGTGATTTATGGTGGAGTGATGGATTTGCTTAGAAAAACAAGGATGTGTTAAAAGGAGTCGCTCCTAAATGGTTTGTTTCCTGTTTGTTTTATGAGCTTCTGAGGCTTTTCTTTTTCTTGTTCTGGAGGAAGAACATGCAGAAGGGGCAAACAACATGCTTTAAAGGAAAATATGGAGATGCCACCCCCTTCAGTTTCTCAGAAGAGCCCTTGCTCCTCTTTGCACTGTGGTGTTTTGTAGAAATGTATCCAATACGCTTACTACTGTGAGTAATGTATCATGTTTTTGTTGGCGTCAGAGGACTGAGGCTGAAGAGCTAAATCCTGTGGCTGGGAGACACCAGGCACACTCATATGGATCCAAATATCTGGAGGAGATGATGTGGGTGGAGTTCTGTTTGTATATTTTCTTGGATGGTGTGGGGGAAGGAAGGAATGAGTAGAAAGAGAGAGTGGTTGCATCTTAGCCAGAGGATCCGGGAAGAATCTGTGTGCTCATGGAAAGGGAAACTGCCTTTTATTGAGGGAAATAAAGATTTCCCACTTACTGCTATTGCTTCACATTTTAATACTCAGAGCAGTTATTTTATTTAATTTTTTGTGTGTATGTGGATTCCCTTCTTGTTTGTGCAGGTGAAAAACCGAGCTGCAAGAAGGGAAAGGAAGGGTGTAGTCACACAGAGCAAAGTTTTGCCACGTGGAGCCAAATACAGCAGGTTGACAGTAGCTGGTGGTGGTGTTCGAGCTGCCAGGTTAGGAAGCAATGGAACAGAGAACCAGATTTCCCCTTTCTCCTCCAGCCCCAAACTTCTAGTTTTTATGTGGAGGGGTCGAAGTGCAGTATTATCCTGTTTTCTTTTGTTTTTCTAAGTTGTGTGGGGGATTAAATGAAGTAGTTGCTTGGCAGAGACAAAATGTAAACATCCTATATAGGTATACTTCATGTGACTCTGACACAATTCTGATCCTTTTTCCAAATGTTTCAGGTAAATCATCAACATTTGCAACAATTGCACTGTCTTTTAATTGATGTGGTACATGACCTCACTTAAAACACATTTACCCCCTTTGTATCAGGGTTATTATACCTACAGACTTCTATTTGAAGAAAAAAGTTGGGTGGTACAGCAGAAGTTTGAGAACGGAAGGTCAAATAAACATTAAGGTAGTCACCTCTTAAGATTTCTATTATAAAAAACACATTTGTGAAGTGGTTTAGAATGTAGCCACTAAATAATGCTCTGGGCTAAAATGTGTTCTACAAGGCTTTAAATAGAAAACACATTTTAAAGTCCGTTTTCCCCAGAAGAAAAATCAGTTGGACAATTTGAGTACATTGTAAACACAGTTGTCATTAACACTAGGATGAAAAATAAAGTGAAAGGGTTAAAACCTGCAGTTGGGAAAGATATGGACAACATCTATTGGAATAAGTCAGGTCTATGCCTGTATGATGAGAGGGGCAAAGTTAAACCTTAGAGTGTTACTGCAAGATACAGTCTCTGAACATCAAGCAAATTTTGCTCACTCTTTCTACAAGGTTTTCTTCTTTCCCCAGGGTATTCTTCTTCCCCAGAGAATCTCTGTATCCAATTTTTAAAAGCTTGGTGTGTAAGCTCTCTGGAGCAGAACCCGCCTCCCAGCATGTGGATATGCACTGCTTGGCACTGCTCTCCTGGTACCTGAATGAGGCCTCCAGGCATTACCGCAACACGATTGTTAATAGTAATGATTGCTTTATAAAAACATTCAGTACATTCAGCTTGGAAAGAGGCTGCTGTATTTGTGGCCTTTGGATCCCTGTATCTCGTTATCCCTCTAATACTTTATGCAATACCAGTTGCCTGATGAGCTGTCTTGCTCAGAACATTTATCTCACAAGTGATCTTTGGATAGAAAGGAATTTGGTATCTATGATCACTTGTGGGTTGTGTTGTTTATTGTTTTGTGGGTTTTTCTGCTGTGTGTGTGCATGAGGACGGTATTCCTGGTTCTGACAATGGGAATGGGAATAACCCAACTGGAAGCTGGGCAGATTTATCAAAGATCCATTTCAGTCATCTCATCAGAACAAATATTTCTGTACCCCGTGGTGCCAGCCAAAATAATTTTTCTTAGACTGATGGGGCTGAGTGATTTCAGTCATTTATTACAATGATAAGGTATTTTTCTGTAAAATTATTGATGCAGTAAAAGGCACCTGAGGATAAACAGCAATTATTATTAATACCTAATTAATTTTTTCTGGCTTAGCTGTGGGTTTTCTTTTGTTTCTGATAATTATTTTGTTATAATCACAGAAATGTTCGTTGGAAGGAACCTATTCAATCTTTTCTCTCCCCCAGCCCCTTCCTGCCCCTCTTGAAAGTACAAAGGCAGAGTCTGGCACCAACAGAGATGCCACAGTACTTTTGGACCACCTGACCAGACTGAGGATGTGATTGTGTCTCCTTTCATAGCGTTCTGCCCAAAGCAGTTGCTCATCTGCCATTCCTGGTCTCTAGCTGGTGATTTATGAAGATGATGATCAAGGAATTGTTTGTAGTAGGATGAGAGAAATAGTTTTTGTAACAAACTAATACTTCGTAATTTGAAAATTTTCTGTGGCCTCATACCAGGAGTGCAGATCAACCCTGTCATCAGAATAATCATCTGCTCTCTTTCCATGGAGGGAATGTTCCTGCTATTTGATAGCAGTACTGTTTCTTAGAAACTAGGAGGAGAAGTCTCAGAAAATTTGCAGTATCTTAGAATCTTAGACTGAAACAGGGAGATTTTGATGGACTTGAGTCCTGCTGTGGAGTGACATTCATTCAAGCTGCTGCACTTCTGGGGAAATTATTGTGCAATTTAATTCAAATTTTCATCTAAATTTCTTTTTTCTTCTGTAAGTAGGAAAAATTTTTGATTTGTTGTGGACTTGCATGATGAATGTTGGTTTGAAAAGCAGCGAAAG
Organism: Tapera naevia; assembly: GCA_033556795.1. Lineage (NCBI taxonomy): Eukaryota > Metazoa > Chordata > Aves > Cuculiformes > Neomorphidae > Tapera > Tapera naevia. The sequence goes on along the minus strand of JAUMJJ010000157.1, from coordinate 4,480,112 downwards.
TCTCCCTGTAGAGGATGAATTTCAGAAGTAGGGAGTTTTACCTAAATAAAATGAAGTGTTTCAGAAAAACAATAGTCTTCCTGTTATACTTCAACAGATGTCTCAAGGCAAGTCATTTTATAAACCAGCCAATGTGAGATGGATAAGTAGATAAATAATTGTTGCATACAAAACAGCTTCTGTTTCTTTTCCCTGAAGGGTTTCAGGCCTCTTATATCGGCTTATGCTATATTTCAACATGGACAAAAATAAGTCTGGCTTCTCTTTGAAACCTTTTCAAACCAGCCATCTGCTTTGCCAGTTGTATTCACATCTATACCAATATTTTTTCAGGGTAGGTGTAGCATATGAGTTAGGGTTTTTTAACTCTTTCTGGTTCTTCTAGTTTTACAGTTTGTATTGCTGTATTTTTAGAAAGGGAACATTTGGAAGAATTATATTTAAATGAATTTCAAGCTAATTTCAAGTTGAAAAAGGGCCTACAGTAATCACTTAGACCAATTGCCTGATCAGTTCAAGGCTGACCAGAAGTTAAAGCATGTTATTAAGGGCATTGTCTACATGCCTCTTAAGCACTGACAAGTTCGGGGCATCGACCATCTCTCTAGGAAGGCTGTTCCAGTGTTTGACCACCCTCTTGGAAGAGATGCTTCCTAATGTGCAGTCTAAACCTCTGCTGGCGCAGCTTTGAACCATTCCCATGTGTCCTATCACTGGATACCAGGAAGAAATGCTCAGCACCTCCCTCTCCACTTCCCCTCCGTAGAGGAAGGCAGGCATCTACATACATCTAAAATTGGCCTGTTTTCCCTAGTCTAAGTTTTAAATCTTATGGTTTGTGTTTTACAAACATAGGTTGTGGCTAGTTGAACCTATTAATGATAACTATGAAACGGGAGAAATCCCAACCCCTGAATGTATCAAGCAGCAATAGTTACAAAATCTGGACCATCAGCAATAATGCTGGATTATTTTTAGAGAAATATCCAGGATGTTCAGGAGCCCAAAGACAGTTGGTGTCTCATCTTGCTCATCATCTTGCACCTGAAGGTGACATCTGGGCATCCTGCTAGCACAGCATGTCTCATATGCTATTTCTTTCTTGTGTTGTCACTGAAGGGTTTGGAGAGCTGCTGTGTGGATTTAAGTTGTAGGAAGTGCTGACATTCCCATGCAGCTGCTGTCATCGCAGAGCCCTGATCTGATTGTATGCCAGCATTTTCACATGAGAATTCTTCTCTGTCACAATAATCAAATATTAAGCTGGTTGTCAGCTGGGAACTGTAAGCTTTGAATGTGGAGGTCAAATCTCCATTAAAATACTAAAATTTACACTAAAATAATGTATTTTAGTAAGGAAAGGCTGCTGTGACCAGAAAGTGTATGTGGGTTATAACATGAAATAGGAAAATGTCATAATTTTTGGAGAGAACAAAATTTAGGTAGATTTGAAATGGGTAACTTGCTTCCAGAAGCCAAGGAGCTGAGCTCTGAAGGGCTTGTTTGTGTTACAGCAGCGCCCAGAGGTTCCGAGAAGAGATCAAGATGACAGTGATAGATGCTGTATGTAGTAAGGAGAGACAGCAGACTATGTATAGGAGAAAGGAAGCCTTATCCCTCTGCTCCTGCTTCTTAGAAGTCAGAGACCTCCAGTATAGAGGCCAAGTAATCTGCCCAGGAACAGCAGAAAATTGGAAATTCAACCCAGGTTTTGATTCTATCAAATGCTTAAACCATAAAACCAGTCTGCATCTCAGATCTCATCTCAAGTGAGGATGATGAGGTGGGGACGGAAGAGTTCAGCTGTTCTAGGAGCAAGGCTGAGTTAAAATATCAGTCCTCTTGATATTGTGCATTATTTGGAAAAGAGGGGAAAAAGGAAATGCAGCATTTTGTTTGTTTAAGGTTAGGATTTTCTTCAGCTATGTCTTGCGTAGCCCTTTTTGGTGCAGTTCAAGGACGGACTGAATACCTTGATGAGAACAAGATGATGTGCTCTTCAGTACTCCCGAAGAAAGAGCATTTCTATTCCCATCTGTACATTTCTGTTACTTCCCTTTACACAGTCTCTCGCACTTGTCTGGCCTCTTTGTTGTGTCTCGTTACTGGAGGGTTTCTTTTGACACCACAAAGCATCCAGGGAGTCCTGGAGTCAGAGCAAGGAAAAGGGTGAGACCTGTGCCTGGGGTGAGGGACGTTAGAGCAGGATGTGCCCCTTTTTGGCAGTAGTGAACAGCTGTACTGCTGGGTTCGTAGAACTGAGCTGTTTCTATTGCTGCTCTCAAATGGTTTGTCAGGGTAGGCTACTCATAGTTTGTCTTACCTGGAACCTTCATACCAAGTCATTTCTGCTGTGTTACCACCAGAAGGAGGGACTTGCCAGGCCGAGATGTGTGCTGTTCTGAGGGTAACAACACAGACTTCATGCTTCTTTCCATTTCTCTCCAGCAGCCTCACACAAATGATTTAGCAGTGGTGCGTGTGCCCAGGGTTCATTTGGCTCCATAAACTGAGAACCTGGGAGGAGAGAACTGAAACCAAAACATTCCAAGTTTTGTGTTGGTGTTTCCTTCCTTAGGGTTTGACTCTTTTCTGTCACTGTGCCATTGTGTTCATGAAAGAATTTCTCAATGGAAATGCAAATTTCTCTGCTACCCTTGCAAATTTGCTGTAGCCACACGACAGAGCTCTTTGAGGCCATGAACACTGGACATAGGCAGCCTTAAACAGCTTTATGGCCATGGGCATCAGCCCAGCATCCACTTTGGATGGCGATCACCAAGTGACTTCCCAGTGATAATGGCTTTAAGTTGGAGTTCACTTGCCCCGCAATTGAACCAGTGACCTAAAGGTGAAAGGCTCAGGCATTGTATCAAATTACTAATCATCCAAGCCGTCTACGTCTTTGAAGTTGTTGGTCATAGAAACTGTTCAGCCTCTTGAGGTAGCTTCCATGCCGTGTATAGATAATTGGGAATGTTGTACTAAACCATGGAGCTTGCTGACTGGCCCTGCTCGTTCATTATTAAGAGAGACATCAAAAGAATGTAATGTAACTTATTAACTTGAATACGTCTGCAGATTTCTGATAATAAAGGTAATTGTACATTGTTGCCTTTTAAGTTTCCAAATTATGTAAGTTTTTTGTGTGCCTGAGAATTTGAACAGTCTTCATGATACACTTATGAAATAGAATGTCTTAATTTCTAACATTGTCTTAATATGGATGTGTTCAGTCTAATTTTACAAGAATCTTTTTTTTAGGTGTGACTGCTTCTTGAAAAGGTCAGTGTTTTACAAATAATGTTATGATTATTCTTGCGTATCATTATCAGTGCGACATAAGAGGATGCAAACCTCAAGTTTTTTTTCTCCTACAGGTGTAGAAACCTAAAGGAACTCTGCTGGCTTCCAGTGAAGTTTGTAGTGATTTAGCAGGTTGTGTCTTGCTTTTACAGGGCATATTTAAACAAATTCTGTTATTGTGATGTTTATATCTGGTGCTGAAAAGGTTAGGAATGTAAGTGTAGTATTTCTTTGTTATAGTTGTGCACACCAATCTAATCCTTTTTCTTACTGTCTTTTTAATATCTATGCAGTATTTAACTTGACCAACAATGTGGATGTGGAGAACACAAAAAAGAAAATGGACCTGTACCAGAAGGATAACAAAGAATTAATTCAGAAAAATAAGATAATACTGGTTAGTTAACTTCCCTTCTTGTCTACATTTTTTATTCATTAGTTCAAGAATGAAAGGATTTTCGAAGTGGAATACTTTTTGTAATGTCTGATAACCAAATAAAATCTGAAGGCCCCCTCCAGGTCTCATTTTGTACTGAAAACCCATAATATGCTAATGTTCTGTGATACTGATGTTTAGTGCTACTTAAATACATTAAATTGGTAGTTGAAATGTAGTTATGCTTTATTTTGGGAAGTGCTTGAACAGAGGGACAGGCAGTAAAGTCTGCATCTAATACATCGCCACCGCGTGTGTGCTGGCAGTGCTGTTGGACAATATCCAGGAGAGACCAAATTCATTCTTACACCAGGACAATCATTCCTTTCTCATCCAAAATCAAAACGGAATCCAGACACAGACATTATGAAACTCCCAGGAGAGAGCTGTAAAGCTGAGGTAAAGCACAGGTCTGGTTTATACAAGATCTAAAATGAAAGATGTTGAAACAAACATTAAAACTTTTGTTCAAGAGCTGATAACAATAACATCAGGAGTATTGTATACGTGATCTGTATGCAAAACACATGATTCTCTGAAGATTTATTCATTTCAAATACCACACAAATATAATTTTTTTCTTTAAAAAATAAACTTACAAGCACTTCTTTCTGTAAGGAAAATTTAATCTGTTAAACATTTTCTCAGTATAAAAATACACATTGTTATCAGTTCTTGAAGGAAAATGTCTGCCCAGAGTGTGACATAACAAGATTTTGTGTTTGTATTCTAGTGGTGCTAAGGGCTTGCTTTCAAATCAGTAGGGGTGCAATCCTCACTCCCCTGAAGTCTGTGGCAAAACTCCCAATGATTTCTTTAGCTCCAGGATTTCACAGGAGGAGATTGGAATCTGAAAAATGTTTGCTTGAACCTTTTCCATTTAAAGGCAAGGAAATTTCCCTAGGGGGTCCATCTCTGATCTGCGGTCTTGTCTCTGACACTGCAATATCCTCTGCTTCAGAGCTTGAAGAGATCTGCCAAGTCTTTGGCTATATGTCTTACTTCACAGTGTAGGTACAACCTCTAGGGTCACCGTGAGAACAGTGTGCTTTGCCTGTCGCCTCCTCCGTTCGTGAACGTGAGTCACAGACAGCCTGTGCACTGGCTGTGTGATCGTATCAAGCAGCACAGTAATGCTCTGTACCCACCCAGGCTCCCTGGGCCTTCTGTTTTCTGTGCTAGAGGCTGTCTGGTGGAAGCTGGGCAAGCCTGCATGAATCCAGACTCAATGGAGATGTGGAAACATTTCTTCCTTATTTCTTTTTTGACATTTGAGTCAGTCAAGATTTCTTTTTCAACAACTGAAACTTAATAATAGACTTGATGCAGTTGTTATTACAAAAACTACGTGATCTTGCACATAAGTTTAGCTTCATCCCAAAAGCTGAAAGGGTAGTTTCTCTCTCTTACTCTTTTGGAATGTCTTTACTCCTTAAATGGGAAAATGTGCCCTAATTTCTCATCTGAAGTTCTTATGGCTGGTCATTGTCCTTTTGTTCTTGGACTGACATAATTTTTTCTGTCCCCTGTGGTAGCTTCCTTCTGAGGAATATAGGTATTCTCTGTCCCTCTTGGTATTTTTATTGTCCTTTGACTGTTCTTGTTTGAATTTGTGTTTGAGAAGCAGAAGGGACCAGAATTGAGATCTTAACAGCCTCTTGTAAAAGAACATAGTTTTCCCATCTCCATTGGAAATACATTGACATACGGGATTCTAAGGCTGCTGTTCTCTTGTAGCACTGTCATCCAGGAGGTCCAAAAGGTGCAGTGGTTAAGTAGTGCATCATGTTTTCTTCTCTTTGGTTTCTAACTGATGAATTGATGCCTCCAAATCTGAGGCCTTGCAAGTTATTTCATCTCATTTCTGCTACTTCTGTCCTTGTGAGTGCCATTCTTTCTAACAAATAAAAATATTAAGTTACTGAAATAATCGTCTCGGGATTTGAATAACTGCTTGTTCTTCTGTCAATACAAGGCATATTCTTCCTCTTCGTGCTAATCTGTAATGGCCTTGCTACTCACATATTAACCCATCTGTTAGATGTGTGGATTTGATGCAGGGCTGCAGAGAAAGAGTTTAAGTAGACAGGTTTGGATAAAAAGGTGAAGAACTCTCTTGGAGAGATTTTTATATCTATATATATTTATATATACTTATAATACATGTAAAGCCTTGCACTCTGAGGGGGGCTACAGTTTTCCCAAACGTGACTTCTTCCTGAAATATCTGCTGTTCTCCAGTCACAGGGTGACTTGTTACTTCCTACTTTATCCCTATGTGTTTAATTCCACTCGCTGCTTTGATCAGTCATGAAATAGTTTTGTCTAGACTCAGTGATGTGACTGTGTTTAAATTTTCTAGATGGTCCTTTCTTGAATGTGGTGAAACATTACACTTCTTACCGTTTGCTGACTTTACTCCAGGCTTCACCATGATCATCTTTGTTTCTTTAGATGCCGGGACGTTGTCTAGGTTATCTTTAAGCGTGACACAACCCTCACTGCCTGTTGAGCACATCTCTCTTCTGTTTTGCTGTTCTGTTTGGTTTTCCTTTCAGAAGGAATTTAATTTGGCTTGGGATAATTCTGCCTTTTTCCTGTAGTCTGATCTAGTTTAGGTTTGTTTATCAGTTTACTTATTTCTGACTGCAGTTTTTCTGGGCTGATTCTTCAGACTGGATCTGTCAGCAGTTCCCTAACTATTTTCTTCTTCCTGTGAATTCCAGGCAGTCTTTAGACAAAAACGTGGAAGAGGCTTGGCACGTCTTAAAAACTCTGAGCTCTTCAGTTCTATTGACTGAACTTGGAACCTGTAATTCTCAGAATAACTTCTGTCAGCAACTTCGGGGTTTTTTCTTTCTTTCCTTTCTATCATTAAATGCAAGGAGAATCCAGATTCAGGTGGTCACTGGTTGGTGACCGGCTCTTTACCAGTGCCACTGCTGGTTAAAAATTGAGAGCAGCTTCTGCTGGCTCTGTGGCAGGTGATGAGATCTGTCAGCTCTTACATCCAGGAGTAACTGGGCTTTGCTGGGACTCATTGGCTCGATCTGCCTCATAAATGGATGTTTTCAGCATATTCTGGCATATGTCACATCACTGTGCTTTTCGTTACAACTTGAGGTCTTTTTGTTATGGGAACAGATTTTACTAAGCTCTTGGCTGCAATAATGTTTTGCTGAAACTGCTTCTGTGGATTAATCATCCATTTGAGTTTTATGAAATTTTAATTATCTCTGCATTTTTACTTAATCTCGCTTTGCTTTAGTATTTTTGGTGAGGAAGATTTGGAAAATGTTTTCTGTATGTTATTGTCCTGTATATTCTTACCACCAAACTAATATTCTTTTAATTCCTTATTCTGTGTAAAGTTGTTTAGCTGTAATCCTTCCCCACCCTGTTTTTGGACCCTCCTCTTTTTTCTTTCAAATACAAATGACTTCATAGTTTACAGGTTAAAAAAGACTTCTCAGGAAGTAAATACTGAAACAAAAACTAGTCACTATGTACTAGTTATTTATTCTCTTGTGGCATATGACCTCAATACAAGTTACAGAAAAAAATCCTTGTTTTCTGGGAATGTGATGTTTTTTACAGTTTATGCTTAAATATGTTTTAGCTTCTCTATTAATATTCACAGATTTGTAATTTCTTATTGTTCTACACCACTGTTAAGAAGCACACAATATACTTCGCACACAAGATGCAACTAATCATGGGGGCGATCAGAAACAATGTTGTGGGATTATGTTTTCAATCACCCACATACCATTTGGATCTTGGCTCTTTCAATGTTACTTCCTACTGCAGAAAGCAGCAAGGAAAAAAATCTAACTTTGCATTGGACAGTAAGAGGAGGTGGAGTTGTCTTTGTCGTGATGCTTAGCACCTTAGGATTCTACCTTTGAAGGCAGAATTTGGCTGCGTTCTGATTGCTTGGTCTGTCCGAGGCCTTTGGTAGGCAGCAGAGCTGAGGGTGAGCTCTCTCCACCCAAGGAGAACGATTCCTATGAGTTTATGTCTGATTTCCTTTTCAGATGCAGGAACAGGAAGAGCTGGAGGAAGCTTTAGAAGCAGAGCGACAGGAAAATGAACAAAGGCGACTGCTCGTGCAGCATGAAGAACAACTACAGCAGATGGCAAAAAGGAAGAATAAGCAGGCACTCTTGGATGAACTGGTAAGTAACAAAACTAAAGGCTTTGAATGCTCAGTAGCAGAGCAAACAGCAAGTACATTGACATTGATCTCCACCATGGTTATCCGTGTGGAATTAACACATCTTCTCCTTTCTCTTGCCCTGTCTTGCACGTTTTGTGTTACTGTTCCTCATGTATAATTCATTGTACTTCTGGGATTCATGGAGTTAATTGGACTCATTGTCCAGAATGTCCAGTGCTGGGTAGAAATCAATTCTGGAAGAGCATTCCTGGCTATTTCAACATAAAATTAATCCTGGATAGGATTCTAGCAAAGAAAAATGCAGAAGTTTTTTTGGGTATTTGAAGAAGGCTATTTTTTCCTGGTTCTACCTGTTCTAGTTTTTTTGTTCAACCTTTTCCTAGTGAGCTTCCACTTAACTTGTTGTTAATTGACATGTGGAGGCATCTTTCTGAAATTACTTTAATAAGTCCAACCACTCTACCAGTTTACTTATTAGCTGGCATTTGACTGCATGTCTGAGGAAGAGCTTGTATAAAAGTTTAGATTTAACTGACAGCATGACAGCCACAGGCTTTGACTGTGATCAAGGAAGGCTTGTGTTGGTGTAGCTGATATGGTGACTACTCCACCTTGAACCTGGTGTGTGGTAGGTGAGGGTCTGCCATGTTTGAGGCCAAGTAACTGCCTGCTTGTACTGCCTTCAGCTGGTGACAATTGCATCTGCTTTGGTACGTGCCTGATCACGTGATTTGTAAGGGGGAGTCAAAAGGAGCCAAGTTGGTTTGGCCATCATGTGAACTCTTGCCACTGTGGGCTTGTTAAGCAGTCCTGAGTAGTGGCTGACAGTCTGGTGTGTTGAAGCAGTGGTGATCAGGAGCTGCTTCATGAGCTCAGCTGCCTCTCCAGAGGGGAGATGGTGCGTAACAGGGGACAGTCACCTTCTGAGGTATTGTAGCATCAGTCAGCCCTGTTGGAGTTGGAGCCCGTGAATGTTCAGTGTTCCTTTGGTATTCAAAAATTGCTAAAAGAAAAAGATTTCTTACCTTGAATGTGTCAGGTTCTCTTACAGCAAACTTTTTGTTTGTGAGTTGTTCCTTTTGAAGTGAATGAAGCTTGAATTCATTGGAGGGTTATACAGACGAAGGAAGGAAAACTCAGGCTATTTCTGGAAGTGGTATTAATCTTGTCTTTGGCTGAGTTTGCTCTGATTCTGCATCAGAAGTGCAATGCTGATGTGTGGGCATAGAGAAGCTCAACAAATGTGTTATTTAAGCAAGATTTACATATCGGGGTTTTTTAATACACATGTATACAGACATGCGTACACACACATTCACATGCTCTAACACCCAGAGAACAGTCTGTGCATAACCTTGAAGGCAACTGGAAAAAGAAGAACTATATATATGTATGTACAGCTGTGTCAGTTTGGTTTGAAGCTGATTGGCAGATTTAAATCAGAATTTCTCTCTTATTTCAGTTTATCTTGCATTAATATAGCATTAGTTCCTGCTTTGTATTCTCAGTTCTTACTCAAGAGACAGATACTTTTCTACTTTTCCAGGAAAAGTGGAGTTGCCCTTTGAACCAGTGCAGAAGGCACTGCCAGCATCAATGTGCTATTTAGGAATTTCAAGGCCTTTCTCTAAGCCAGGAGTCCTGGCAACCTGTTATTGGTTTTGTTGAAAGGAGATGGTGCTTCATTTTTTTGTAGACAAAAGCAAAGATGAGCAGAAAGGGTCTTTGAAAATCTTTCAAGTCTGTAAGTTTGCATCCAGCAATCTCATTTAAAAGGTAAAATGCTTACAATCTACACATTTGTTTGAGTTATGGATCAACTGATAATAACTCTACTACAAACTTGAATTCAGTGGCTCAGAATAGGGATACTGAGCTGGTTTTCAGTTTATTTCAATCCTGTTCTAAAACACACTCTTAACTTGGTAGAGATCAGTGGTAGTGTGTGTTTGTTTTATGTTTTTTGACACAGCAGTTGGTTTTACTGGAAACTTACTTCACCAGATGACTTGAGGAAGGGCATAAATAATCCTTAAAACATGACCAAAATAAATATCTTTAACTGTGATTGCATGTGTATTGCTGTTAAAACATATCTTAATATTCTAAAAGCAACAAAAAGGTGATTTTTTTTTTAAGGCTGAGGAAGAAAACCAGGCAATTTGAAGTTATGTCTTTTTTTTATGAAGGGGGACTGTCAACTTAAATTTGAGCCACAACCTGTTTTGTAATACTAAAGGTTTATGAAACCAGCACTAAAGTGTTTGTATAATGACTTAAAGGCTCTGGAAAACCAGCAGTTGTTTAAACAAATAAACATTTACTATGGTCTCTGAAATCCCTCTATTGCTGTACTGCAAATCTGAAAATGAAGCAGATCTTAAGTAGAACTTAATTAAAAAATGCAGCAAAAGCAACCATAAGCAGTAGCAGTGTGAGGAACTATGTTAAAAAAACCCAATCTTATATCTCTGGTTGCTGATACTGTGCTAAACCAACACGGATTAAGCTCTGGCTACAGTCATACCAGTGGCAAAACTATTGGCTCAGCAGTATCGTGAGTGTGGAGGAAGGTGGGGAGTCGACTTTTCACTTGTCAGTTTGGAATCATCTCTCTTGGATGCATCACCTGGTTTTGGGAATGTGCAGCCCTCTTGACCAAATGAAGACCTGGGTCTTGGTCATAGTTTTAAAGGTTCTCCCTATCTGATACTGGGCAGCAAGAGAAAACTTAAGACAATTTTTTTGTGTGGTGCAGGTAGAGATGTCAGATCTTTTCCAAGAAGAGAATTTTACCTTCAATGCTTAAATCCCAATGAGTGAAGAGGTTCACGGCTTCTACTATGTATTACTTACTGTATTGTGTCATATGGAGTAAAGGTCTCAATTATTTACAAAAATGTTTGAGAGTACTCTCCTGGCTTCAAAAAGCTTATAATTTAGGTAGTCCAGAGGCAAGGAGAAAGGCACAGAAATGTTTGGTATTTAGAATGTCGTGTGGCAGGCTCTGGTTCCTGGTCAGAATGGTGAGTGCGGTGGCTCCTGCAGAACAGACTGGACCTGGGGCCAAGGCTCCACAAACCCATCCTCGATTGGGAGCTGGAGGGGAAGGCCAGGGTTGCTTGCTGAAGAGGTGAATGAGGCATTGTGGGTGGTTCAGGCTCTGCATGCTCCTGAGAGAGCAATTGGTGCTTTGCCTCAGCTACTGTCTGTTACGTGATTTGCCTCCCAGTACTAAATTCAGCAGATTTTATATTACCTTTCTTATAAGTGACCTCTTTTATGATAAAACCTCTCACTTTAAAAGCACAACACCCTGTTGTAATTTAGACTTGTAGTCTTAGATGCATTTTATATAATATTGGAAGAGTTGTGTCTTAGTTTTGTTTAGGGTGTTGTTTTTTTTTAACCAGCCTAGACTTGGACAGTCGTGGCTGAGTAAAATATTAAAGGACTTACCTTATTTACTGTATAAACTCACTTGCCTGTATACAGAAGATTATGGATCTGTGTTTAAAAGTCATCTGTGTTGTGGGACTTGCTGTCTCCTCTTCAACAGCCTGTACTTCCTGGCCGTGAGCAAATTGGCATTGCAGCACATCGCAGAGAAGCAGGTTTTCCCTGGGCCGTGGCATGGCTTGGAGTCAAGCAAAGGACAAACTGCCTTAAAGGCATCACGTCCCCACTTTTACCAGAACCTCAGGGGTTTTGAGAAGGCTATTTCAGACATTTTTGCATATAACTACTTTGTTCTTGCTTTTAGACAGTTTGTTTTCCTATACAGAAAATTGCTGGTATGGATAAATGCTTACAGGATTTGTGTATTAATAATAATCATGTGTATTAATAGTGAACAGAAGGACTATGTGCATATTAGAAAGGGAAAACAATCCCGGATGTGGTGGCTTGCCGACATGGTGTGGGTTTCCCACAGTTGTGTAATCTGGTCGTTGTATGAACTCTTGAGAAGTTGGTACATAAATTGGCTTCCTTTAGTTATTGTATGAGAAATGCAGTGAATGTTTAAGGAATATGAGAGGGCAGAATGAACCAGAGAACACTTCACATTCTTCTGTCTCCCCCAGCATATTAAATCTGATTATTAGAAGAATCCAGCACCCTTAAACTCTCTGACAGCCAGCAGCACATGCAGCTGTGGGGTGGTTATGGACATGTACGACACATTGAAGATGCAGACTGTAAGCTAGTGCCTTCCTGGTCCACATTTTTTCACATTTGTACAGAAATTAGACATCTCATTACTACACTTAAGGTTTTAAGCTCTTCCTTCCCCTCCTCCCAGTTAATCACAGAAACGTGAGTAGCATCCTGTGCCTTTGTTGTTATATTTGTGACTCTGGGCCAAATCTAGTCATGGGAGATTTTTCTGCTTTTGGCCTTTGCAATTTAATTGTAAGAGAAAGTGAGTGTAACAGAAAATAAAGAGGAAGAGGATTGGAGATTGAAGTGAAAAGTCGGTGTATGGCAAGACTGTTCACAATTGCTTCAGTAGATTTCTCTAGGATACCATGAGCATTAAAAACTTCCAGCTTCTTAAGCCTCTTAGGAGTAAAAAATCAGTCCCATTTATTAAAGTTTGTTTAATTTTTTGAGTAACAAAATGCTCCCTAGTTCAGTATTTGCTTGATTCCGGCAAACAGAACTGTATGTGATGTTTGAAGGCCTTAGGAATAACATACTGTGCTAGAGCAATCTGAGAAGAATCTGTCCAAACTTCTTCCCTGCTCTCAACTTCATTCTAGCCAGGAAGCCCCAAGAATATGTGTGTGTGTGAACAGTCACATTAGTTTATTAGAAAATTATTGGCCAAATAATTTTCTGACTCTCTCTGTAATGCAGTCACAGATTTGTATGTTAATAATAATTCTGTTCTGAGAGGTTAAGTAGTTCATTTGCTTAAGTATTCATTTTATTACTCTTTATATATTTTTTTAAAAAATTGGCTGGCTTTCCTAAAAATAAGTTGAAGAACAAAATAAATATGCTGTTGGTTGTGCTTACAATAGTGCCATTGTGCAAAGCAGAGCAAGGATCGTTTCCAAACGGCCTCAGGTGAAATCTAATGGGAAACAATTTCAAACTGGTCTGAGTTCATCGGTAGAAAGAATGTGTCTTAGATAAACATATGATCCAAGTTATACTACTTGGTATTATTCCTTCTCTGATTAAGTTATAATTTTTTTTTTTATTTTAATAAATATAGTTGCATTGGCTGGTTGGAATAAGGAGCCTGTAATATTGTCTTTAATGTGGATTCTATAAAAATGGTTGTTTGCAGGTTACTCTGATTTATGAGGTTGCTGCAGCTTTTTCTTATTACTGAAAAGGATCGTTTTCTGTGAACTGTTTCTTCTAGAGAGGATACTTAGCATTACACTGCTCTGCTAGTGATGGCCTTTCAGACAGAATTTGCAGTTTTGAAGAACATGCAGTGCTAATTAATATTTATTTTAATTAGCATTCAAATTTGTTCCTCGTATGTTTACAGGAGAGCTCCAGCCTTCCTGCTTCACTACTGATAGCTCAGCATAAGGACAGGTCTGCTCAACTGGAAACTCAACAGGAAAAACCCAAACCTGGCAAACCAGTCGTGTTCTCCACGGGCATCAAAATGGTAAGACTTGCCTTTTTCTTTTTTTAGTGTCTTTCAAAAGATTGAGGATTTCTTCATGAACTTTAGAGGTTGTTTAAGCCTGAGTTGCATATTGCATGAAATATGCTGTACTCTTAAATAATTAAATAGGAATTAATCTAAGAATTTCATGGTTTTGCTCGTTGGAATATGTGGAATATTTTCATTGCATAGTTAAGCCATATATCATTCCCTGCAAAGCTGTGGTGTACTTGAATTATTTCTGTCTCATTTGTCTACCAACTGTGGATGTTGAAATTGTGGAAATTCAAGAATAGGCTGCACTTTCTTCTCATTTACTTTAAGCACTGTGCGTATGAGATGGACAATTTAGAAAATGGTGCCTAGTGGTTAAGAATGCTGTTTTCATTGTTATTGAACTCTAGGAAGCAACAAGTATTTTTCTAAATGTGTTACTGCTACAGTGACAGCTAAAGATTTGTGTTATTTATCCTGATGTGGTACAAGTACTCATCAGCCTGTGTGTGGAAATGTAAAGTTTTGCAGAGAGGTTTAGAGGTGGGAGGGTGAGTTACTAATGTTTTTTGGACCTGATGGGTTTCCTGGTTTGTTTTCAATCTCTGCACTTTTTTAGACTTTCTGTTTTAGAATTGATAATGGTAAACAATGTCTTGAAAATAACCAACATTCTCTACCCTCCTCAATAAGAAGTCAACAAAGCAAAAACATTCATATCACACTAGTGTCCCATCACTTAATTAGTTTATTTTGTCAGGGGGATCTGTGCTCTTTTCATCATCCCCGTAAGAGTTCACTATAAGCATCTGCAGCTTATTTTTCGAAAAGTTGTATCAGCTTTTGCAAAGTTGTGCAGATTGTTTTCTTGTTTTCCTGTAAAATGAACCGTACCTTCTTCATTTTTCTTTTAAAATCTAAGAGTCTGGGGGAGATAGATGTGCTTTGTGAGGCGTTTTCCGCTTGCGTAGAAAAGCTGATGGACAGAAACTGTTCAGTGTTCTGTTCAGAAAATATTCTAACTGAATGTCTGTACTTTTTCTTACTGTAAAGATACGTTGTCGAAATTTCTTAAAGCTGTTGGCCTTTCTTCTGGGAAAAGGAAAGTAAGCTTATGCTCCATGAGGAGGACCATGGAGGTGCTTTCAACTATACTTGTAAATAGATTTTTGAATGCACTATGAGCTTTTGGACCTTTCATATCTGCAGCCCTAAGGAAACTTGATCCATGAACAGTGAAAGACTTGCATAGGGAGATTCCTAGAATTGTGGCATTTAAATTTTAACGTGTGGAATAATAGGGGATTCTCCAGATAGCTGATGGTTGCTTCATCAGTGTTCAGAAAGTGCAAGTAGATAACTGACTTAATTTGTTCAGCCCCAGACAAAGAAACAAAGGAACTCACCCAGAATGACCTTAGTCCTAGATTAAAAAACAACAGCTTTAAAAAAACCAATAAAGTTCAGGATAGGAATATTTTAAGTTAGTGGCTACTATTTATGGAAAATAGTTTACATCAAGCAAAACAGATTTTACACTAATAAAATTACAGGTTTTGTTGAGGAAGATTGAATGTTACCATATTTTCTTTATAGAGTGTTCAATTGAGTTATTAAATGACATGGATTTTTAGAATTATAGAGACATTACGTTGCAAAGTAATAGTGTTGAGATTCTGCACAATAAATGAAATAACTGGATGACTTGTAATTTCTAAATTAGTTGTTGGTTTGCAGCATGGGAATATTTCTGTGGGTGTTCTGCTGGGACGCAGTGCAGTGTCTGGAAGCAGATGTTGAATTTCTATGGGTGACGTGCAAGCTGGCCCTTTACAGGGCTGCTTTGACAAGCTGACCTCATTTGAATGAAAAGTGTTTTAATATTGCTAAATGCAGAATTATAAATAGGAGAGTAAATAACAGGCCTTGTGAAGAGGATTTGGAAGTTTAGCTAAGCAAGTAAACCAGTTAAACTCTTTGCTGCAGCATGCGTGTGTGGCATTGGATATGTGAATGGTACAGCAATAAATAGGAAAAATTTTTCCTTCTGAACACAGTACTGGGAAGGCTCATGGGCTGAAGAGTTCTACTGACTGCTGTTTGAATGCAAAAATCAGAAAGAATGCAAAGAGAAGCCACAAAGATCTGCTCAAAGGCAGAAAGATAAGCGTCATACTACATTCTGCTTCTGGTTTAAGAGAAGGTTAAGATATGACTCACTTTACCATAAGCACCTCTTCAGCCCAGAACACGCCAGATCTAAGCAGTGTGACAGTAAATGTAGCAAGAACTGGTAACCTTTGTTAAATAAGTAGGTACTAAATAGGATCTGAAGGAACAAATAAGACACAGAAGTTTGCAATGTTCCGCTGGTTAATTGACCTCACTGTTAAAACTGACTCTGGAATGCAATGAAATCTCTAATTCAAATTAAGACTGCGTTGCATCTTGGAAAGTTACTGTAGACAAATGCAAGTTGTTTGGCTCTGAATGGAGGTTGTTTTATGAAAAGCAACACTGCTCGTTTTATATGGTCCATGACCGTGTATTCTAGTGACAGCGTAAAGTGATTTCCCACTCACCTTATGAGATGCTCAATATGTTCCAGCTTGAATGTTTTTCTATGAACCTGAGATGCTCAATCCATTGTTTTGCATGGTTGTACTCTTAAAATAGGTAGAGCTTTTGTTGCACTGCCCTTCAAGGGCACTCTTCACACTGCTTCTCACTGTTGTGAGACTTTCTTAAAAAATAAAGTTCTGATTAATGCTCTGTTTGGCTCAACAGTTCCGCAAAACATGTGAAAAGTCTGTTTTGTGCTGACCGTTAAGAGTTTCAGCAGCACACATTTAATGAGTCACTACGTATGTTCTTCCCCCGTGCTTTTATTTTTTCCTAACAGTTTGGCCACTCACTTTTTCTGGTGGGTGTTTTCCTTAATTTTCTTTCAAAAGAAGGGAATCCAGATAGAGCTAGCTGAGATGCTGACTAATCCAGAGCTTATGTTTACACAAAGACTCTGAAAATATGCCAGTTGTGGCAATCCATGGTTTTTTTTCAGCTTGAACGTGAGTGTTTTTCCTGGGATGGTCTCCGTCAGAGATGTTCTTCAGGCTGACTGATAATCGGACGTGTTGCTCTGTTTCTGATTTTAGAGGCATGCTCATTCTAGTCTTCTGGGCAGTGCTCAAGGAAGCTGGCTCATGTAAGGTCTCATATTAGTGCTTGCAGGGGGAGGAGAGGAGCGTCTTTCACTTGTAAGCTAAGCGAGAGCATCCCCTATAGCACAAGACAGACAATTGGCTCGTGGGGATAGGGTCTCCTTCACTTTTACTTTGGGTTAAATTTGGATTTCTTTTCTCCTTTCAAGTTTTTTCTTTGCAATCTGCTTATTAACTTTTAAATTTAATTTCAGTAGATTATAATTTCTGTGCATGGACCATACGTACCTGATCAGTGGGTTTGATTTAGTTCTATAAGTCGGGGGAGAAAGTGCTTCAGTTTCTTGCTTATCATGCTCATCATATTAAGAAATAGGCTTTCAGCATATCTGGCTATATTGAAGTCTTATTAAATCTTTTATTGTTGCAGTAGTGCTAAAAGTACTATTTCCAGTCAATACTTGTACTTTGGATTTTAGTGGCCGTCAAAAAGAGCAAAGGTGGTTGGAAATGAATGATGTTTCTGACATTTCTAGGGCTTATCAGGGTGTGCAAAACAAATCTAGGTCTCACAATAGAACTGTCCTTCTGTTTCTTGGTGAATATACTGACTGTTTCTTGTTAGGAGGTGGCTAATTTTAATGTGTAAAAGAGATGCATTGCACTTGAATGACAGTTTACAAATGCAACAGGAATTAATTTCATTTCAGTAATTTAGTTTTCTTTTTATGTCTCTGGTGTTTACAGGACTGTAGGAACCTTTTGGTGCTTGTATATCTGTGCTTTACATTACCATTGTGGTTAAAAGCATGTAGAAGTGTGAATGTATTTAACTTCTCTTTAATTCATTGAGAACTGGGAATATGTGAACCTCTGAGCCTGCAGTCCAGCTATTTACATGTTTGTAAAAAACCACGAATGACTTGAACTGGCCCCACTGCCTGCTCTCTTCAGCAGGTTCCAGGCTGCACGCACCGTCCCTTTTCTGTTCCTTCCAATTTTATAATGTTCTTTGCTCCATTCCCCTGGCCTCCCAGGAGACTTAACCTCCAGTGATGGTATTCTTGAAGCAATTTCATGTAGTTAAAGACTCAGTTACCTCTAATTGGATTGCCCAAATATACAGGAAGAGAACATAGGTGTCCTCTGGCCGGCTACCACTCGGGAGAGTTTGCTTTTGACATTTAATACTCCAGTACCTCAAAACTAATATAATGCATCATTGACCATTCAGTTTCTACCGTGCTTTTTGTTATATTACTTAATAGCAGTAGGAGTATTTATTAATAGAACTATTAGTGCAGAGTGTTGTCCATGCTTTGTCACTACCAAGATGGGGGCTGCCCCTCTGAATTTGCAGTTTAGAGAGATGTGTCAGGGAGGGAGGGGAACCAGATGCCCGGAGGGGATGTACGCGCCCAGGATTAGACAGCAGAGCAGTGGCGGAAGAAGGAATAGGATCCAGCCCTACGAAATTCCTTACCTCCCGTCTCTTCCGCCGAGGCCGGCTCCATCTCCTGTCAACAGCACCCCTGGCAGTGAATTAAGAGTGAAATATCTGCTTCTACTTCCCTGTCCAAGTAGCAGCAGCAATGCCATGTTTAACTTCGTGTCTGACTGTTACCAGGATTTTGTTCCAGTTCTTGTAGTTTCAGGCCATTCGTAGCTGAGTGCAGGGGAGAGCAACGCGCAGTCTGAAGCAGCCGGAGCTTGCAGGAGGGAGCAGTCAAATTGGTATTTCAGAGGAATGGATCTGTGTCAGACACAGGATGTCTAGGACACCTCAGGAATGCACCGTACCGCGAAGCTGAGCATACGAGTGTTAGGGAATAGATTTCATGCACTTGCAGCATTATTCTAATGGGAAATGATGTTCTTGTTTTACATTATATGGAGCTATTTTTCTTGAAGAATTGACCTCATCAGCTCAGGTCAAATTAACTGTTCTTCGTTATTGCTTTTACCTACAATATTGCTTCCTGTGCAGACAACTGCTCAGTGGCTGCTCCTGTTTCTCAGTCTATTTCTTTTATGGCTTGTGGAGCAGTTATCAGAAACCCTGTTCCAAATACAAAAAAGTCTATCAAAATAGCTTTTTAATCAATTGTGCTCCTTCAAAGCTGCTTAGACATATGCCAGGTGCTCCGAGGTAAGTGAAGTTCATGGCACACTATGGTTTAGACTGCAGTTATTCTGCAGCTCCCAAGAATGTTTTGTCACCCCGTCTGTGTGACATTTCAGCCTTCCAGCCTTGCTTTACCAATACTTACTGCTCTGGTTTTGTCAGCTTGTTTGTTCTTTTTTTGTGTGGTGCCTTATTTTTTTTTCTTTTTTTCTAAAGTGCTTTTAGTATTTGCTTAAAGTCAGAAAATAAATAAATAAAAAAATCAAGCTGATTTCCTTTACTGTTAGCTCAGCTGGTCTGTCTTCAGGCTGAAACGCTTCAGATGGAATTGATTTCATTGAGATGTATGCCAGTCAGGGTTTAATTGGTGTTTTGGTCTTAATCTTCATTTGGCTCATGCTACACACATTTCTTTTTTGCAGCTGGGTGGAATGGTGCCCTTTTTACAGCACTTTAGAATCGGAACTAAATCACAACACGTATTGTCAAGAGGAAGTGGAGTGTTTAGGTGCCTGGATTCTCTTGGAATAGACATATTTGTCTTAGAGAGTATGCACGTAAAGATAAAATTTTCAGTGGAACTGAGCATTACTTAAACCTCCACCAGGGTTCTGGCTGAATCTGTGCTACGAGGCTGCTGCATTGCCCTTGCAGCCTTGGAGTCTGCGTGCACGATGGCTGTATCGCAGCTCAGTGTTCTGACACACTGGGAGGGGTGTCTATCCCATGAAACAGAGTCCCAGTGGAGAGGGGACCCAGATGTGCTGGTGAGAAAGGAGTTGCAGTGCTTTCCAGCAGTCCTCTGTGTGAAGATGCTCAGAGAACCAGCACTGCTGGCCAAGCAGCTTCCCTGGAGTGGAGGTTCACAAGGGGGGGCATTTGAAGTGCGTGGTGCATGTAGCCCCGTAACACCAACTCTCCTAGGGAGACTTTGCAGTTGCTAAGCACCTTCTCGTGATTCCTAGTAAGAATATATGTTGTATTTTGCCTTAGCTTTGATTTTTTGTCATCAATAACAGTACCTTGTTTTTAACAATGAGCGTTGCATTGATCTACTGAGGATACCTGTTTCTGAAAAGGGAAAAGAAATTGCAGCTGCTCTATCTCCACCATCTCTGACAATCTGTGGATACAAAGTTTATATATATGAGCTAAGAGTCACTAAAAATACTGAATGATAGGATTCAGGTTGGGGCTAATGTACTGAATTTTAATGGTGACCTAAAGACCTGTGTTCCACATACTGCTTACATAAATCTCATAGGACTATATATACAATATGCCTGCAACTTCCGAGTAGCGTGGTGGAGAATGATTAGCAGTAGTAAATGTATTTGTCTTACTAAATCTCTCTCCCTCTATTTAAATAAAGATGTTTTGTTAAGAGTCAAGCACATACATGCTGAACTGTGCTTAAAGTTTTTGAACTCTGTTTTTGAAGTGCATGCCAGATAAACTTTGAGTGATCTATTATCAGAACACTTCCTGAGCATTCCAGCCCACAGACTGCACTCTAAAACATTTAATTGGTTTCTGGCCCTACTATGTAATTACTATTCTATCAAAGTGCGTAAACATTAAACACATTATGTTGACTTAGGGATTTTTTTTTCCTGATGTGGGTAAGAAATGTTTTTGGGGAAGAAAACCCCAAAGTAAATGACAGTATTTGTTACTTCTCCTCTCCTGATTTACATAATGCTGGCCTTAGGAAAGTAGAGTGAATTTTGAAAATGCAGTCCCTGTATCTCTTTGCAGGATTTCTGTTTGGAATATCTTAGAAAAGATGCCGTTGTTGAAGTTAAGCTGTTTGGTAGACACACATAATTGCAACTGCTTGACCTGATTCTCTTTTATGATTGGAGTCTGTTATACTGCTCTGTTAGAATAAATATTTGTTCATTTGCTTTAAGGCTTCTTTACATGGCTAAAGCAGCACGTTTATATACATGTATTAGTATAAATACAAATTAGGCCCATAAGTTTGCACAGCTGTAATGATTGGAATTTAATGAATTAAATAGAACCAATGCTGTTAATTGGACAGGAGTGAACAACAAGACAAATGTACTTGTTAATAAAGTGGCTGTAGCCAGAAAGGGAGCAGATCCATTTTTTGGAATGGAACTGTTCTTAGAGTTTGGGTTTTCTTTTTAAAATTTTTCAGTTTGTTTTTTTTTTCTTGGGTTTTTTAATCTTGTGTTTCATTTATAGAGTCCCCCAAAAGCTTGCTCACCTGACTCTTTACCATCGCATTTCACAAGTATATCTCTGTGTTATGCAGCATCTTGTTTTGGTCCCATGAAAAGATGCTGTATAGGATGAGGCTGGTTGGGAGAAGGCTGCTGGAAGGGTTCTGCCAGGCTGTTGGCTTCTTCCCTACCTGTACAGGAGCAGACACTGGGGCATGACAGCAGGAACTGGACTTCAGGTCCTAATGTAGGATGCCCAGATTCCATCCGGAGCAAGAGCCACTTGCCACTGGCTGTGATACACAAAAACACGTTGTGAAGTGATCTAAGGAAATTGTCATTTAAATCAACCTGAGATCTTCGTATTTCTGAGTCTTACAGCTCTGAATATGCTTATGCTTTGAGTAGGTGTTACTGTGAGCAATAAGGAGAGATTTCGCTGAAAGAAAGAAGGTGGCTGAGGGGAGAGTCTGAAAAACAGCTGGCAGGGAAATAAAGAATAATAAAATATTTCTCAAACATTGTTTGTTTTGGAAAGATTGTACTTTAAGCACATGGAAATACTTTACACATTTGAGAAGTGCTGACTTCCTACGTGCCTTGTGAAGGAACAGCAAATCATTCATATAATGTAAACACATTTATAGATTGTTCCAATATAATTTTTTTTTCAGTGCTGCTGGTTTTTTTTAACAAGATAATTTAGTGCATACATGCTCTTTGATGGTACACTTTGGCCAAGAATTGTGAACATCATAAATGTTCAATATTAGAGTTGAGCAGTGCAAAGCCATTGAACCACGTTTTTAATGCAAAAAGTTGTTAAATAGCACTGTGTGATGCACTGCTAAAAAGTAAACATACCAGAACGTAGTGGTAGGGTGAAATGGGAGTAAATAAATAGCTCGTCTAAAAGTGTGAATGTAAGCGGTCTCATTGGGTCCTAATAGAGAGGATGTAAAAAAAATGAGAGCTGACAAAGTTCCTCTGTAAGGGTGGAATTTTAATTTCGGGAAGGAAAATGAATAAAATAAGCAGCTTTGGTGCCAAAATTGCCGTGGTTGTTTGTGGAGTTGTATATTCAGAGGACTGGGTGGGGGTCTTGAGAGGTCAGGGGTCCTTCTGCCATGGTGAGTCAGTGTTGGGGCACTTTATGACAGGTACCTGTGTGACTCATCTGAAGGACCTCTGGAGGGGGGACTCCACAGGCTCCTGGCAGTCCCCATGGCCACTGCTTTTTCATTGCAGGGGAAAATTGGTAACTGCATTCTGTGACCCGATGCAAGTCCATTTTCTGTCTAGGTAGGTGCTGAAAGCAGGCTGTTTCTACAAAGAGGCAGAGAACTGTTTCTGTGTAATCCTTGAAGATGGCTATGTAAAGATGACTTCACGGAACTAAATATTTTAGAATTTACATCTTAAAGTTCATCTTAAAAAATTGTTAGTTAACAATGAAAGCGTTGATTTCTTTTGCAAATGACATTCATCAGCTGAGAAGAGAACGCTTTAGATAGTAAAATTCTTTTAAAGAGAGCAGTAAGAACATTTACAAATGCCGTGAAGGATTTGAAACCATTTAGGGAAGCTCAAGTAGTAAATTTGTATCTCTGCACAGAAGAAGAATGTGTGATCTTTCTGCCCTAATTCTTTTTTCTTCGCACTTGCCTGCATTTATGAGAACACTACATGTTTTCTTCTAATCCTTTTTTCGGTTGCTGCTGATCAAAGTAGTTTTGTGTCATTCCTTCTTCTTCTCTATTGTTTACCTGGAGGAGGGCTGGTGACCCGGAATGGCAGAGCTGGGCTGGTGGCTTCACAGATTCCTCTGAGTCAGCCATCAGTTGGGTTGTGTCTGTTTGTCTGGTTTTAGAGGCTTGCTCATTAAGCACGTGTACTCAGACATCTCACAGACTAGTTTTATTCCTGGTTATTCCATTTCTCAATGGACTAGGATCTATTTGTAGATGTTGTAGAGTACACTGACCTTGCAGCACAGTTGAAAGATCTCCCATATACCTGTATTTTCTTCCTTGTCTGTTCTCAGGGCATTATTTTTGAGTCTTGCCAGACTAAAGTCATGCAAGAGGAGCCAAGAGAAGGGCAAGGGATGGCCATAGTAGGAGTTAGGCTCTGAAAATTGGTATCAAGTACTGGCAGCAGTAGCAGTGGTGTTGTGGTGGAGGATGAGGTCAGGGCTTGTAGGGATGGGAAAGCATGGGGCAGCAGGTGAGATGGACAGGGAGGAGGTAGGGACTTGTATGTGAGGTGCTTTGAAGAGAACATGGAGGGACATGGGACCATCACTCTGAGGGGGAAAGGTTTGGGGCAGAGCTTGGCAGAACGGTGTGAGTGAGTGGGAGAGTGGGGTTTATAGGAAGAGGACTGAGAGGGTCCTGCATGGGAATTGTAGGAGAGTTCTGGGACTGAGGGTCTGGGGAACTTGGGGTTCTGGTACATGAGCACATGTCTGGATCAGCTGTGTTAAGAAGTCTGATCTGCAAGGGCAGCAGGGGATGGTGTATGCACACTTGAGTGGTTTCAAATGTGACAGCACCCAGACTTTTTTAACAGGATTCTGGCTGTAGGCAGAAATGTACTTGCAGGGCTTGTGTTTCCCATGGCATTTTCTGGTTTGCCTTCATCTCTGTTACAAGGTACACCAATTTCACTAACATATTAATTCTTTACAAGGAATAAAACCATCAGCATGTTGATTGAGGCTGTGCTCTGTGTGTGCATGTACCACCTTTCTGTACCTTATCTCATACCTAAGTAAACATAGGAGATAAAGGAACGTTTGCTACAGGGTCTCAGAGGAGTCAGCTTACGAGCTTTAGAAGAGCACATTTGTAAATGAAAAATATATTTAAAAATAAAGTTGTATGTCAAAGGAGCTGTTTGGGGCCTTGGTTTTCTATAGTCAGTACTCATCCCTGATGCACTTGTGTTGTGCTGGGGTACTCGCAGCAAAAAGATATTTTGGATCAAAGAGACAATGTTCCGTACCAAGGAGACTTCAAAAGTAATTTCCCTGAAGAATGTTTGTTCAGGTGCAGAGGGTGGGAGAAGGGAATATTGTTTTAGGCAATCGGCATTGAACATCAAAAGGTGAATTTCCCCATATATACCTAGTCTGGACTGAGCATGTCAGTCAGGGTGTTGCTGGAAAGGAATATTGACAGCATTGGCTACTAATGAAAGAGAAATTATCTGCATGAAGAAGTGCCTTCGTCTCTGAAAGTCTGGCTTATCTTTATTCCTCTTAATATTTTTTCTGTTTTAGAAGAACAAACAGCATCACGGAGCATATCAAAGTGGAGAATTTTACTATTTTAGTTCTGCTTTAGTTGAATTTAGTTGTTACACGGGTAAGCTGTTACATTTTGGGGAAATAGAGGGGCTCAGATGTAGTTTGTGATGTGCGTTATAGTTCAGCACAATGCGTGGCAGAGCAGTGAAATCCTCTGCCCTTGCAAAGCAGGTAACAGCATGGTAATATGTGGTATTTTATTCAGGCTTTTCTTAAAAAATCTAAAATACATGAGAATATTATGACTACAAAGAAACCTGCTTTGACTCATTTAGACAAATGTGTGTAGTGGTATGGGCAGGAAATGGAGGGACAGAGAGCACATGTGGAACCATCTATCTAAATTAGCTGGAGGGAGGCCAGGAAACTGGAACTTGCAGCATTTGCAGTGATTAGTGGAAAATGAAATGATGGCTTTGTGTAAGAATAATGATTCTTGTATTATTCTGGTACCGTGAGGTAGATCCTGCAGGAGATAGATGGTGCGTTTAAAGGTGGTGCATATGGAACTGTAAGATAAGTAGGTTGGAGGGAGGAACAATTTAAAACTGAGGGCTGTGCACCCGAGGAAAGCAGCGTATATTTTAGGTCTGAGGTCTGTTGCCCTGTTTCATCTCTTGCAAGAGAGGCATAAATAAGTAGAGCACCGCTCTCTTATCCAAAGCATAGAAAGAGAATCACAGAAATGTGATCCTCTGCAAGACTGTCAGAGGCAGCACTCAAGTAAACAAGAACTGCTGGTCTGTGCTGTGTAGACGTGCTGACAGATCTAAAAGGCATGGATGTGGGCATCTGATCCTTGCCATCATTATGAAGTCTTTGTCACCAGGGCTTGGAGCTGCCTGTGTTTCTGTACCTGTGGGCATATGTACGTGACTGGCATAAAAGGAAAAGCCACATACGTCCAAGACTACACATTTGTAATGCTTCCAAATGAAGTCCCATTTCGAGTGGGATTTGAGCCAGACCCGGACTACAAATTCAGAAAAGGGATACCTGTGGAGTTACATTGTTGGATTTTCCACCAACCATGCATGCACCGTAACGTGGGTAGAGGTGAGGGGCTTCAGTGTTACCTACTTGACAGAGATCGGCATAGATCTTCAACATCTAGACCCTGGCTCTCAAGGTCTGTTGACACTCTCTTGGCTCTGCCTGCATGCCAAGGATTCCCCTTTGTGGCTGTTCACAGTAAAACATCATCAGGGTTTTCTGTCCTTGTGGGGAGAGAAGACCAGGGCTTCTCTTGAGAGCCAATAGGAGGATATAGAGGGGATTGCAATGGAAACTTATGCTTCCTTTTTCATCACTTGTTCAGTTTTCACTTCTTTATGGGATGATGCCTTGAGATTGAATTCACATTTTAATTTACATCTAATCTGAAGCCTAGACAGGATTAGCTCAAAATCTATCTTAAATCAAGCAATTCTAAAATACATTTGGAATAGGAAGGGGGTGGAAATCCTTAAGGTGCAGTTTAAACTAAATAAAGCTTAATGTTGTATTAGTTTAGTTTCACCAAGGGTAGAGTACAGCATCTGCTTTATGCTGATTTTTAACGAGTCTTGTGTCTGGTTAGTTAGGTGAATTTGAGACAAAATTAAACAGAGACAAAATTAAACAGATGTCACTTTTAAAGTAGCAGAAATATTCTCAGAGAATGTTGTTTCCATTTAACTGTCAATTGCCTTTAAACTCCTTGTAAGTAACTTCAGCTGTAGCTGATATGCAGGTACAACTTCTATCTACATGGTTAAATACAGTGTTCTCCAACCATGTTGGTTTCTCTCCTGTTATCTTCAGCCCATCTCTGCTCCGTAGTACCGATAGCATCAGACTCAGAAATGAAAGGCTTCGCTGTGCTGGAGGGAGCAGAGGGGCGACCTACAGGTGGGAAATGAATTTACATGGCAAAACCATGACTGCATATTCTGTTAGGAAACCTCTGCCTGCAGCTCCAGAGCTGTGAAAGGATAGTACAAGCCTGGGAAAGGTGGGAGGAGAGCAGTGTATGTTCTTATCTTTTTGTATAGGGAAATTTTTGCTATTGTGTGCTCTGTTGTCTTTGACTTTGCTGGTAGAAATGGAGGAACAGGAAAGCTTAGGAATGGACAGCTGAGACTTTTAGGAAGGGGAGAGAGACTCCGTACCTGCCATCGCCTGTGGGTGATGGGGTGAGACACGCACAGCAGTTCTTTATTTTTGCAGTCAGAGGTATGTGTGTGTGCATTGTCAATTGTCTGTGACAGCTGACGCTGGGGGAGGGAGCTTTTTAGGGGAATTCAGAGATTTAGATCAAGGAATATTTCCTTCAATCAAAATGCTTCATTTCCAGTTAATACCAGGCAACAATCAGATAAAACCCGTTCAAACATGATTTTTGGACAGGAGTATCAATGCAACTTTGGCTGGCTGTTTTTGTTTCCATAGCAGGGCATGTTTTGCTGAAGGATCAATTAGAAGACCTGAAGGCATGTTGGTAATGTGAATGATACTCTGACCACTTTGGCAGATTCATTGGATTTATAAAATCTGCCCGTTTCCTGAGTCTTTTATGCTTTTATATTTTCTGATTCAGTTAATCTTGGATATTTTTTTCTCATTGTTTACATAAAGGCACACAAAGTATTACGCTAAGGCCACAGAAAATAACTTTGTGAAGGCTTTCTTACTGTTCTGAAATCTAATTAAAAGCCTACAAACTTTGTCATTCATCATTTTACCATAGGAGTGTTTCTCACGGAGACAGTCTAATATCCTGCACTCCATGGTATTACAATAATAATTAATGGACCATTTTAGGGCAGAGTGTGTTGCTGCAATGTGAAATAATACTTCAGTGTTGTAAGTGAATGGTGTGCTAGGAAACACTAATCCCTCATGTATAGTAACGGAAGTACGAATATTACTTATTAATAATAATATAAAACACCTTAGCACACATGCCTTTTATTTTCGGGCATGTCTACCTTTTCGTAAACAACAGCGAATTTTAATTACAGAAAATTGGTGAGAAGCAAGAAGGATTTGTGTAATTAAGAAGATCTGTTTATTTAAAAGCCTTCAGAAGTTGTAAAAGATGGAACTTAGCCCTGTGCAAGGGATGAATGTTGTGCAATAATGCCCCTTCATTCCCCTTTCATAATAAATCTCCGCAGAGTATTCATCTAAAGGGCTGGATGCCAAAAAGAACAGGTTCGACTTGTCTGTGAGGATTTACACCACAGTAAAATGCACAACTGCTTTTGTAAAGGTCATTGTGAAGGTCAGGGAGCTAGTATGCAGCACTGAATGAGAGCAGCCTGTAACAATGGTGTGAGAGGTTGGACTGGGGGAAATAAATATTTAAAACCTCATATGAAATGTAGCAATAAGCTGCAATCGTTAAAACACATGACTTCAAAGCACGTGTGCTGTTTTGCAAGAAATGAATGGTCTCTTTTCCAGAAGTTTGCATCTCGAACCCTCTGCTGAATGAAGCTCCTAGGTCAAAATGCAAGAGTTTTCTCAATTCCTGGCATTTAGCATTGAAATAACCTAGTAAGTCTAATATAAACACACTCAAACCATAACAATTGCCTCCATCCAGTTTAAAAGAAAAGAAGAAATGGATTTAATTACCTGAAATTTGGCACACCTTCTCTTACAAATAAGGTCTGCGTTTGACCAGAGGGTCTCTATGTCTTTAAATAAAAGATGATGATCGTTTCAAATGGCAACCAGCCATCGTTGGGGTTTAGTGCAGAGATTAATTAGTAAACTTGGGAATGCGCTACAGCAAATGCAGCTGATTGGCAATAGCACGTGGAGGAGCAACTGGTGGAAAAGCCCCACTTGGAGCAGCAGAGGTATTTCCAAAAACCTTACAAGTGCTGTGATGTGCTGCGCTTTAAATGGCGCCGTGCTGATTGCAGCAAACCACCCGTCTTCTGTTAATGCAGTTTAGTAAATGCACAGATTAAAGAAATCTGATGTGTTTGGAAAAAAAGCAAGTTTTCTTTTGATGTGTTTAGGCTCACCCAATCAATGAACAGTGATGCCCTGAACATCAGTTTACTGAGGGCAGTGGTTTGTCTGGAGTGCACTTCGCAGGTTTTTGACTAGGAAGACAAATGTCAAGTGTCCTTTTGAATGCTGAAATATGATTTATTAAAAAAAGACACTGAAGTAACTACAATTAATTCAATGGCTTTTGCAGTAAACCACTTCCTAGGATTCTAGTCTACTTTTGAAAATTATATGGATCACTGGGTATGTGTATTTGCATGATTTAAAATTGCAAATTGTGTTCCTTTTGAGGTTTTAAAGACATTATTATAGAAATATGGAGCGTTCCTCTGTAAATTAGCTTTTTAAGGATGCTTGATCTATTTGGTATGAGTAGTACATAGTCCCCAGTGGAACTATTTCCTCAGTTTGTGTAGGCCATGGGGTTGGAGCCCAGATAATAGAATTCAGATGATTTATGTAATAGATGACTTGGAAACCTTGTATACTTCCTAAAATCTCTCTTAATATTAAGTATTATTGTAATGGTCTCTTGATGCTCACCTTCAGTTAGAGAGGCATGGTCAAACATCCATTTAAATCAGTAAGAAAATCCCACCTATACTGGTGGGTCTTTGCTTCAGAAATGTGTTAAAGTCAGTAAAAGTCATCTCACTGTATGTATCCTGAGTGTTGAGCAAAAGTCTGCCCTTGTGGACTAGTTAATGGTAAAAGTTTTGATTTAAAACCGGCAGAGGTGCTTGATATCATAAGGTATGGATCATCTTGGCTTTGACCCAGAAATCCCTTAAGCATGTGCTTTAGAATTAAGCAAGCATGTGCTCCTCTTGGCTTAGCTCTCAGCTCTGTTACTTTGTCCTCGTTGCATTTCAGTCCCTTGGGCCCATCATTGTATGGTGGTGGGGGTCTGTGGAGCAGGCAATAGCAGATGCTGGCATGTAGTACTTGCTTGTGCGCTGCTCAGCTTCTGAGCTGCTGGAATGGTCTGCAGAAGGAAGAGGAGCAGAGACTGGAATCGTCAGGGTGCTGATTGTTTTTCTTGAAGACCTGTTTCTGCAAGCCTCTGCTTCCTAGCCCATGGTGTTTATTGCCATCGGTAATTGCAGTGATGCAGATGGACTCAGTTCATGCAATCAGGTTTAGGCTTGCTTGGCTTTCTTGGACTGGACTTGCAGGCCACAATTCAGACAAAGTAATTGGTATGCGACTGCTCCTTTGAGTTTGCAAGGCTCCTTGTGTGCTTAAAGCTGGGCAGTGTTCTAAACTGAATCAGTGTTGCTGAATCCGGGTCTAAGCCCCAAGTAAGTGTATGTTAAAATTTCCTGAGAGCAAATTGGTTTATTAGCTTGACCTGCCTTTAAATGAATCCTGTGTGTAAATTGGCACAGGGTTGTGCCATTCCAAGGCCCTGCAAAATGTTCAATAGTAGAATTTGTTACAAACTGTTTAACTCATGCCCTTTGACTCTTTGTGTGTATCTGTGTGTGTGTATATATATATATATAACAGAAACACTCATGCACACAGAAGACATCTCATTTAAAAACACAGTATTTGAGCACTGCAATCAGCTCTCTAATTACTGAGCCTTGGTTATTTTTTTAAAAACTAAACCTGCTGTGTACATGTACAATAAAAGTGTCCAAGTACATTACAAAGCGATATGAATAATTAAGCACAAACTGTAGCCCTTGACAGAAACAAATGTAGGTCCATTCAGTGATGCATTATCCTGGCTGGGCTCCTGCTTTGCTTTGACTCAACTACTTGTGTGAATTACAGAGGGCTCTTTGTAGCCCTTGAGGGTTCCCTTTTAGTATTGGTCTAAATCTAAGTTATGAAAGATTAAACAAAGTCTGAATTTCCTTGTCTTGATAGCAGCAAACAGTGACTGCAACTCCTACTTTTGCTAATGCCCTGGAGCAGACCGGCACAGCCACTGGAGTAGCTGGGGCTGGGAGTTAGGGGATTTCGTAAGGTGAGCTGCTTTTATGTGCTGGCAGGTGTTTTTCCTTGCAGGTCTTTTAAACACGCTCTCTATCAGTGCTCAGTCCTAGCAATGAATGTTTCAGCCAACACAGCAATGTCTGTGAAAAGGAGATGGGAGAGAAAAGTTGATGCAGTGTTGTGTTTTAACTATTACCAGCATCAGTGTGAAACCAAAGGAGAAAACATGGTTTTCTAACTGCATTTTACCTGTTGAAAAAAGTTTATGTCCAGAGTTGGAGCAAAGATATTTAGTCTGCTGGTGACTTAGAGGGTTTGATTGTTCATTAAAGCTTTTAGATGTGGCCTTGCCATCTTTTGCTGAAAATATAGTTTTCTGTAGTTACACATCTTACTTTCATTTTCTTTTGCTTATCAAATCGTAGTTCAAAACAAAACCAAAGCTCCCAAATGCACCCTATCTTATTAGGCCAAATGTGCTGTTGAAAACTGCTTGAACGGATTGCTTTGGTGTGAGGAAATTAGTGTGTTTATAGTCCAGCAATGGGATGGGGGGGTGAGGGGAAATAGCCCTCCAAACTGTTAGCACTTGGGAAAGGAATCACAAAAGCCTGTTATTCCTCATTCTCTGGAGCTTCTGATTTGTTCCCATTGACTTGAATGATATGCTGTTTCTCCCATGCCTGTAGCGATGGGTTTGTGTTTCCTGTAATGAAGTGGAATGGCAATGCAGATGCACAGTAGCCCAGTGTTGCTGGATGGTTGGCTTCCAGGTAGATGGAGACTTGGGCTGACAGGCTTAGGAGGTGATTCTCAATGCTCAGCCCAAAATCAGCTCTTGCTGGTGAGTCTAGAAGTGCATGTGTGTGTGTGCTTAGCCAGTCTCTTGTATACCTGTATGATTGCACTGCTGACGGAACTCCAAAGGCTTGGCAAATCCTATTTGTGTGGGAAGCTTGAGCGCAAAAACTTGCCTAATGTACTTTATTTAAATCAATATAATCCTGCTTAAGGCCTTTTGGAAGGCACATCTAAGTGAACAGTGTTTTAAGTTAACGCAGTGTCTTTTCGTGTTCACAATAAAGGCTGGTTTCATTTGAAAAAGGGTGTGCTCGTGCTTACCTTATACAAACATTTTGCCATATTACACGTGGAAGGACTCAATTCTGCTTGCACACATCGTCCTTTGTGAAATTTGTACTTAGAAGATTTAATATCTTCAACTTTGCTTTATGATCAGCAATTCTTTGAACTCACAAATGAGAAAGTGTGGATAACTTCAAATATCTATTTGAAGTCTGATTCTAAGGAATGCTTATGTTGGGTTTGTCCTTACAATGAGAAGTTTGATCTCTGTCTCAAAAGTACACTTTTCTAGCGGAAATGTGAATACAGGCTGAACATTTTTAGGTGTCTTTAAAATTGCTCTGTTCTTAAAGAAAGGGATTTTATTCCTGAGGTCCTGGATATTCAAGCCATGGAAATGTGTCCCTGTTCACAAGGGCCCTGGTTCAGCAGCTGACCTCTCAACGGTGAAGCTCACTTACTGTGCTTCCATTCAGGAGACACCAGTCTGTGGTGGTTTAGACTCAAATATAAAATTTTTGGTAATTGTAAAGCTTCATAGAATAGAAAGGGCTGAGGACGTTTGAAGCTGTCTGAGGTGATTTAGAGTTTTATATAAGCACATAAAGCTGCAAGTTGTCTTGTTGTTGGTTTTGAAAGGCTCTTATGAACTACTTTGACATCTCACTTTTATTCTTGCACATCTGCTTTAGATTGTTTGCCATAAAAGCGTAAGAATTAATCTTGCCCTCATTTTTGTTATTGCTACCAGAAACCAAACTATTTTTATTACTTCTTGTGTAGGAATTTGGACTCTGCACTGTTTTCAAAGTTGAGGACAAATGAGTTTGTGTTTCATTTTAATTCTTTCTCTCCCTCACGCTCCCCCCAGCTTACAGGTAAAGTTAATTCAATTATACTTCTTAAGTGCACAGAGATGTTAGACATGGCTTGTTAAACTGTGTAGGAAGCTCTACTTTGCTTTATTTGGCTGATTATGTGTTTTAAGGGAATGGTCAGCTCATTTTGGTTTGTTTCTCAGACGAGCAGCTTCCCTGAGTCAGGGTAAGGCATTTGCATCCTCTGTGGAGAGCCTAGTACGTATTTTACTGTATGGAAATAATATATGAAAGTCAAAGAAATGAAAACCTTCCTATATGTTTAGTCCTTTGATTAACAAATGTTCTTAATATTTGTTCCTGGGGCTTCCTTTTCCTTGGGTTACAGCTGTTTGTGTTGTTTTCCAAGGACAGTAAGGACCTGTGGCATGCTATGTCGGTCTGAGCCCTGACCTTGAGCGTGCTGTGTTCGAGTGATTTCTATCTCTGTGTTGTGCATTATAAAATCTCAGGGCATTCTGCTGGTGTGCATTCATCCAGTATTTATGCCAGAGCACAGAGTAATCTTCCTTTCTACAATGGAAGTGTTGTTTTTGAGGGAAAACCTATCTTGTTATAAGCCCATGGCAGGAAATACTCAGACACAGGCAGCCTAACTTGTTCGAAATCTGATGTTTGTGCTGCAGTTGCTTTCACAGTAGTCTCCTCTTTCAGAATCTGTGGCCACACTTGCTTTTTTTTTTTTAATTCTAATACAAGTGTTGTAGCAAAAGGCTTCACAAAGGAACCAGTGAGAAACTTAAGGAGAAACCTCATCTGTTTTATTTTATATAAATAGATAAATAGGGTTTTTCTGGGAATAAATTAAGGTATTGTATGATTGTATCACTGTTTTGCTGCCAGCATCTCTTTCTCCAAGTGAGATTGCAGATTTTTCATGGCATGAACTTTTCCTTTTCCCATGTTCTAAGGATGTCAGAAATGTTTCTGGTTATTGTGCTTCAAGGAGCTGCAAAACTGTAGCCACTGAAACCAGAGTAACACAGTAGGCCATGGCAGTTCTTGAGTACATGGAGAGATTCTTTCTGTGACGCTCTTGGGATCAGCCAGGGCTTACAAATGGACTTCCTGAATCTGTGGATTTCTGTGGATCCTGGCCAAAGTACTGCTAAAGTTCAGGTGCTACTGTACGCTACTTTGAAAAGCTGTCACGTGTCTGTGGATTTAAGCATCATTTTGATACAACCATTTAAAAAAAAGGTGGAAAATTGCATGGAATGAAACTAAACCTCTCTGGAAGGACAGAAGAGTCAGTTTTATGCAGATTAAAAATACAGTTGTTTCTTCCTCAGGGAGTTTTTTGTTTAGTTTGACAAAACAAATCTGCATCTTCAAAGCAGTGCTGTGGACTGTGCGTTATGTTTGCAGTGTCTCTTCCTGTCACTAGAATCATTAACTCCTGCATGTTTGTGGGCTCTGCAGGCAAATGAAGGAAAAAAGTCATGAAATAAACTGCTTTCCACTTTGTTAAAAGCAGTAATTTCTATGTATATTGCTAACAAGTTTAGGTTTTCATTTAAAATTCGTCCACAAATGTGACTGTAGCCCACACGTGTGCTGCTAACGCCTGATGATGCATTCTTCTTTACTTTGCTTTAAACTTCAGTTTTTCTGAATTCCTTCTTTTTATCTTTTTGCCTGTTTCTAATAATTCACTCTGTTATCTCTTCCTGTTTTTCCTATTCTGTTCATACTCTTCCTTTCATCTGCCTTTATTGTCCTTTTCTTCATATTTTATTTCTTTTTTTGTCCCCTTTGCTATAAAAACTTGCCTACTTTCTTTTGTCAGTGTTATCAAGCTTAAGCAGTCCCTCCTTAAAATCCAGCTATTCAAGGAATCTCACATTATTTCCTCTCTTTATCAAACAGACATAAGCCGTGCTAAATGTGGTGTTCTGCCTTTATCAACATTTATCTGGGTCTAGGCTGTATGCTCAGTAAAACAGGGAATATGTCTCTGATTTTACACATGCACACGAAGTTTCTCATCTTCTACAGACTGAAGTCAGCTTTCTGTTCAATTTTATTATTTTGAGCAGTCTTTCTTTTTAAGTCATCCATCAAACTCTACGTTCCATAAAACTGGTGGTGCATTTGGATGGGGGGAAGCTGCTTTAGAGATCTCAGGAAAAAGCAGATAGCGGAGTACAGCAGTGTGTGGTGCTTCATGAGCTTCTATTCCACTAATAAAGCAGCTAATTTTTTCAGATTCCACTATTCTGCGTGAAATACTAAATAATTTTCTTTCATACCAGCGTAACACTCAGCTTTACTGCAGCAGAACAGGAGCACCAGGAGATTCAGCTCTACTGAGACTCAAACAGCTGCTGCGGTTCGGTGAGCGATGCGCAGCTAGTGCCGTGCGCTGGCCTTCGCGGGCCTCTGTCCCTCGCTCGGTGTTGTGCATTGTGACACACAAAGTGGCATTTGTCAAGTGGATTTCTGCTTCACATCCCTTGAAAAATGAGGTCCTTAACGTGGGTATTTAAAACAATATTATATTAAATCCTTTAATCCAGTAATTAGACTGGCTGCTGCAGAGCTTGCTTGTGCTTTGTTGATAGCCCAATCAAAATATTTCAGGCTCCAGAAGTCTGATGTAGAGATGCAACAAAAGTTTGGTTAATTCTGCTTAATGCTGTATTACTAACATAGCACACTGGGAAGTGGCAAAACAAACTGAACAGAAAATGAACTTTACATCACCTATAGTGAAACATTGTTTCTGAAAAGTGGGAAGAAGTTGGAGTTGTACCCTGAGAAGTGCCCCGTTGAGC
The DNA here is from genome assembly GCA_033556795.1 of Tapera naevia. Classification (NCBI taxonomy): domain Eukaryota; kingdom Metazoa; phylum Chordata; class Aves; order Cuculiformes; family Neomorphidae; genus Tapera; species Tapera naevia. The sequence continues at coordinate 4,445,077 of JAUMJJ010000157.1, read as the reverse complement.
CCTGTAAAAGCCACAGTAGGAAGAAGAATGTGTGAGCTGATAGGGAGGTTTGCAAATGCAGCTGGCACTCCCAGGGTGTCCAAATGCCACACAGCAGCCAGTTCATGGCCAAACAGATATGATGTGCAGGGTAGAGGTCCTGGGAACCAGAGCAAAAGGTGCAGGAGCAGTTGAACTTCTGCGTATGGTGCATTGGATTGCACAAAAGCGAGTAAGTGCTTACGAACTGAGACTGAGTTGGGAGCAAGATTGAGAAACGAGTGCTGAAAACCAGGAGGGTGACCTGTGGGCTTAATCGTTACATGAAAATGCAGATGTGTTTTACTTCTTCGTTTCAAAAAATGATGTTGTCTTGTGCACCCGGCTGTCCGTTGAACAGTGCTGGAGATTTTGAGGAAAGCTTGGCAGTTTCTGTCAGAACTCTGGAGGCTCCACTGAAAACAAGCGAGTGACTCGTTGCAGCAAACATCCAGACTATCCCCTGAATCCTAACAGGGCTCCAGCAGCCAACGCCGGAGAGGACAGCACCACATGGACGCCGCAGTCCCTTGATGTGAAGAAAGGGCACCAGGCTTTTCTGTGAAAAGAGTAGCCACTAATTCCTGGTACTGGCACTGACCCTGAAGAATTGCATTTTGGCATGTTAGATGGACACGGGCTTTCTTAAAGATTAGAGAAATAGGGCTTTTTGGCAGGAGCTTAAAGATAAGTCCAGTCAGATAATTACTTATGTCAGAAAGTTGTAAAGGAAAATTTTGTAGGCGAGGAGATGGTAGGATTTAGCTCATGTCACACCATGGTTCATTTCCCAGGTATCTGTTTGCGGGTAACAAATCACACGTGTGTCTTTGTTCATAGCTGCTTTGGTGCTGTTTTTCTCTTGCTGTATTTGTGCCATTCCTAAAGAAAGCACATGTTTTAAATCTGTTTTGGCATTCAAAAATCAAATGAAATTACTGTGGAGGGAAAAAGAAGTCTGAATTTAGTCAGCTTGTTACTAGGCATCTGCAATCATCTGCCCCAGAGAGCAGGAGGTATGTGTCAGTCTTGTATCTCTTGTCCTGCCATGTGTGGTCAGATTCTGTTTTTGAGATCCACAGGAAAACTTGATTTTGTTGGTTTCTGTTAGATCGTTTGTCCTCTTTCTGTTTCGCTACTGGGATATACCCACTGCACTTTCTATAGTTCAGTAAAGAAAGCAGATGCATTGTTGGTTTTCGAGAGCAGAAGAAAGAACAGTTGGTTTCAGATATTTAGGTCTTTGGAAAAGCCTCAATGGCACAGGAATTTTGGGTTAAGGAATGGAATTATGCATTTTAGTTTGACATTCGTCGTGTTTATTTTTAAAAGCTGTAGGAGACAGGGAGGGTAAAGGTTAAAATAATATTAACTGAGCTCTCCAAATCTATCAGTTTCGTTCTCCTTTTCCTGAGCATTACTGTAGTCAAAGTAAGTAGTTAATCAGAATCAGTAAGCCACATTAGCATTGCTGACGTGGATTTGTCGTTAGTGAATTGGGAAGGTGGAAATAGAGAAAAAGAAAAAACAGAAGAAAAGAGAGGAGAAGAGAATCTACCCCAAACCAACCCAGGTTTTGTCTCAGACCACATTGCTTAAAATATTTGCATTAATGTTGTTCTGTAGGAAATTTGGTTAATACAAATTCTTTCCAAAACCTGAATGCTATTTTGAGCTTAACAAAAAAATATTTCCTAAGGCAGCTAATACTAAAAAATTAAAGAAATTTGAAAGCATTTGGATAATTACACACTCAGTTGATGATGTATCAAAAGTGTCTTTGCTAACCTTTCTGTCGTGCCGCATCTGATTGAAGCGATGCTCAGGATGTGTTTTAGCAGCGTCGTGCCCTGGCATTCCACAGTGCTTGGTTTCTGTTCGGCTGGCTGTGTGCTCCTTACTCCAGGATGCGGAGGGCAACCTGATGGTGAAGAGAGTTCAGTAAAAATAATGTTGCTGCAAACTGACTTAATGAGACTTAACGCATAAATATTGCTATTTCTGTTATCTGTCGCATGTTCTGATTGTGTGGTGAAAGAAGACCTGAGTAAGTTCCTAAGCAGAGAGAAAACAAAAAAGCAAAAACCATTGGCTGCATCATCTGGTCCTGCTGCTTCCAGTACAGAAACATGCTTTGTCTGGACAGGTTTTAATGAACCCCATCTCTGGCTTCTGTCTCTTGCCTGAGGATGTTTTTGTGGCATAGCTGTTCCTCGTCTTTCCCCTAGTAGTGCATTTTTGGTGTCAGTCTCCTTTCTCCTCCTCCCTGACACTTGAGAGATATCTGAGAAGATTGTCAGTTGTTGTTTCTTTTTGCTGCCAAGGGAAGGCGTTGCAGGAAGACAATGTCGCTTTGGAGACGGGGAAAGAGAGAGATGTCAGGATGGGAAGAACTCTGAACGCTGCACCTTGAGTTGATATTTCTGGACTTCATGTGCTGAAATAACCTCTTTCTGCTAACAGGCAAATACAGCTGTACCTGGCGTTTACCAGGAGCCCCCTCCCAGCCCCTGCGTGAGGTGTACCAATAAACTATAATTTTGATGATGTGACTTTTCCTAAAAGGACTTTTTTTTTTTTTTTTGTTTAAAAAGCTCTTTGTCACTGCAAGGGCAGCTCTTCTCTGATATAATCCTTGAGTTATTTTTTTCTTAATGCCATGTTCTATCACAGTCTGAAACAAAAATTAACTGCTGCTTTTATTTCTTACTATTGAAACTGAGAGTTGTCTCAAACAGCACACCTAAGATAGTGAAAAGTAAATCAGCCAGTCACTTTTATTGGTAATGCAAAGATGTTATTTACCCCCCTCCTCTTCCATTTTAATCCTATATTTCTCTCTTCTAAACCCATGAATGGAAAGTCAGTTGCTCACGAAACCATTGCTGTGCAGTCTTTTACATAAACAAAGTCATAAGGATAAGCAAATGCCTGCCTTCTAATTAGCAGTGTGTTTTGTGGTTCCATACATTCCAAAGTGTAATAGACAGCTATGGTGCCTAAAATAATCCTGAAGAAAAAACTCGGATACCATGAAGATGATGGTGGGAGGGAGAGAAGGCAGGAAAATTTGTTGTCTGTGTTCTTGGAAGGCTTTTCTGTCTCCATTTGGATACTGTCAACTTCTTTTACACAAACATTACAGCATCCAAGGGGAATTAGAAGTACTTACCCGTGACCACAATGTCAGATCTTAGGTTTGTCAAGAGAAAGCAATGCAAAAGTGGGATCTTGAACCCCCTGCTTTCATTTTGGTTTTGGCATGCTGATAAATGACTCCTAATGCTGGAAAGAGGTAAAGCTGTTTAGGTGGAATACAGGAAATTTAAAAATCTTACCTCATAGCCGTAAAATGTTTTTTGGATCTGTAAAAGTGCTGTGTAAGTCCTAAGTAAGAGTTATTGTCTCTTGTGATGTCTCCAAAGTCACACAGCAGCTTCCCTTTTATACTAGTCTTTTATGAAATGGCTAGGGACCAGTCAGGGCAGAGACAAATTTGAGATACTACTGGTCAAATAGCTTTTAAACGAGATAATATTTGTCAATTTGAGCCTTTTAACTTAAAGATTTTTTGTAAATGCACCTTATCCCTGACATCAGTGGGAACAGGAAAGGCAGCACGTTTCACTGGTAAGTTTTCACAGGTTTCCATCCCAGCCTTTTTGCACTGATCTGTGCCATACCCAGTCTTGTCACCACGCTGTAATCTGTGTAGGACTACAGTTGGAAGCCCATCAGCTCAGGAGCCTGCATGGCCATGCCACTGTACTTACGCTGCAAGGAGTCGGCAGTGTCAATACAGCCCATTCATATCCTAGACATCTACAGAGCTGAAATGGTTGCAGGGCTTGACCTGGCTTTGGCCCCTTTAGGTGGGAATGTATGTTGTAACTTACGCTTCCATCTATCCCTTTCCTAAATTAAGGCAAACTGAAATCCAGTTTGTAGGAAAAAGCCTTTACCTAAAGGCCAGACAGCTATAGGGCAGGAGCAACAGCTGGTCATGGTTTTCTTTCCCATTGCTAAGTGGAATGTGATCCATGTTGCTGAAGCCCATGAGCTAAAGTTGTGATTTTGAGAAACGAAAACAACTGAGCTGGCGTACAGCTGCACAGTCCCTGTGAGGTGCGGATCTGCTGGCTGGACACAAACCGACACAGTCGTTTTGCCATACAAAAGTACAAACTGGTTCCTAATGCTTGCAAAATATAGGTGAGAAAGGTGTAGGAGAGAGCCAGTGCTTTGAAACTGGTCTTGATGGAATGAGTTGCCAATATGTGATGGTGAAGATAGTTAACTGTTGCAGCAACTTTCCTAGCGAGTGTGCCTGGACCTTTGTGATCTGAAATCTTTAAATCTAGATTGGGTGCCTCTCAAAAGAAGGAGCTTTGGCTGAACGGTCAGTCCTTGGGTTTTGTACAGGACCACAGTTGTCCTGGCCGATGCTGAACATGAGGTCAGACCAGCTCAGGGATGGCCAGTTTCGATATGCTGCTCCTTTTCTGATGTTCTCCTTCTTCTAGGCCACTACCGTTTGTTTTTGCAATGCCACACCTTGCAGAAAGGTTCCAGCACGTCTTGGTGGCTTCCTCACTCACCAGTGCCCATTGTATCGCTGGTGTGTTGACAAGTCAGCCTCCCCCCCTGTCCATAGGCAGCTCCCTTACAGTTACTGGTCTGTTTGAGAGTAAATGACCATTGTGATCCCTTCTGACCGCTGGCACCTTGGGAACCCCACCAAGAGAGGAAGACAAGTGAAACATTTTCATCCTTTGAGGCTTTGAGCAACCTCTTCAGGTGGAAAGTGTCCCTACCCATGGCAGAGGGGTTGGAACTAGATGATCTTTAAGGTCCCTTCCAAGCCAATACGGTCTGTGATTCTGTCCACCCAGGAGTTCCCAGAGATGGGCACCTGTAGCAGTATAAATGGTGGTGAGGAAAGAGGCTTAGGAGGAGCATGGTCCATTTGTCGTGAGGGTTCCCATGTCTCTTGGCTAACATTGGCAGAAGCCATTCTTGTTAAAAAGTGCTAGGAGTGCACAGTGGCAACTCTGCTACCAGCGAGCAGCTGTTCTGGTGATGCCCTCCAGAGATGTGGCTCCTGCAGTCTGAGCTACTCCCTTTTTCCACACACAAGTAATTTCCCAAAATATTTATCATGGTTTTGATCTTTGCCTGAAACTGAATTTTCCTTTCTAAGGCTTGAACGGTTGCTCCGGATTTGGAAAGACTGAGACTTTTCACTCACCAGATATTGATGTACACATGTAAAATGTTGGGATGTCTTTCTTTTCAGTTTGATTAGAGATGCAAATATTGTTAAAACTTTGGAAGTCTTAATCAAACATTAATCTCTTGCAATGAGTGTAACAATGAATGTAATTACAGATCAAATATTTTCATGAACTTGAATAGATTGTAAATTGGCAACTTTTAGGTATGTGAAACACCCTGTGCTTCTATCTTAAAATATCATGGAGTAGCATCAGAGATGAATTTTTTACCTTTCTTTTCCTGTTTTTTGTTTTCAAATGCGTGGTTGCCTGGTTTTCACGTTGCAGCAATAGTTGGTGGCAGAGAAATAACAAAGTGCTAGGTAGGAAAGTCGGAGTGACTCACGGCTGACTGGAGAACTTTCCTCACCACATTTTGCCTTCAGGAGCCTGTTGCATAGCAGTGTTAGCAGCAGCACCACCAGGCTCCTGGGTGATGCAGGAAAGGCCTGAACTGTCTGTTCTCCTCACACACAGAGGGCCGTTTCAATGGAAGACTTGAGCTGCTGCTATTTCCATAGAGATTAACTATCCATGATAGTACTTCTCAAGGACTTGTCTTCAATTTTCTCAGCTGATTTCTGCAGCTGAGTTTCTCTAAACAAAATATCTATGCTCCACATTCAGAAACGTCACTGTCCTCATTCATTAATTTAATTAACCGCTTTCCCCTTCTACTATTTTTCCTTCTTATTTAGTTAATTTTAACCCAGTTGTCTCACATCAGGAACCTTTCATTTCCACTTGAGGGAACAGATGCTTTCGTGAGTGGCCCCAGGGAAGTGAAGCTCAGTAAGTGATCACCAATGGGAGCCAGGGTTTTGCATGGCATTACAGCGTGGAAAGCTTCCGATCTCCTGTTACAGGCAAAATGTCTACAAAAACAATACAGCTACTACTTTCCTAAATTCCTGTGTTTTGCAGATGTGAAGCTCAGTTTCTACAGGGGAAGCTGTGCAGTTTTCGTGGAGCTTGTAGTACTCTGTATTTTTGCTGCTGCTCCTAATTTTTGTGAGCACCATAGAATAGAGTAGAAAATTGAAACTGTGTGAAAGATCAACAAATCAGTGTAGAATGTCACGCAGCAACATCTGTTAACTTTGGCTCTATCTCGTATCCTCCTGACCTCTCCTACCCAGCCGCAAGTCTCCTGTTTTGTGAGAGCTCGGAGTGACAGGGACTTGGGGGGGCCTGGGGGTAGAATGTCAAGCTGTTTCTCAGCAGTCTGAAGGGCTTGCAAAAGTACCATCTGGAATGAAAACTTAATGTTTATGTGTTTCTATATTTTTAGTTATGAAACAAATGGGAAATTGCTGAATGAATTAATTGTATTGCGCCGTAAAAGTCTATCTTGAGAGCCATTATACATGGGAGCTTACAAAGCCTGCAGAGAGCAATGAAAGCAGCTTCCCTTTCTAATTAGGGCTTTCAGGAAACCATTGATTACAGAATCAAATAGGGTTGCTCAAAGACATTTGTTTGATTTTACTTTAGATAAATTAAGTTTTTACCTAATAATAATTTTGCTAATGACACTGGAAGCAGCTGCACTCTCTAACGGTAAGCTTGCCTTCAATAAAACTTTCTCCTTTCCTTCCTACCTTGTCCAAACAGTTGTAACTAATGAAACTTTGCTTCCAAACTGTAGATCCCAGTAAAAAATGTAGAGCATGATGAAATGAGTGTTATAGTAGATAGTATGTTCTTAATGGGATGGTCTTTTTCTGGATCAGGTTAATGGTATAAGCTTGTTCTTGGATTTCATTTTTAAAAAGTCAAAACAAAACCTTGACCAAGTATGTAGAAATGTTTTTCTTTCATTTTTCTAACAGGGGCAGCATGTTTCACCACCTTCCCTTCAAAAGATGGAGGAAGTCTTATATGAGTATCAACCTCTGCAAGTGGAGACCTGTGGACCACCAGTTCCAGAGCTTGAAATGTTGGAAAAGCTGGGGTAAGTAACACAGCAAGTTTTAATTCCCATTTCATGGCAATGTAGCTGGGACTGTTACCATCTTTAGTTTGCCAGTGCATAAGGGATGGTGCTTTTTTTTTTTTTTTTTTTTTTAAGAATCTCAACAAAATATTAGACTTCCTGCCCAACTAACATTTTGTTTGGGTGGATAAGCTGAAATTTTTGGTCCTCTAGCCTTTACAGATCTATTGAGAGCTGGACTGGATTGCATTAGTGTTTTTAAGGTTGTCCTTGGCAGTCGTAGTGAAGTAACTGTTCGTTTTCAGTTGCACGGTATAAAAAATAAATAAATAAAAACCTAGGGCTTAATTTGCCCATCTGTAAGCCAGTAAAAATATTAAAATTGGACTGTTTGCCATAGAAAAGGTTAGATTTACTTGTTGACCGCTGTCTACGGTCAAACTGTGCTTGTGAGAAATGAAGCACAGAGCTTAACTTTGTCAAAAAACATAATAAAGGGCTGGTCCAGCAGCTTGGTGGCATCGTGGTGTGCAACCATGTTTGGAAGGGAGGTTTGGAGACTGCTGTTCCCGGGCAACAGAGCCTGGGAAGTCAAACAGTGATGTGTCTGCTCTCTAGAGGTGTGTTCGTAGCTGAAACACCACTGAGAATGTGTAGGTATGGGGATGGTGAGAGTCATTGAACTCATCATGACCTGACTTTCAAGGTCACCAGCACTTCCAGTGGCTGGATATGGCAGAATGAACGCGCAGACTGGCAAGGCAAGAAAGAGTTTAAAAAAATAACAACTTAGGCTTGACTGTGCAATATGGGAAAACTGAAGCCACAAGGTACTGAACAAAGTTGAAACACTTTAGTGTGCAGTTTCAGAGACCACTGAAATCCAAACAGGAATCCCATTTAGGTCACTGGCACAGGATAGATGGTACCTCATCCAGAAAATGATAGAGATGAATAGCCTGTTTTAAGTAAATAAGCAACCTAATGGTGCTTCAGAAAGTTCAGGGCTGTCTGGAACTGAAGTTATCTCAGTTCTTGTTGTTTTTATGTCCTCTTGATGGCTGTAGTTTTTGTTGTCAGATACCAAGCTTCTGAGACCAAATATTAATTAGGAGTTTAAACTTGGGCAGAAGCAGGTTCAGTCTTCACCACCTGTTGGGATGAAGTGCAGCTGTAAGGGACCTCCAATGCAAGGGAAACTTTGAGGCCCTCTCAGCCCTAAGCCTCATCGCAAATGAAAATGGTTGGGCATTTACGAAAAGATGACTTACGCAGGGACGATTCCCAGTCCTTGTGCTTTCATGTGTGCCCCTGTCAGGTGAGTGCTGGTGTCCAGATCTGGCAGGAACCCTGTGGCATCCATGTCCATCCCATCCAATTGCCTCTGACACCACTTGGAAGGCAATCCAACGCTTTGCAAAATGAAATCCTTTGAATATTGCAATGTCTGCATGTGAGTGTATTTGGAGCAGGATTTGCAAACAATGCTCACAGTCGTTTTCTTGCAGACATGTGCTGTTTTCCTTCTCCAAGTGAGAACAGCCAGGGTTGTTCACCTTAGGACTGGAGGTAGTGAAAGAGTTAAGCGCGGCAGTGGTGCTGGGTGGCTGTGGTAGCATGTGGTGGGTGGCTGTGCCCACCAGAAGAGTTCTGCTGAGTCCTGAGGCTGTTTGCAATTCCAAAACAAATACAGTGATGCAGTGGGTTCCCAGCTGGAATAGCTTTAGCCCTATTCCATGGGGTGTCTGAAACACCTTAAACCATGCAAGGCTCCTCGTTTATATATTTGTGTTTCTGTGTTTATATGAACTCATGCGCATTTCCTGTTGATGATGAATGCTTAACTAATCTGCCTCCCTCCCTGCCGGGGGCTTTTCAGGCAGCTGCACACAGCTGCCTGGGTGAGGCAGGATAGCTGGGCACAACGTTATCCACTCTGCTAAAGATTTTTAGTTTCCTCTTAATTTGGACTCATATAAAGTCAGGTTAAATCTGAAATGACCTAGTTTTTTTTTTTTCTCCCTCTTTTCGTGTTCTTGTTAATAATTTTGCAGGTCTCTGGCTATTTATTTCTGCTAAATAGGTTCCTCAAATGTGCCGGTCATCATCATCTGAGTTTCCAGAGCCAAAATTATTGCAAGGGCAGTGCCAACCTGAAGTCTTTGAATTCACTTCTGGTAGCATATTTTATTGACATTTTTTTTTTTCAAGGTCCAGTTTATTGTCTCCAAAACACTCAGTAGAACGGGCTTTTTGAATATTCTGATCTTAACTCTTGCCTTCCGTGAGATTCACTTGAGGTTTCACTATCAATGTTGCTATTTCTTTCTGAGTTGTTCTGCTGCCAGTGAGGAGGCAGCTGGCAAGAAATTTCCCAGCAAAGAGACCAAAAAAGGATGAATCCTTCAGGGATCATTTACAACATTTGTTAGGAATCTCTCAAAAAAATTTTCTTTTTAAGATGACTTGTATTATTTGCCCATTAGGCTTTACAAAAACCTGTGTGCGGTCCAGTAAATTGGATCCTGCATCCTCCCACCACTCTTTTCTATGGATTTTGCATGTTTTGCAAAAAAAGAGATTTGTTCAAACTGTTTTTAGAAATTTTATTTTAGTTTCTCTTGGGGCTGCAAGTTTTCTGTCTTTCCACGTACTGCGAGAGAAACATTAATGTCCTAATGGTGCATTTCTTGCTATTGTGTTGGAAGTCTGAGAATAATGAAGAAATAGATGGGGTATGGTTTTTTTCCAACACAAATTATTGCTATAACTTGTAGGGATTTGTGTTCTTCTGGGAGGCCCCCCCAATTTTTTAATGGAGAAGGATTTTTTTAGAAGTAATGAAATACAGGCAATAAGCCTGAATTACATGGCTTTCTGGGAGTAACATGTATTGCACTCATTTTTAGACAGTATTTAACCTTCTGGCAGGGGGAGTGAAGCTTTCTCAGAGACAGCCTCTGGTAGAGATTTCCCTGACTATACGTCTTCGGGGTTCCTGCAAGGATATCTTAGTGGCTAGTGGTCTAATCATTACATGTGGAACGTGCCAGGTTGGTGCTGGTTTGGTCTGGGTGGCGAAGGTCACCTCACTTTCAGGCTGTGAGGCCAGCTTGTACCTGTCTCGGCTGTCAAATGGAAACGTGACTTGGAAGGAGGAAGGGGAGAAGACATATGTGATGAGAGCATCTCCCAAACGTGGTGCTGTCCATGGAGAAAAGTGGGGTGACCACCTCACCTCTGCTACAAGGACAGGCTGAAACAGCTGGGCTTGTTCATTCTGGGGAAGAGAAGGCTCCAGGGGGACCTCACAGTGGCCTTCCAGTACCTGAAGGGGCTCCAGAACAGCTGGGGAGGGACTTTTTACAAGGGCAAGGAGTGATAGGACGAGGGGGTTGGCTTTAAATTGGAAGGGAGAAGATTTAGATTAGACATTAGGAAGTAATTCTTCACAATGAGGGTGGTGAGACACTGGCACAGGTTGCCCATGAAGCTGTGGATGCCCTCTCCCTGGAAGTGTTCAAGGCCAGGTTGGATGGTGCTTTGAGCAGCCTGGTCTGGTGGGAGGTGTCTCTGCCCATGGCAGGGGGGTTGGAAATGGATGGACTTGAAGGTCCTTTCCAACCCAAACCATTCTATAATTCTGTGGTTCTACGACCCCTGTAATGTACCTCTCCTGGAGGCAGGCTCTGCAGCTGCTTGTCTCTCCGTTAGTAATAGTCCTGGCTCCGTCTGACTTGCTCACTGCTCTAAATCAATGAGGTGTTCTTATATGTGCTTGGGTACATTGTTGGTTTCTGAATGGAGTTGAAGGCAACCTGATGATGGAAGTTGTATTTAGAGAGCCCTGTCTTATCAGAAGCCCTACTGGCACTTCTGCCATCACCAGAAATGCTTAGGTTGGTGTAGTTTGATTGAAGTGGGGAGGGTGACAATTTGGTTTAAATCTATTGACCTGTCAAAGTCATTGCGAAACTGTGTGACCTACTGTGGCTTTTGGGGAGAGGAACTGTGTGGTTGGGGGAGAGAGCATGAGTGCCTGGATGCTCGGGCACTTGCTGCCATTACATTTCTAAGAGTGACAGAAAATGCCTTTATATTTTTTTTTTTTGTTTTGGCTGATCACACTGAATTTGTGTGGTTGGAGGTCTCATTTTTTCTTACTGCAAAACAAAAGAAATGAAAAATATAACAAACTCTGACATGTCGAGTAGTGAAAGACCAAAACAGGATGGGGATGGAAATCAGTTTGGTGTTTTAAAAATGAATGCTTGTTGTGTAGTTTTGATTAAAAAAAGCATAATCAAAATCCTCTGAGGATCAAAATGATGTTTGTTTGAGGTCTTGAAAAATGTAAAGACATTCTTAGCATTAATTGTAAGTACGTACGGCGAGCGGGAGTGGCCACAACATTCTCACACCAAGTATTTACAGCTGTGGAAGAGCCATACACAAGCTACTTAAAAAGCGGCTGTAAATCAAAAGTCTGCTTATGTGATTAACATGTGGATAAAGACGTGTGAAGTTCATGTCTGAAAGTTTAGAAACAGTCTCTTGTAACCCAGAGTGAGTTGTGCTCTTAACACAGTCTTATTCTCACTGTTCTCACAAAATAGAGGTAATTTACAAGTAAGATTAAAAATTCCTGTTTGCACTCCACTTAAAAATCCACTGCCTTTAACAGAGAGCTCTTGTGCAGATCTTGTAATCAAGTCAAGCCTGTGCTGCTTAAAATAAAATTGTGTTTTCCTACTTTGTCTGGAGAGGTACATCCTGAATATATATATGTGTATATAGAAAATTGAGTTTGTTTCAAAAAATGTTTGCTTTCCTTCAGGGAAAAAATGTGATTTCCCTTTGATCTATCAACTTATTTTCAGGAATTGTTAGGAACACTCCAGTTCATTAGTATTTTGTTTAAACGTGATGCAAAAATAGTTTTCGATGATGAACACTAATTTAATGAGGGTGGGTAATATACTTAGATAATTTAAAAGCTAGCTCTAAGCTAAATTGTTCTCTTTTTTCCCAGAGTAGGACAGATCAGTCATTTTAAATTTCGAATTGAGATGAGGAGGTTGGATTTCGTATCTGGTAGAGCTTTGTTATCATTTAATTTTTAACCTTTTTAAGTGGAAAATTTTTGCGTATGTCTTTGTTGTACAGTGTTGTAGTGTAATTTGAAACACGTGTAGGGTTCTGGCACTTAATCTAGAAATTACTCGTGCAACTTCTTTCCTGTCAATCATAGTGATTTTATTTTTTAAGTGAGGCAATTGTAAGGATGCTCTCCAAACTATTCCAAAACCATGGTTGATCAGGGCTATGGTTGTATTAGTTTTTGCTAAAACCCTGTCAGTGTCTGTGTTGGGATTGAGACAGTGAAATAAATAACTGAGAATTGATTTTGAATGGATGACAGGACCGCTGGGCTTTAAAAGTTGTAGCAGGTGATTTTTCACATCTACTCTCTTTGTCATTGAGGGATGCAGATATTTCTTGAATCTTGGAAAAGGAGAAAAGTCAAAAATTAAGGGTTTACTTGATCTGCTTTGGCCTGTTGATTTTGATCACTGGATTCATTCTGCTCCTTTGAATAAAATATACTTTCTAAATAAGCTCAATAGTCAGAGTCAAAGATTGAGTAAGTGCAAGGAAAGCTTGTCTTGCTTTGAAGAGCATGTAGAGGGCTGCACTCCTCCTTGCAGGAATTCTCTTGGCTACCAAAGCACATGGGCTGAATTTCCCAGTTGTCTTCTGATGCAGGATCTGATGCTCAGTAGAAAGATTTGTTGGCTGCAATGCATTTTGAGTCAGGGACCTAATGAATGAGAGGATTGGGAGGTGAGAAGAGATTATTGCTTTAAAGACAGAGCTCTGTTCGCATATGGCCTTTTAAAGTGAACAATTTTTGCTCATTTTATCTTGAATAGTTGAATAAACCCCTTTGAATAATGATGTAAGTACTAAGTGGGTACACTTGTTTGGGATAATGAATAGGGCCAGTGTGCTGTCTTCTTCAAAAGAGGGTGGAATAAGGTAACAGAACCATGTGTAAACTCTCTTAATTTGGTTTGGTGTACAAACTGCCTTGCATTACCTTGGAGTCCTACAGGTTTCATTGTAGGACTTTGGAAGGACCCAAATTTGATATAGAGGAGGTAGATCAACACCAGTTTTTCCAGTCGAATGGAAATTGAGGAAAGGAGCAGAGCCTCTAAGTCTGAAATCTTACTGCTTAAGAAATCAGCTTTCTGGCAAAAACGTCTATGAGCATTTCAAACGACACCCTGTAGGATATGGTGTTTTGCATGGAGCTCTTCTGTCAAGGTCATTAGTGATTGAATATATTAAAAATGGACTGCTTATGAAATGGGGAGTTTTGCTTCCTGCCCGCCCACCTGTGGGTATAGTGTGGGTTCTGTAACTGTTAAAGGTCTCGGGAGGGTTATAAAAGCAGAGAAGATGGAAAAAATATAAGAAACAAAGAAGGAAGCCTGCTTACACTGTGTAGTTTCTTATATGTAAAGTTGGCTGTAGTTGTGTATGTACCACTAAATTAACCTCAAATGCTGGCCATGACAGCAGAATGTCCATAATAATTGTTTTTGTTGGCATTTGGCTTCAAAATTAACTCATCGATCGAACATGAGTCTCTCCACTCGGAAAGCTGATCTGGTAATGTTTTTTTTCTTTTTCATGCAATCATGGAAAAAATATGTTTCTGCTTGAAGCAGTTGTCAAACAAGCTTCTTTCATCGACAGTCAGACACAGGGCAGCTGAGTAAGGCTGTTTAGTCTAGAATAAATACTCGAGAGATTACAAGGTCACTGTAGGAAATGTAATTATACCTTTTATTCCAGAATAGTCGTTTTATAGCATGGGCTTGCAAAATATTAAATTTTGCATTTATTAAAATACAGGTAATAGGAAGAAAAAAAATTCAGAATCTTAATATAAGGAATGGAGAATTGTCTGGCAATCTGTACTACAGGATTAACCAGTATGCATTTAAAATTACTTCAAAAAATCAGGATGGTAATACTAGCTTTATTGTTGAATATGGGTAGGAGACAAGCCCTGAACTCTCTCTGCAGGTGTAGAGGCAATGCTGCTTAGTAGGCAGCTGAAACAGTGTCAGGCAAAGCTGTCTGCTGATGGATTCTGATGTGGCAGGAGGTGTCCTGCAACTGTGTGGGCCAAATGCCCTATTTTCTGCACTCTTTTGTTTTTCAGCAAATGAAAGCCTTGTCGCTATCAACCATTGAAAAATATCTGATGGTCTGTGGTAGTTTTTATCTGTTATTGAAAGTCCTTCTTTGCTTTCATCCTTCCGTTCATCCCCTGCATTGATATTGCTATTGATGTATGGTTCTCCTGTGACTTTGTATGTCCACAGACTTGACTCCTTGTTTGTCCTTCATCAGCTTAAAAAATTGTGGTTCTGTGGAAGTTAAATTTTAGATCTTATGTTGTCTCTCTGAAATAATGTGGTAAGTTTGAGGTCAGTAGTTTTTGTGCTCAGTATTTTCCTTTTCTTTACTTTTTTCCTTACTTACTTCTCCTGCACTCCATCATGTTGCCCTCTTTGAGTCTCTGACTCCTCAGCCAGATGTTTAATTGCAATGGGAATTGTGTAGTTGTCATGAGAAAACAAATATATTTTGCACGTGCAGGAGTGATCTTTCCTGCTTATCTCTCTCTTTGGCAACAGAAGGCCCTCTGTCCTTACCTTTTGTGGTTCTTCCCAGGATGGAGCCTCCCAATGCTTTTTCTTAAGGCCAGTTTGTTGAATTACAGAGGCAGGAACACTTTAGCAATGAGGAGCAATCTGTCTGATGATCGTGGAGATCATGGGAGTTCATTGAGAACCTCTGCTGAGAAGAGTAGCTCCCCCTTCTTGATCAGCATCTGAGCATCACTCGTGCTTTGTACTTGGCTGTAAGGAAACAGCAGAGATGTCATGACAAGAAGTGCTCTGGGGCAATCTTGTCAAACACTGTCATGGTTTTCTGAAGGGTCTGTTTGGAAGTACAGAGGTGAGGATCATCCTGTTTTGAATTTGCCCTCTAAGGCATTTTGTGAAAATAAATTTGAATAAAAATGCAAGAAAGAAGTTTGAAAAGAGAGAGACTTCCTAGACCCTTCAACACTGTTGTTTCAAGAAGGGGGAGTTATGTATAATGAAAATATTTAGAGTGAGACAGCAGCAAAATAGACCCCTAAAGAGGAAAAGTAGACCAGAAATTATGCATCTTCTTGACTGACACTGATAAATGTAGTTGTAAAGCAGCCTTCCAAATCAAAATCATTTGTTCAGGTATCAAATGGCAGGAAAGGTGAATTACAAGTTTCCTGAAATGGCAGAGAGAAGCATGGAGGAGGCTTGCTTGAAGCTTTATGCAGCCTTTCAAGCTGTTGCTTGTGATTCTTTAACTCCCTTCAGACAGCTTTGTTGCTAGTGATCACAGTGATCAGGAGTTAATAATGTTTAAAGCTTTTCTGAAGAATACTAAGTGGCAGGAGTGAGGGATCTCTTCCCCGGGAGCTTGCAATTTGCCAAAGTCAGTAATTCCATTCGTAAATTTAATCCTATGCATGTGATCTCCCCCCGATATGATGGGTGGCAAAATTTTTAAGGGCTGGACTGGTGCTCTCTGTTTTCTTATTTTGATAAAGACACTGGAGCAACTTTTTAGAAAAGTGGAACTGGAGGACATTCCTTAGAGTTAGTGGTATCTCATGACGTGTTCTCTATTTTTTCTAGTTTCATTTAAAAAAAATCTAAGTCTCACACACCCACAAGGCTTGGAGTTTATGTCTCCCTCTGTTCCAGCAGTTTATGCATCTGTTCATGGATTTTGGTCACATTTCGTAGAGCAGCAGAGATATCAGGGTTAACTAAGGCCCTACCTGCTTCATGGGAAGAAAGTGGTTGGATATGGAGAGGTACCCTTAAAGTGCATGGATTGACAAGAAGTCTGCATGGTACGCTTGTAACTTACTAGCCACCAGAGAAGCTTGCATGGGAGTGAGACACCTCACTGATGTCCTAACTGCCCAGGAAAAGCTTCAGGCAGAGCTTGCAAGCACCTGCAAAACAAGCTGTGGGAAGCCAGGCTGCATTGCAGAAGAGCTCATGGCATTACTTAAAAGAAAGGAGAGGAAAAGTGAAGCTCTTTGGATATTGGAAATTGGAGTTGTCCAAGGACAGGTTATTAGCTCTGATGTGATTTGTAGTGAGGGACTGGTATATGCTGGGTCAAGGGAGCAAGGGAGGAACATAAGCTTTTTACAAACAAACAAAACCCAGAAAAGCACAGCTGTTCTTGGACCCCTTTTATTCATCGTAAAAACACCTCATGTCATTAGTGTTTAATTCAGGGTTTCTTAAACACCAGTATTTGCAGGATCATAGTTTCATAGAATGGGGATATAATCAATGAATTTATAAGCATCAACAGCTTTCATTTCCAGTCAACCTCTGTAGTAGATGGTTGAGATGGTACCCAGTTTCTTGGCAGCCGCAGTAATGTCACTGGTGATGCCGAAGCTGACTTGTGGTGCTGTCTGTGCAGTGCTTTGCCTCCACCAGTAGCCCCACAGCCTGGCCAGTGAAGCTGTTCCTTCACACACACAGAGCTGTCGAAGGGAGCACTGACCCCTGAATGGACAATGGCCTTGTGAAGACTGGTAGCACTAAAATTATTATAGAGGTGATTATTAATTCAACTTTTTTGAAAATACTCCTTTTGCCCCCTCTCTTTTGGGTTAGGGACATAACATGTTTCGTGTCATGCTCTATGGCTTTGATTTTTTTGAGTGGGGCTGCTTACAGGGAGTTCAGGAAAATACCTACAATTAAGTTGGTTGGCTGGAGATTATATACGCACACATTTAGGAACTGATTTTCCTGGCTTTGGTTTTAAAACCTTGGTAATAGTTGGTTGAATACTGTTCTAGGTAAACAAGCTATGTAGTGCCAGGGGTCCAGAAAGAATGATAGAATCATAGAATGGTTTGGGTTGGAAGGGACCTTAAAGATCATCCAGCAGGGACACCTCCCACCAGGCCAGGCTGCTCAAGGCCCCATCCAACCTGGCCTTGAACACTCCCAGGGATGGGGCATCCACAGCTTCCCTGGGCAACCTGTGCCAGTGCCTCACCATCCTCATCCTGAAGAATTTCTTCTTAATGTCTAAACTGAGTTGTTGAATTGAGTTGTTCACTTCTCTCTCTTCCAAATGGAGGCATTTGGGTCAGGCCACATTTCTAATAACAAAATAGGGGTTTGAGCATCATCAGAGTTCACAGATGAACTATTGCTCAGGCTTGAAGGTAACGCCACCATATTTTTGTTTCTTTAACTGGTATTAAATGTAAAAACATAAATCCTTTTCAGTGGGAGAGGAGAAGGGGAGATGGTTTTCATTTGGCATAATTTCCTGTCAGCCATAGCTCTAAACAAGGCCCATATTTACACAGGACAATACAATTTTTACATGTACTGGTATATCCAGCATGTTTTAAAACTGTTTAGCCAGCCCCGGGTATTAAATACCTTCACAATAAATGTGTTTAATAAAAGTAGATGAAGTCTGAAATAATTTTTGAATAATTTTACAGTAGAAACACCAGTTAAATCAACCCCATTGCAGTAATAAATGTCACAAAAACAATTAATTATACTTGCTTGCCACTGCAAAATCAATTGTGTAACTGTTCTTCTAAAACTGACTTTTACATTACTAAATCCTAAACACTACACTTCTGTAACTTGTCAGAATCAGGTTTTGGTTAATAGATATTTTCAGTGATGTAATAGGAACTTCTGGCATGGAGTCAGAATATAATGGACTGTGATTAATGTTTTAATAAGCACTTTTCTTCTACTTATGATGCAGCAGTGAAATGGTTTCCTGCTTAGATGGATAGAACAGCAGGTGTGCATGCATACTTTTTTCTTTAAGTAAGAATAAATTTTTCAGTTCTTCTGCTTGAAAATATTTAATGTTTTTCCTTGAGTTAAGGGCTGCTGATTTGGGGCTTTGAGGTTGTTTGTTTTAAATCCAGCTATTGCTGATATTTGTCATTTGGAAGTGCAGGGTGGCATGGAAACCTTTTTAGTACTTAAAATAATTGCTTTGCAAAAGAGGAAACTCATTAGTTTAAAAAATAGTTTTGATATATTGGTGTTTTCTTCAGTGAAAGGATTTGTTTAAAGATGGTGTTGGAGTAATTCAAAAGCATATGAGAACAAAGTATAGTGTTGAAAATATTAGCAAGTTAGATTTATTATTTAAGTTGATGTAATACACTTGCTACATGCCTGGTTACTTTTGTACTGGAAGTGGTTGTGTTTTTCTATTTTTTAAATACTTGTGGGAAAAAAAAAGTCTATTTTATTCACTCTTTTCAATGATCCGTCAATCCAGATTCATTGCAAGGATAAGTTTTTTTGCTTAGGGATCCAATTAGCTGCTCTCCTGATGGAGTAGTGGTGTCTTTTTGAAGGTGCTGCTTAAGGTGGGTGTGTTCTCTATGGTCATAACGCCCTCCTAATATCAGTTGGTGGCTGCTCACTTGTTCTCCACTATTTCTCTGCGTAACCACACAGCATGAGAACTGCCTTCTGTTGAAAATGATACAGTCTCTTTTCTTTCCTTCTCCTCTACCCCTGGAGGCTGGATAGTAGCAATGAATGTACCTGGGTGAGGAGAGAGAGGAGAAGAGGGTGTCCTGTGCCTTGGTTGCTGCTGGCCCAAGTCCACTCGGCATCTGTTGAGGCACCTCTGCTGTCTCGTTACAAAAATGTCATATGAGCTTTTCTGGAAGAGCAGAAAAGATGCCATGGTCCTGGCTCCTGCACAGGTGCCCTCCTTTCTTCTCTGGAGTCTGTGCGCATTAATTGAGATTAAAGATAACATACAGTTTCTTCATCTCAAACTAGGGAATCTTACTCCTCCTCTGTTCTCAGGAACATCAAGCTGTGCTTTAAATTTACAGTATCACAGTATCACACAGTATCACAAGGTTGGAAAGGACCTCTGAGATCATCAAGTCCAACCTATAACCTAACACTAACACCAACACTAACACCAACCATCATCTAAACCATGGCACTCAGTGCCTCATCCAGTCTCCCCTTAAACACCTCCAGGGTCGGCGACTCCACCCCCTCCCTGGGCAGCCCATTCCAATGGCCAATCACCCTTTCAGTGAAGAATTTTTTCCTCATATCAAGTCTAAACTTTCCCTGACGAAGCTAAAGTCCATGCCCTCTGGTTCTGTCACTGGTCACCTGAGAGAAGAGACCAACCCCTGCCCGACTACAACCTCCTTTTAGGTAGTTATAGAGAGCAATGAGGTCTCCCCTGAGCCTCCTCTTCTCCAGACTAAACAGCCCCAATTCCCTCAGTCGCTCCTCATAGGGCTTGTGCTCCAGCCCCCTCACCATCTTCGTTGCCCTCCTCTGAACACATTCCAGTATCCTAACATCTTTCCCAAATTGGAGGGCCCAGAACTGGACACAGTATTCAAGGTGAGGCCTGACCAGTGCTGAGTACAGGGGGACGATAACTTCTCTGGTCCTGCTTACTACACTATTCCTGATGCAGGCCAGGATGCCATTGGCCTTCTTGGCCACCTGGGCACACTGCTGGCTCATGTTGAGCTTCCTGTCCACCAGCACTCCCAGGTCCTTTTCTGCCTGACTACTCCCTGGCCACTCTGTCCCCAGTCTGTAGCTCTGCAAACTCTAGACAAAATGTGGATATTGGCATACTCGTGTTTTTAGTATTTATTGAGAATTTCCTGAAAAAGCCTCTGTACATTGGTTTTACACCAACTCTGTGTACTGGGGTAGTGTCTGCCATCCATAGGGGAGGTTACTTCTGTTTTTCCTTTATTTGCTACTACTGTGTTCATCTAGTTCTCCCTTAAAAAGATGCAGAAGGTGAGTTCTGGCTGCTATCTTTATTTCCTGACTCACTTCCAGAATTGATGAGGAAATGCTCATGGATAAAGCCAAAAAAAATCTACACCTCTTCTCCCCTTCCTGTCATTAGTAAGTTCCCTCTCTTCTGCTCCTCTTTTCACATTTAGGCCCTGATGGATTGGGCAGACTTCTTGCTCTGTGGTCATTGATTCTGTTAACTGTCAAAAAATATTCCAGAAATGAGAGAGGAGTCTGCACTCTGGGGCCGTCACAGGACTTGGAAGCATACAGGCTCAGCTGTTCCAGACTCTCTTCAGTGCACGGTTAATTTTGGAATGAGAACTCCCACAGATACCGAATCCACAAACAATCTGAAATATGGAAAGAAAACCTTGCCTTTTTTTTTCCCTTATTCCTTGGTGTAGGTGCATCCTGCTCTTTTTCTCACCAGAAAAGAAGCTAATATTGTTGGGAAGGTGTGAGTACAATAGAGGAGTTTGCTTTCAGGAGGCTGCTGTGAATGAGCAGTACCGTTCCTTGAAGGGTCTAGGCCATAGGATCCTTCTTCTTGATGTTTTGACTTTTGTCTAAGAGCAGTTACTGGAGTTACTGTTTTTGCAAAACTTCTTCTCATTCTCACTCACCCATAAGTGTTCCGTAGACTTTTAGCTCAACTATATTCACTCAGTTTATCCAGCCCTTAAATTGCTTGGAAAATCATGGGCCAGCAGAACGTATGAAACTGGAGTGGTCCAATTCTATAATAAAAGCATCTGAGTGATCAGTAGAGTCATAACAGCTGGTACTGACCGTGGAGATGACAGCAATGATAATTCATTGCTTTTCCCCTCCTCAGCAGTTTCGTCAGGTATCACAGCTAATGCTACCAGGCTCCTGCTCTGAAGAGCTGTAGAAAGTTCACATGTTCTGTTACTTGGTTTTGGCTCTACTGTCAAAACATTATTCTGAAATGAAACCCATTGAAATTGCTTGGGTGCTGAGGGTGCCAGGCTTAAAAATAAAGAAAAGCTCGGTGTAAGTCCAGTTCTGCTCCCAGCCCTGCCAAAGGGGTTTTGCAATGGCCTCGATGGGAAGAGGATTGGTCCTACAGAAGTGCCTGTAATGTTCTGTGCCTTGGACAGTGTGTGTGGGTACTGCTTTCTTTTGCCACACAGTGGATGAACTGTGTGTGCTCACAGGCACTTTCATATAATTGAGGAGGGCACTCGGCGTGGCTCAGGGGTGTTTGCAGATGGAGCAGAGGAATGCAGCTACCTGTAAGACAGAGAGTGTGGCAGTGGAGCGATGTGCTGGTGCTGCGGGCTGTGCTTGGCCAAGCGAGGAGGTGTTTGGCTTTACTGGGAGCTGTTGGCTGCTCATTGGCTTTTCTCCTGTATTTTGAAACAAATACTGGAAAAAACATCTGGAGCTGTCTGCTAAGATCAACTGCCTGTATGTACCAGGGTAGCAGGTTTTCCTAGGCTGCCTGCCCTGAGGATTTAAGGCCAGAAGAGAAAAGAAAATCAGTGTCTTTTAATGCTATTTTTATCCCTTAGAAAAATACTTTGTGAGCGAGGATAACAAATAAGAGTTTTCAATACTCTGTGTGAGTCCATTTCATACCTTCCTCACGTGTATTCACATCTCTTGTTTCTGTGGGAGTAGCGGAGGAGAAATGGAGTTTCTTGTGTCAGGATCTGCCCAGCAGCCCCGCTGAGGGACAGCAGGTAGGTACAGCAGGGTTCTAGCCCAGGCTTCTGGAGAAGGAGCTGGTTTCCCTGCTATGTTGCTGTCTTTGGGTAAGCTTGGTAAGGTGAATAAAGTCAGATTTCTGAATTCTGAGTTAGTTCTGCATTGAAGCTCCTTATGGGTCTGTCTTTTGAAAATGTTTCTGTTTTTTTTTTTTAAATTTTATTTTATGAATTAACTTTGGTTCATTTTTTGCAAAATGGAACTGCCTGGTTTGAAATATTAGTGTTGGGCACTGGGAAGTACTTGCTACTGAAAGAGGACCACGTAAGCTGGAATAGCTGGGTGGAGGTGATGATAATACAGGCTACTGGTGTTTTGAAAGAATAGTGTGCATCATCTATTTTGGGCTGCTTTGAAGGATGGTTATTTGCAACAAATCCCAGAGTTTTTGTTGACTCATGACATATTTTGGTTTTATTCAGCATATTTTGCTCTTTCTGAGGGCTCCAACAGCTGAAACAGCACTGTCTTGCCACACGGCACTTTCAGCTGAGTCTGGTGTTTGAAATAGCAACACTGCTAACTGTTTGTGAATTGTTTTTAGAACAGCATTTCAGCTGCCAGTTTCCTTAAGAAAGCAAAAGCAATATGAAAAGCAAGAAATACAAACAAAGGAGAGGCTCTAAAATACTGCTGGTGTAAAAAGAAAAACCAAGAACCAAACAAACTAAGTTAAAAAGGTTCAAAGACATGCTAAATTTAGCAGTATTTCTAGGAAAAAGACATCTGTTTAAACATGAGTGCTTCTTGTGTCCCTTCACCTTCTTTTCTCCTCTCGTTTCTCCAGTCCACACATAAACCCATTGATTACATTTTTGTCTTAATGAGCTGTTTCCAGAAATGTTGTTTTTCCTCTGGTAAAAGGTTTGGATGCTCCCAGAAGAACAGCTACCACGTGATGTGGGGTAAAGGTAGGGGGGAAATGAGAGCTCCCCCAAACCTCTCTACTTCCTTGCAAAGTGGTAAAGAAACTGCAGTGGTAGCATTAATTCTTCGAAGAGGAAGGGTAGGACTTGGAACTGCTTTGGGGGCATGATCTGTGCACCCAGAAAAGCTGTAATTCTGACTGGGATGATTTCATTGATAGATGTATTAATAGAACCAGCAATGTGCACTCACAGCCCGGAAGGCCAACCGTATCCTGGGCTCCATCAAAAGAAGTGTGACCAGCAGGTCAAAGGAGGGGATTCTCCGCCTGTACTCTGCTCTTGTGAGACCCCACTTGGAGTCCTGTGTCCAGTTCTGGAGTCCTCAGCATGGGAGGGACATGGAACTGTCGGAGTGAGTCCAGAGGAGGCCACAAATATGATCAGAGGGCTGGAGCACCTCTGCTATGAGGACAGGCTGAGAGAGTTGGGCTTGTTCAGCCTGGAGAAGAGAAGGCTTTTGGGGAGACCTTATAGCAGCCTTCCAGTGCTGAAAGGGGTTCCAGGAAAGCTGGGGAGGGGCTCTTGATCAGGGAGTGCAGGGATAGAATGAGGGGGAATGATTTTCAGCTGAAAGAGGGGAGATTTAGCTGAGATATTGGGAAGAAATGTTTTCCTGTGAGGACAGTAAGGCACTGGCACAGGTTGCCCATAGAAGTTGTGGATGCCCCCTCCCTGGAAGTGTTCAAGGCCAGGCTGGATGGGGCTTTGAGCAACCTGATCTAGTGGGAGGTGTCCCTCACCGTGGCAGGGCGTTGGAACTGGATGATCTTTAAGTTCCCTTCCAACCCAAACTATTCTATGATCGTATGATGTATATGTGTTCACGCACGTATGTGTATATGCATATATCATTATGTATCATTTTACATTTACATTGTAGTAACTCTCGTTATTGCTGTTGTATTGGGTGTTTCTGTAAGCATGTCAGTGCCTTGATTGTTTCAGCAGCTACAGCTGAAGATAGAGAAGAGAGAAGCTAATGTTCAGAGAACTTACTGCAGAAAACCAGGTTGAATACTGAATAGACAAAGGCAACATTTTCTCGAGCAACCAATTGAATGAAGAGTCTGTGTTGCTGATTTTAATGAACTGTAAGCTCTGAATTGATGAAAACCACATAGTAGCTTAGGTTAATCAGACTAGAGAAGGAAAGGTGTTGGAAACACGGCGTTAGTGCAAAAGGACATGTTGATACAAGGGGCAGTGTGTGCTGTTTGCAAAGGCGCTTGCAGAGCTGCAGAGGAAGAGACTGACCCTGCAGAGAGATCAATTGAATCTGATCCTATCACAGATTCTTCTGTAGCCTTTGTTAAGTCAGATAGGCTAAAATCCCTAAAGGCAGTTAAGCACCAGAATACCTTTGGACTTTGGCTTTGATCCATATGTAAATCTTTTTATTTTTAACCTCACCGTTTGCCTGCTTGATACTGCTTTCTGTAAGTATCCAGCTCCTTAGCTACAGAAGTAACCAGACCTCACGTTTTGTAAGTTGGCCACTATTATCTCTGCTGCTTCCACTATTAATTAATTTATGTAGAGCTGTGTCTTGTGTGACCCATGGTCTTTCCTCCTAGGTGCATGACCTTTGCTATTAAGCTGTCTCTAGCTGGAAGAAGTTCGTGTTAGTAAGTGCTACGGATTAGACTGAATAATTTATCTCTTTTCCCAGCCCCCTCGGATTTTTTGACAGCTGTGCATTTTACAAGGAGTGACTTTTATGTTTTCTTTTAAATCATAGATGAAAGTTGTGGATTATCATTGGGATAAAATGAGATCCCTGCAGGGAAAATAACTCATCAGATGATGAATCCCCATTTACACTAATTTTTTGAGATCCATCACTGTAAATCATGCTTAAATATTTTTTGGTGTAGCACCTATGAAACTAATTTGAATGTGGTACTTAAACAAAAAAAAAGGACTGCCTATTTTTGTTATAAACCTAAAGGTGAGCTTGATCTTTCCTTTTCATTGAGATACGTTACTAAGGGATGTGTTAGTTTGACAGTTTCACACAGTATCACAGTGTCATAAGGTTGGAAAGGACCTCCGAGATCATCGAGTCCAACCTATAACCCAACACTAACACCAACACTAACACCATCATCTAAACCATGGCACTCAGTGCCTCATCCAGTCTCCCCTTTGAGACCAGTGTTGGTTGTAGAAATCCTTAGGTCAGTGTGGAATACATTCAGCAGCAGTACATTAAATGGACAGAGCATGTAGTGGGAGCTTTTGAACTCTAGTGGGATTAAAGGATAATCACTCTGATGCAAAACGGTAATTAACTCAGGAAGAAGATCCATAGCTTTCCTGTGGAAAGCTTACTGGATCTTTTTTTTTTCCCTTGAAAAATTGGAATATACTTTTTGTACAAAAGTGAGGAATTTGCATTGATAGAGCTTTAACCTCCATAAAGAGTTATAGGGGAATTCTATAAATTCTATGTTTGAGACAGCTTCTAGGGCAGCTTGGACTTGCATGTGCTTCAGTGAGTGTTGGAGTAGCACAGAGGTGGTCTGGGAAGAGCAAACTCTGCTTCTGCTGTGGTGTTTGCTTTTCCATTGCTCCAGCTGATAGGGCTTTTTAGTGCAAGAAGTTCTCAGTCATGAAGGGCATCTCGTTAGCCCGTAGTAGATGTATGTGTCCAAATATTATTTAAGTCTTTGAACATCTCCTTAGCACTTGTGTGGCAGATAATGCAATAATTCTATGTCGCTGCTTCAAAGACAACTTAGTAGAGTGCTTATTCTATTGATGGGAGAAATCAATACAGTCCCGTGCTCTCTTCCCTTAAATCACATCAACGACCTGTCAGATGCAATGCACCGCGCTTCAGAAACTCACTAGAACTTATTAGCAACTCACTAGAAATCTGGCTTTATTTTGTTACTAATTTTATTTGACCGAACTCTCTTTCGCAGCAGAATGCCTTTGGTGTGTAGAATAGGGCTTTTTACTGCAGAACAGGCCCTTGCCAAAACAAAAGGGACTGTTTTTCTTCTGTGATACACTCTGCCATGCTGCTCAGGGACTTAAAAACTGAGAAATGCAGGTCCACAGAGGCCCTGATGTTGTTTTGCAGTTTTGCATCCAATGAGTGCTCCCAGTTCCTGGCTGCCATCTGAGAGAAATGGTGACCTCGTCCAGTTGCTTTTAATGGCCAGTTAGGAGGAAATGCATTTCAATAGAGAAGTTTTTTCAACACCTGCATTACCTGCCATGTTGCTATATATTCATTTACATTTTAACTGCATTAAACACATCATATGCGTTATCTTTCTCTCCACTGCTGCTTTTAATTAAGGGGTTTATACATGGATGTATAACAAACACAAACATTAAATTTGGGCTAATGGGAAGTGAGTTTGGACTTGAGTTATAGTGACCATAAAATGTGATGAGATCTGGCATTTGGTTTAATGATACCAAAGAGTGGTGTGACCTGTAATCTGGTGACATCTCATTGTACAGTGTTGCATAAAGCACTAGCATTTTATATACTCTTAAAAAAAGAAAAACCTTGGTTATAATGTTCAGTGCATGTCTCTACACAAGCATGCATGTACCTGTTTATGGCTGTGTGTTAAAGCAGCAGCTCACAGTGTTCCTTGCATTTCTTGTTACAGCAAAGAGCTTTTATATCTTAGTAATAAGAGAAATGAAGCAGTTGAAGAGCACAAAGCAGGAAAATTACCTTCTTTAATTTTCTGCAGACATTTATGATGATTGAAAACTAAAGGAGTTCTGTAATAAAATAGCAAATTGCAGGAAAGAAGTTAAAGTTCAGTACAAAGATGCTTTGTATTTTAATATTCTAGGGGACTGTATCACGTACTAATACAATAATCGCTCACCTCTTGTCTTGGAGCTTTTTGATGTGATGTAGCCATGGAACTTCCCTTTAAAGCACAGTAATTTCTTTAACACCTGTTTGATCTGTCAAGTAGGTGTAGAAACTTGTGTCAGACATGAAGAAGATAGCAGATGCAGCTCTGACAGGTGACACAAATACAGTGAAGTTAATTGACTTCGCCAGGGGAGAAAATTCTTCCTCCCAATTATGTCAAATGCCAGACAACTTTTCAGAGGCAGAGAGAGAAACGTGCCTAAAGGACAGTAGTGACACAGTGCTGTTCTAGTAGGTGCTTTCTCTGTTTTATTTTTAATTTTTTTTTTTTTTCTAATGCTGCTTAAGCTTTCAGGGATAAAATAATAGAATTGACTGGCTCAATTGCATCTTTGTTTGGGGATTCTCAGACCTCATAAATCTGTTTTGCTTCTGTGGTCCTCTAGGATTTTCTGCCTATTTTTGTAAAGATAACAAACTTTCAGGAGACTGTATGAAGCAATGAAGTCCTAGACTTGTTATTTTTCTGCCAGTTTTAGCCATTCTGCTTCTTTTTTTTACTTATTGTTATTATTTAAACCTTGTCAGAGTCAACAGGTTTCTGTCACATTCTAAGTTTCTAGTGTTTGGAAGGCAAAGGGGAGGACTAGGCTTCTTTCTTAGTTTGTTAATCCCTGGTCAGGACGGTATCCTGTCTCCTGTGTGAAGCTCTGCAGTTTTGTGTTCCAGCACCACATGATTCTTTTACAGAAATTTCCTGTCAGTGGAAAAGGAGCCAGCAAGACTGTCATGGTACGAGTTATTGTTTTGAGGAATAAAACACCATTTTCTCTGCTCTTGACACCTTTTCCTTTTGCAGCTCAGTTTGTGGTTTTAGTTCATCGTTTTTTCCACTGCAAACCACGACAAATATTATTGCCAAGAAATGATAAATAGAATAAGTAATAAAAAGAGATTGATGTAGGAGACTTTGTATTCTGTATCACCTTCTTCTGAGATTGTGATGTGTGACAGAACATAGAGGTGGGTGGTGCATGCACACGTTTATACAAACATTTAGCATGCCCAACAGGATATCTGTACACACATTGAGGGGATCTGTGTCTCTATGATATATTAAAGTTCATTTGTAGTGAGACTGGGCAGCCAGACTGCTTTCCCTCTCTCTGCTAAGTCACTGCTGGTGGTTGCACGTTGCAGAACAAAGGTAAAAGTCCTGCAGGAGTTACTTTTCACAGGCTGTGAAGACCTGCCTGGCTGGCAAATGTTGGGTTTCTGTCCACTGGATGGGTTTCTTACGCTCTGCATGAGCCCACACAAGTGGTGTTCCCCAGGGTTCAGTGCTGGATCCAGTCCTGTTCAATATATTTATCAATGATCTGGCCGAAGGGATCGAGTGCACCCGTAGCAAGTTTCCACATGACTCCAAGCTGGGTGGCAGTGTTGATCTGCTTGAAGGAAGGGAGCTCTGCAGAGGTTTCAGGACAGGCTGGATTGATGGGATGAGACCAATGGGATGAGGTTTAACAACACCAAATGTCAAGTCCTGCACTTGGGACACAACAACCCCATGCAGCGTTACAGGCTTGGGGAAGAGTGGCTGGAGAGCTGCCTTGAGGAGAAGGACCTGGGGGTGTTGGTTGACAGCTGGATGAATACGAGCCAGCAGTGTGCACAGGTGGCCATGAGGGCCAATGGCATCTTGGCCTGTATCAGAAACAGCGTGGCCAGCAGGACCAGGGAGGTGATTGTGCCCCTGTACTCAGCACTGGTGAGGCCACACCTCAAGCGCTGTGTTCAGTTCTGGGCCCCTCAGTATAAGAAGGACATTGAGGGGTTGGAGAGTGTCCAGAGAAGGGTGACGAGGCTGGTGAAGGGGCTGGGGAACAAGTGCTATGAGGAGTGGCTGAGGGAACTGGGGCTGTTTAGCCTTGAGAAGAGGAGGCCGAGGGGAGACCTCATCGCTGTCTACAACTGCCTGAAAGGAGGCTGTGGCGAGGTGGGTGTTGGTCTCTTCTCCCAGCTAATAGATGATAGGATGAGAGGAAATGGCTGTAAGTTGTGCCAGGGGAGGTTCAGATTAGACATCAGGAAAAATTTCTTCACTGAAAGGATAGTCAGACTTTGGAACAGCTGCCCAGGGAGATGGTGGAGTCGCCATCCCTGGAGGTGTTTAAAAGATAAGCAGATGAGTTTTTTAAGGACATGGTTTAGTAAGGGGACAGGTACGGTTGGACTCGATGATCTCAGAGGTCTTTTCCAACCAGATCATTCTATGATTCTATGAGTAAGTTGTCAATGCTGAGGATGGTTGCTGTTAATTAAGGCTGCGAGATGATGAGCATTTTGGGAGGTAAATGGAACAAAAGCAATCATAACCCTGTCTTCAGTTTTTTTGACAGGGAAGGCAGAATGTGTTTCCAATATCCTTTTCACTTGTAGCACAACTCTACTATATATAGCCAGCCCTTTTTGGACCTGATTCAGTAGCTTTTATGGCTTTTTCAAGAGTAGGTTGGTAAAGCTGTTTATATTTTCAGTGGTTGGTGTTGTTGCTTACTGCTGTTGTTTGCTTTACAAAAGTGCATAGGAACATACAATGCCAGTCCATTGTACTGAACACTGTAGATTTAGAGGTGTGTGGAGGAACAGCCCATGCCCCAAACTGCCTAAAAGTAGAGGATCCCATCTTTAAAACAAAAAAATTAAAATTCCATGCCACAGTAATAAATCATCTCCCTTTATTTCTCCTGCACTTGACTCTCATCTTGCTAAATGTGGCAATAGTATCAAAACTTTTTGGTCTTTTGGCTTCTCCCTGTTAGTATAACAGTTCCAGACCTTCCAGTGGCAAAGAACTCCATTCAATTTGTGGATTCCAGCTTTTTACTCATCCTTGCATCTGGTTTTGTTGTTTTCTTAAACTCCAGATATTTTCAGATTGACACAATATTGATCACAGTTGCATTTGGTTAAATTTGAGGTTGGTTTACATGAGTCGGTGATGAATTTTCATGTGATGCTTTTCTGGACATCAGGCATTCATTATCTTTAAAATAATTTTTTGAGAAACTTTATTCAACCACTAAATGTACTGTTATTAAAACAAGCCCTTACTATACATAAATTAGATTTGAAATCATGTTAAGTTTGTTTTTCGCATTTCTTGGAATGTGTTTTCAGTTTGGCTAAACAAGATTCTATTTAGGGCATAATCTTCAGAATAATTTTTGAATATTCTGGCAGCAAATGCTGTAACATTATAATTATGCCATAAGCATTCCATGTTTTTCCATCATAAACTGGCTGTAATCCCAGTTCTGGAATACAGCTTTCTTGTTGCTCATCTCATCAAGTGAAGGTGCAGTTTTGTCCACAGAAGTACTTCTTAATAAAGTCCATCCTTTAAGTTAGTTACACACTAAAGCCTTTCAAAAAGAAAACCTTGTCTTTCCTTCTGAAGTAAAAAAAGATTTTTTGCACTTTTCTTAGAGGAAATTCACTTTTAAGAATGAGTTAAGCCAGCAGGGAGTGTTCAGAAACAGATTGGGTTCTTGCATATGTTAAAATTTTGCTCTCATTTTACCATTTTAGTTTATATATGGGAGCTAATTAAATCAATACAATCTAGTGACCTTAACATACCTATTGTGTGTTGTGAATTTCAAAGCAAAACAGGACCTAGTGGTGTACCCCAGGGTCAATGTTGGACCAGTGCTGCTCAGCCTCTTCCCTGCTGCCCAGTTGAAGAGAAAGAGTGCACCCTCAGCAAGTTTGCAGGCGATATAAAGTTTAGAGGAGCAGCTCGTGCACTGGTTGTGCTGCCCTTCAAAGGGACCTTGACAGGCTGGAGAAATGGTCCAGCAGCGATCTCGTGGAGTTCAGCAGAGAGAATGTCTGCACCTGGGGAGAAATAACCCAGTGCACCAGCTGGAAGGCAGCTTTGCATAGAAGGCCTTGGAGCACACCAAGTTGTCTATGAGCCAGCCGTGTGTCCTTGTGGGAAAGAAGGCAAACAACCTCCTGGGCTGCATTAGGCAGAGCTTTAGCAGCAGATCAAGGGAGGTGATCTTTCCCCTCTGCTCAGCACTGGTGAGAGACCCATCAGGAGGGCTGTGTCACACTGGGGTTAGTAAGGACTTGGGGTGTGTGCTGTGTGAGGTGAGATCGAATCCGGAGAAAGGAGGGCTCAGAAGGATAATGTCAATGTCTGTGAACACCTGATGGAGGGCAGGGAGTAAAGGGGACAGAGCCAGACTTCTCTCAGAGTGCCCAGTGAAGAGGACAAGAGGCAAAGGACACAAATTGAAATACTGGGGATTCCATTGAAATGTTTACTGCGAGGGAGGTCAAACTCTGGCACAGGTTGTGCAGAGAGTTAGTGAAGTCTTACTCCTTGGAGCTGTTCAGAACTTGACTGGACACAGAGCTCAGCAGCTTGTTTGAGCTGACCCTTGCTTTGAGCAGCAGGAGCTGGACTGAGCGATCTCCAGGTGTGCCTTCCAGCCTCAGCACTTCTCTGCTTTATGGCCTTGGTGTCTGCTCTGACTCTACATGGCAAGGTGATAAAATTCTATCAAATAATCTCAGCGTCAAGATATGTAAAATAATTCAATCTCTCTCTTTTTTATATATTATTTCTTTCACATCAACGACTTCTAAACCAGAATCCACTAGGAAGTGTCTGTCTGTCACAGGCGATCTTTATCATCTTAGTTACTTTTTGCAGAGATGTCAGAGGTTGCCTGTGGGGAGAGTCCACCCGTTTCTGAAGTGGTGTGTTGGATGCTCAGGCTTGAGTTGCCATCAGATGTGGGCTTGGTGATGTGAAATCAGTGGAGTTGCATTGGTGTAGGGCATGACAAGTAACACAGCAATGAGTCAACCTGGAACTTCAAAGAGGTAATCTGGCTTTAAACTGGCTTCCTGTTCATGCCTTGCCCTGTCAATTACTTACTTTAGCTGCTGAGTTTAAACTTTCCAGAAATAAATAAGTACTGAAATAAAAAGCTACACCTGCTCAGAAAAGAGGAGGAAATTGTTGTCTTGCTGGTCCCACTGGGGTGTTCAGGCTCCTGTGAGCTCCCTGTTCTGTCCCTGGAGAGGGACGGCTGGGGTGGAGGGAGCAGTGGCCTCACCCAGTTACCGCTTTCCTTTTGTTAAACGCCTTTCTCTAGTTCTTATTGAGGCTTTTGTACTGAATTTGGGTAATGCCAACCAGGTAATAATCCAATTGTCTGTAGCAAAGTGAATGGCATTTGCTCCTTTGTAGCAAAAACCAATAGTGTTTGTTGTGCCTTTGATCTCATAAAGTGCTCTGCTATGGAAGCACTGACAGGTCTGCCCTTGAATTTCGTGTTCAACTCACTGTAAAAGGAAGAAGGGAAAATGGAGAGTGGAAATGAATGTGTACTTATAGTGATAATTCATTTCAGTCAGCAATTAGCTTGTTTTCAGTGTTGCTGTACATGACTTGGTATTGGAATGGAATATTGGTAAATGGCTTTATTAGTAGTTTTCACTGGGAATTAATATGTCTGTCAGCTTTTCACTGTGGGTCGGGTTTTGCTTTCCAAATCAGTAATTCTGCTGGCTCTCCTTTCAAAACTAATTTTCTTTATCAGCATATTTGCTTACGTGTCTCGGTAACCCTTCCAGTTACTGCGTTAGAAGATGTGGGAAGGGGAAGAGTACTTGTTCCCTGAAGATTGCTGTAAACCAGTTGTTGTACTCGATGAATGAAATATTCCCATACCCCATAAAACTGCATCTCAAAAAAAGTCTCGAAGTTAAAATAATGGTAAATATTCTGTAGACTAACTCTTGAAAGGGCTAAATAGCCTGGCCTTGATCCAGGAAGGCACTTAACAATGGGCTTAACTTTAAGCGCATTGAATATTCTTACTGGCATGAGTGAAAAATCAATAAGACTGCTCACATGCTTAAAATAAGACATGGGCTTAAGTGTCTTTCTGGACCTCAGCCAGAGCGTTCAGCCTGCGAGATGGGCCGAATTCTAATTGTGGGCAAAAGCCAGTAGTGTTTCATTTTGCTTGCCCTGTGTGTTTCTGAAGAACTCATTGATATTGTCTGTGTTTATTTTAGTTGGCCTCCATTTCCCATCTAAGCCCTACCAGCTCCAAAGCTTGGGGAGTGAAATAGATGTGCAACTTAGGGTTGTCAAACAGCTTGTCAGGGACAGTACTTAGTCTGTATATATTGCTATGGAGCAGGAACTGAACTTCAGAAAAGCTGGGAAAAGATGAGGTGAAACATGATTTTTTTTTTCTTTGGTAGCCAAGGTTTTAATATAGAGAGAAAATGAAGAGGAGAAAAGAGAAGAGTTGGTGACACATCGCACCTTTTCAGTTAACATAGTTGCTTCTTAGGAAACATTAAAGAATGCAGACATGTGCATTAATAATCTGCTGGCAGTGGCTGCAGCCTTGGCAAGTAGGCTTTCCTACCTACTATTGATTTTTCTGATTCTCAGGCAGCAATTTGCAATGGGTAGCTTGATCCCTTACCCTCAAAATGGGCAGTGAGAGGAGTTGTCGCGGCCAAAATAATTTTTACTTTCTAACCAGTCCCTCCTGTTTCTTCAACAGCATCTTTTGTTGCTTAGATGACAATTTCCACTGCTGACAACTGTGAATGATAAAATATACTATATTTAAACACAAAGACGCTCAATGTCTTGAGGTGCAAAATAACCCACTGCAAGGCTATGGAGCTCTTCGTTGGCACCAGCTACACTTGTAGAACCCAACCCTCAAGCACTGTAAATCTGGGAAGTTACTGGTCAGCACGTGTAAAAGCAGTGGAGTCACAGTGATTAAGAAGAAATCTTTGTTGTCGACTCTGACTTATCTGTATAAGAAAATAATGTGTTATTCTCCCACCACCCTCTTGTTTTTCAACATCAAGACACTGGTTGTCTTCCACTTTTCCTCTGTGTATATGGCTTCCTCCTTGCATCTGACATTGCTCTTCACTTTCTCTTCTCTCCAGGTTTTTAGAGCCTGTGCAGCAAATTCTTCATGTACTGCCTTTGAGTTGTGATAGCTGATATTTCTTCACCTGTTTTTTTATGGGAAAATAGAGTTTTTGTTTCCTTATATATATTGTATTTAGACTGGATGAGAGAGGAGCTTGAGTAGTTGAACAGAGAGCGACCAGAATAAAGGAAAATCAAGCATAAAAACTTTTGAGTTAACTATGGAAACTAGAAGAAACCAGTTGACACCATGGAATTTTATATGTAATTACAAAAGTATCTTCTGAAAATGCCTTTCCACGAAGGAACCGCTGTCAATTTTAGGAGACCTCTTCCATAGTGAGTGTCGAGCAGTTTTGGATGAGTTTACTTGTAGCTTATTGGTTTTCTTTCCACTCCAGAAGTCTGTTTGCTGTAGCACTCCAAGCTTCTTTTCAAGTGTCTTTCAAGGTAATTAGCAATGTTTTTATGCTGTACTAATAGCCATTTCTTTAATTTGTGAATTCCCCTTTCACTTAAATAAAAGCTTAAGTAGAATCACCTGTCACATGTGGAATTTAACCCGAATTTTGTAAGAGGTGATTTGAGGTTCAAGTTTAGAAGATGCATTCAGATTCAGGGATAGCCAATGATCTTTCAAACAGCAAAATAATGTGTACTAAAGGTATTGGAGCCAGAATTGGAATTGAGAGAGTGGAAAAATGGTATTTTATAGCTGTTTTACTCCTTTCACTTTTCTTAAATCTTCTCCCAAGCTCAGGTCTAGGTCTGAGTGTATCTGTTCGCAGGTGTCTTCAATGTGACAGGGCCTTCTGCCACCTAGTGTTAATGTGAGCTCTCTCCTCAGCAGGGTGCTACCAGATAACTTATTAAATGTCATTATTTATTAATACCCCCCCCCCCCCCAGTCACTCGACGCTCTCTGTGAACGCTGTAAAAAGCGGTATCTGCACCAGAGGGTTTCAGAATCAATTCAATCAGTATGCACAGCTTCTTTGGATGATAAGTTCTTTGAGGATGCCATTTGCAAGGTGGGTCAAGTTGTTATACAAGTAATCCATGGAGAATTTTGGTAATTGTGGATCCTCCTCTGTAACAACTCTGTTAGCACTTTTCTCCCCAAGGTGAAACTGCAGGATGCTGCTAAACTCAGTGCACTTCTGCTTTGATATTTGTGCTCCTGCTGGGTCAGGAGATTGTATTAGACTGCAAGCAGCAGAGAATAAAAATTAGTTCAACTGAACTGATACAAAATAAAGAGTGATTCCATTTGGACACTTAACTCATTGTCTTTTTAGGAGAGTAAAATGAAAATCTCTCATCATCACTGCTTTTCCCCTCTAGAAATTCCACCAGACCACAATAGAGAAGGACAATAAAATCCAGAGAATTGCACCCAGATTTCACAATAGAAATGTCAAACTGTTAAAATAGAAAAATAGGCTTGCTGATACTTTATATTTAAGCCAAATAATAATGGCTTCTGCCATATGTTGACAGAAAGGAGGAAACTGCTTAGGACTGAAGGACTGTGTTTTTTTCCCCTCATTCCTCTGTACATATTTTGAAGAGAACAGAGTGACTCTTTTCCCTTCTGCCCCCACCTCTGTCTTTGCTCTGGGATACAGAGTGGGTCTGGATGGTTCCTTTGCAGGTTGGTGTGTGTGAGCTCAGCCAAAAGGCTGCCCGTGGCTTGAGTGGATGCTTGGGCAGATTCTTAGCCCAGCCGTAGTTTTGAGGAGAAGCCCTCACTCCGAGCTCCTGCCCTCCTCTCTGTTCTCCCTCTTGCCTCTTGTAGGCCTTCATGAGGAGCAAATGCCAGCATGGCTGTGGGCTGTAAACTCAATCCTCAACATTGGACAGAAATGCTGACCACATCAGCAGGAACCAGAACACGAAGAAGTGAAGGGTCTAATGCATTCGAGCATTAGTCAGCTGTGATACCAGGCAGGCTAGTGTTTTCACCTTCTTTTGACCTGAATGGTTTCATCTTCTTTAAAAAGTGACATTCAAACTGCAGTTGTTTTGCTTTCAGCAATTACACTTTTCAAATACCACCTAAAGAAAATAACTTTGGGTTCTTGTTATCTCAAATGAAGAGCTACGACACAGAGCAAGTTTTGGACTTGCTCATTATGGCCAGTTACTAGGTTTTATCTGAACAGTATCAGAGGTTAAAAACCCTCTAGAAATTCTTGTACATCTTGTTCTATTTTGTTTGAGTCATATTAAATGGGAAGTACTGTATGACATGAATTCATTGCTGCTCTATCAGAGCGGAGAATGCTGCATCACAGTGAAAACAGACCAGACCTGCTGACCTGTGGAGACAATATTTTCAAAACTGAGGTTGTATACAACTTTTTTTCACTTAGATGAGGATTTTTTCATCAGAATTGATTTGAGGGCAAAGCCTGTGGCTGTGGGAAGTGTATTTCTGGTGTTATTTTCCTGCTCTTAGTCCTTTATGCTGGCAGGAGGGAGAAGGCAATGCTTCTTTCCCCTTAGGCCCACCCTCATCATTCTTACTGACATCCGTGCCCTGTAGGGTTGCTCCAGAGCTGCAGCAAGGGCAGGTGGATGTAGTAGACAAACAAGGGAAGGCTGGAGGGGTGATGGAATATGTTGACTTCCATTAGTCTGCAGCATGACTGTGACCACACCTGAGTCATCCAGAGACTCTGTCCTCCCCTGCTGGGACTGAAACAGTCCTCAGTGTGAAAAAGCCCTCTAAAAGTATGCCATTTTCCAGCCCCAGGCCCAAAGTCAAGGTCCTTACTGGAGCTTCTGGGGCAAAAATACCTTCCTTCTGTTTGTGCTGGGCTGTCCTGTACTCTGCAGTTGTGGTACAGCCATGCTGTCCTCGTGGTCTATCGCCACAGAGCTGTACATCAAACAAAATGTGCTGAAAAGGGGGAAAAAACTCTCTGTGCATCTCCATCCTCTTTCTGTCGGGGTTCCTGACTGAGCACTCTGTTCAGAAAGGGCTCCGTTTACTTCACAGCTGTATAATTTACATGGAAGCTGGTCCAGGAGGAATCTCTTTCATGTAGCTTGCTCAAAGCCCCAGCTCATCAATATGGATTGCTTGCTGTGTGCTAGGGGATTTATGGGACGCGGTGGGGTGTGCGGAAGTGGAGAAGAATTTTTGTCCTAAGAGAGGAATTTGTGTGCCCAAAAGGACTGTCTTTCAGAATAAAAGTTGTGTTCTCTCTTTTTGCCTGCAGAAGAGATGCTGTGTTCCCAGATTTGATCCCAGGGAAATGTTCCCCTAGCTGTAGGGAAAGGCATGGTGATGTCTTTGGAATGAACTTGCCCTATCCTTAAAAAAAAATAAAAGCTTGTGAGTCATAGAATGGTTTGGGGTGGAAAGGACCTTAAAGCTCATCCAGTTCCACCCCCCCTGCCATGGGCAGGGACACCTCCCACCAGACCAGGTCCCATCCAACCTGGTCTTGAACACTTCCAGGGATGGGGCATCCACAACCTCCCTGGGCAACCTGTGCGAGTGCCTCGCCACCCTCATTGTGAAGAATTTCTTCCTAGTGTCTATTCCAAGTCTTTCTATGAAACCAGAGTTGACTCAAGTAGAAAGTTTCAAAGCAATGGTTAACTTCCTCGGAGTAGTAGTAGTAATTTAAACATATCCATGTTCTTCTGGTGACTTTTGTCCTGAATGTAGTGTATGGGAGGAAGCGTGGAGGTGGAGGGCAGGGGAAGGATGAAGAATTTGAAGATCAACCTAAGCCAAAACACTTCCACAACATGTTAAAAGAGCTACTTTGCAGTTACTGAAATGATGGCTTAATGGTCATTTCAGCCATTGGAAAGAAAAAAGCCGGGAGATCATAGCTGAGAAATGGCCCTTGGCGTTCAATGACATTCTTCTCAGGGTCAAGTACGAGTGGAGCCTGATTTAGTCATAGACTAAATGTAGCTGCAGCTCTGCAGTCTTCTGAAGTGTAATCTATACTGGTCCTGCAGAGCGAGCGCTTTGCTGGATTCCAGCTGGGACTGCAGTGTCCTTGTTACGCAGCAAGGCTGCTCAAGGGTGTTAAAGTGCTTACTTGCAGTTGTTTGAGCACTTTCTGCGATGGCTGATTGATTTACTGTATCTGGAAGTTCAGACCTCGAAACCTGAGCGAGGGAGAATGCCATCACCGCGGTGGCGAGGCCGGGTGTTGAGAGGACAGACAGCTGGCGGGTGACCTCAGGGAGATGACAAATGGGGGACCAGGTGCCCCCACTCATCCCAGAGTGCTCCCAACCCCTCTGCTCACAGAGGCGCAAGTTACGGAAGTTGCTGGAGGACGGCTTGCTGTGAGTAAGGATTCTAGAAATAAACATTAACCTTTTGTTACCAGCTAAGTGCGTAGGGATAATGAATTCAAGCAGCTATTTGGGAAAGAGTTTAAGCAGAAATCCTTTCAGTATGAAGGAAAAATAAAATTCATCCAAATGGTAGTGGTTGCACGTATTTTGGAGAGAGCGTCTGGAACGCTGGCAGGAATGTGTGGTGCCAGGGTGTGCAGTGAGCAACAAGAAGCAAATTGTTTACACAGCATAATCAGTGATGGTTCTTGACTGACATGCATGAAGTCATTAAACCAGCTAAATGTATATTATTGCGAGGAGTGGGGCCTGAGGAAGCCCCCCAACAACTGAAGAAAGAACAGTCAGCTTATCCTTTATAGACTTGAAACATGGGAACCAACAGAAATTGAGTAGCCTTTAGTTTTCCTTTGCTTACAAAGATTAACGTGTTTGCAGGTTCTGCTTTCCATTTCCCATTTTTATTTTAAAACAGGCAGTCGGGTGCTCGAATGAGGAGAACTTTTAGAAAACTGTGGTCTTGAATCTGCCTTGTAACAGCAGGGAAAATTGTAAAACATGGTGACTTCCACCCGCAGAGAATGTGCCTCTGTTCTCTGAAGTTTCCCTGTTGGGGATCATGATGTACTCCAGCAGCTTCAGGAGTTTCTTTGTTTTTAACTAAAAAACTTTATTTTTAACAAAAACAAACAAAACAACATGACCTCTGCTGCTGCTTTAGTTTTCAAAAGTGCGTTCCAGATTTCCTGCACAGGGAAGCTGTGGATATCCCCTCCCTGGAGGTTTTCAAGGCTAGGTTGGATGGGGTCTTGAGAAGCCTGGTCTGGTGGGAGGTGTCCCTGCCAGTGGTGGAGGAGAGTGGAACTGGATGGGCTTTAAGATCGCTTCCCACCCAAACCATTCTGTGATTGTATGAAAGATGGGAGTGGCTGCTCGCTTGTACTGATATTCACATTTTCTAAGGTTGAAACTGTTAACTCCTCATCTGAAGTGATGCTACCTCACCATGTGTTCAGAGACCCTGATTAAATGGAGCATTTGATTATTATCAAAGGAAATGCTGACACCCATTGTGAATTCTGGGCTCACATGAGATGCAAAATGTGTTTGTCAAACATTCACTGGATTTACACAACTGAATTCTTGTTGAATGTAAATCCCTAGCTTGCGTAACTCCTCTGTAGAAAGAGCAGCTTTATTTCTTTATTTAATGTTGACAATGTATTTAATATATTGTCTATAGATGTAACTGGATTTGCAGTTCTTTTGATGATGGGCGTAGGTCAGCTTGCACCATTTCAGAGTTTCATGTCCCATTTCAGAGGGCTTTCTGTGCATGAAGTAATTGTATGGAGGCTGGTGGGACCCTGCAGAGGGGCTGGAGCTGTGGAAAGTTGTTGTTGGGGCAGTACCTGCAGTAACCTACAGCCCACAAGTGGCAGCCCAGGACTGTCATTCAACCTGCGGCACCAAAAATGCATATTAGGTCAGGGTAATACAAAGCTTCCTTTATTCTATAAAATGTTTTTCATCATTAGTTTCCTGTCTTTACACTTTAAAACATCCACTTCTTTTAAAATTCTCTCAGATGGTTTCTGTGGGGCAGAATGGATTTCTCCTCGTTCTTTGATCTTCATTTCTCCGTGCTTTTTCGTCTTACTTTTAGGCTTCTCGCTTACTCCAAAGGCAAATGTTTATCTATCTGTGAAATAAACCTGGGTCCCTGATTCTCACGTCTTATTTAAAAACTAGAGCAACAGTAGAATTGCAGTGCAAGGAAAATGATGGAGAACCAGATGCTTTCTAAAACTTTTCATCCTTTAATTTTTTTTACTGATGGAAGAGTTGTGGCTTTTTATGATGTATTCACTTAGGAGCACTGAAGATGTATTTTGAGACAGCTGTTACAAGAAAACTTTCCTCCTCCAGCACTGTTTAATATCTTAAACTGTGGCATAGACAGCGGGATTGAATGCACCTTCAGTGAGTTTGCAGATGACACCAGGCTAAGTGGGGCAGCTGACAGGCCTGAGGGATGGGGTGACACCCAGAGGGACCTGGACAAGCTGGAAGAGTGGACACGTGAACCTGATGAGGTTCAAAGAGGCCAAGTGCAAGGTCCTGCATCTGAGTCAGGGCAACCCCCAGGACCAATACTGACTGGGGGATGAAGGGACTGAGAGCAGCCCTGTGGGGAAGGCCTTAGGGGTCCTGATGGATGAGAAGCTGGACCTGAGCCGGCAGTGTGCACTCGCAACCAGGAAGGCCAACCGGATCCTGGGCTGTATCAAATGAAGTGTGACCAGCAGGGCAAGGGGAGGGGATTCTGCCCCTCTGCTCTGCTCTCGTGAAACCCAACCTGGAGTCCTGTGTCCAGCTCTGAAGCCCTCAGCACAGGAAGGACATGGACCTGTTGGAGTGGATCCAGAGTAGGGCCACAGAAATGATCAGAGAGCTGGAGCACTTCTGCTATGAGGACAGGCTGAGAGAGTTGTTCAGGGTTGTTATTGCAACTTTTCAGTATTTAAAGGGGGTACAGGAAAGATGGGGACAGACTTTTTAGCAAGGCCTGTTGTGATGCGACAAGGGCTAACGGTTTTAAATTAAAAGAGGGGAGATTTAGACTAGATAAAAGGAAGAAATTTTTACAGTGAGGTTGGTGAAACACCGGTACAGGTTGCCGGGAGACACGGTAGAAGCCCCATCCTTGGTAACATTCAAGGTCAGGTTGTGTGAGGCGCTGAGCAACCTGAAGTAGTCAAAGGGTTGGACTGGGTGGGCTTTAAGGGTCCCTTCCAAGCCGAACCATTCTCCGATTCCATCCCCCAGTGTAGTAGCATTGCAGTGGAAATGTTTGTCTGGAGTCTGGATTTCATTGCAAAAAGAGGAAGTTTTCAGGGAAAGCAGTATGGGAAAATCTGATTCTGTTCCCTTTCCCCACTAAGGGTGGCTTCTTTGCCTTTGTACTTTTGGGTTTAATGATTTTTCTACTGCAGAGTTCACAGCTGTGCTCACCAGTGTCATAGGTAATGTCTAATAAAATCTCTGATATGGATAATTAGATGTATTTTACAATTTATATGTGGATCATAGAATGCTTTGGATTGGAAGGGCCCATGAAGGTCATTAGTCCAACTCCTGTGTATTTCATCATTAAAAGAGGAAACAGTTTATGTGAACCGTCAAATAAACGTGCCTTAGTTTTTATGTTAAGCAGCGCAGAGCTTCTTCTGTTGATCACTGCAGTAGCTGAATGGTGAGGAGCAAAGCTGCTGCTTTTGGTGCAGGAGCCCTGAGCCCCAAGATGCTGCTGGGTGGCTGTTGCAGCAGGGCACGTGTGGCCTTGGGCTGCCAGGGTCCTAAATGTTTGCCCTCTGATAAAAGGGAGAAGAACAGGAGAAAAGAGGGTGAGGAATAATTCAGCACTGATTTCTACCTTTGAGTCAGAACTGGCTTTATCAGAAACAGCTCTTTCGTGGCTGATATTACTTTTCTAGACTTTTATTCCCTTGTTCAGTCTCTGGTAGCAACTCTCTGTGCTGAGGCAGATGTGCTTTATTTTAATTGTAAAGAACTTTGTTTCACTACACGCAGCTGACATGTTCTCCTGCCCAGAGATGCTCTGTGACTGTTTGAAACAAGTTACTCTTTAGAAAAAACACATAGAAAAGCTAAAAAGCATCACTGGAGGTCCTAGATTTCTTTTATTGATTTGGTGGATTGGGGTTTTCATGGCTTTTCTACTGGGAAAAGTGATATCTGGTAGAATAGAGTTCTTCATTTAGAAAACTTAAAATGGACAAACAAAAGTTTTAGGAGCCATGAACTCAAACTCCAAATTCAGAAGTTTTTTTCTTACATCTTCATTATAAATGGAGACCTGCTAGAGTCAGCACGCATCTGATTTTGAAGAATTTATTGCAAAATGAAGATTTTCCCTGCTGGAAAGTTGGTTGAAGTTTCCCCTTGAAGTCGAGGTGGGAAAAATGTTTATTTCCAAGCAATTTAAGCAAGCATCAAAGGTAAAGCTGTTTGGACCCAGAGGTCACCAGCTGTGCACTCAATTCTGGCAGCTTCAGCCCCTGAATAAGAGAATCGCTGCTGTGTCCCTGCGTTGGAGGCATAGGTGGTGGTTTTAGAGGCACGGTGTGAGCTTCTACACCCCATCTCATGCAGATTTGAAGGAGAGGAACTCTGGGCTCAGCTCTGCAGATCGTGATGAATGACAGATCTGTGACAGTCTCGGGACATGGATCTGTGAAATGGGCTGAGCAAGTTTGTGGCAAAAAAGTTATGAGTGTTCCTTTCTTTGTGCTTGGATCTGGTGCTCTTCTGACACCTTGGTGAGCAATTTCTGCTCACTAAGCCCTCGAAAACTAGCACAGCTCATTAAGGTTATTGATAATAGAATAGACTGGCTCACTAAGCTGAATCTAAGTAGTGGAAGTGCTCCCTGCAGGTGGGATTGCAGGGGTTACAAGGGTGGTGTTCATGGCAGGCTCTCTTGTCATCTTTGGCAGGATTTTCCTGTGGCCAGAACTGTGTTGTGGCATTTCAGTGGACTTCTCCTTGCAGCCCTGCATCTCGGGCTGTATTTGGTCTTGTCCTGCTGCGGGATGAACAGGTGACATAATCAGGTTAAAAATACATTCATTTTCTGTTTACCTTGGCATCTGTTGTACTGAGACCTCATCAGGCTGAGCTGTTTTTTGACGTTCACACTGATCTCTGCAATGGTATGTGCAGAGCCTTCTAAAAAAGCACCCCCAGCCCAGTCTCCCCGAGCTGTTACAGGGTCTCTCTGCCTGCCTGGTCGCTGCTGCTTGCAGCAAAACCTACACCATGACAATTTTGTTGTCTCTTTTACTGACTTCCTGGTCACATGCAAATTAAAGTATTGAAAACTTTAAAGATGAGTGGCTGGAAAGCTGCCTGCTGGAAAAGGACGTGGGGGTGTTGGTCAACAGCAGCTGAACATGAGCCAGGAGTGTGTCCAGGTAGCCAAGAATGCCAACAGCATCCTGGCTTGGATCAGCAATGATATAGCCAGCAGGAGCAGGGAAGCAATTATCCCCCTGTTCTTGGCATTGGTGAGGGTTCATCTTGAATCCTGTGTTCAGTTTTGGACACCTCACTGTAAGAAGAACATTGAGGTGTTGGAGCGCATCCAGAGAAGGGAACGGAGCTGGTGAAGGAGCTGGAGAACAAGTCTTATGAGGAGCAGCTGAGGGAACTGGGGTTTAGTCTGGAGAAGAGGAGGCCGAGGGGAGACCTTATTGCTCTCTATAACTGCCTGTAAGGAGGTTGTAGTGAGGTGGGTGCTTGTCTCTTCTCCCAAGTAATAAGTGGTAGGACAAGAGGAAATGGCCTCAGGTTGCGCCAGAGGAGGTTCAGCTTGGATATTAGGAAATATTTCTTTGCTGAAAGAATGATGAAGTATTGGAAGAGGCTGCCCAGGGCAGTAGTGGAGTCACCATCCCTGGAGGTGTTAAAAAAACATGTGGACCTGGTTAGTAGGCACGGTGGTGTTTGGCTGATGGGTGGACTGGATGGTCCTAGAGGTCTTTTCTGACCTTAATCATTCTGGGATTCTATGAAAACTGTTATATGAAATTTACCAAACAAACAACATCTTGGTTCCCTGGGGAGGCCATGGACCTTCTTCTTTCCAGGGAACAATTTTTCCCAGTCAACTATTAA
This sequence comes from Tapera naevia, assembly GCA_033556795.1. Lineage (NCBI taxonomy): Eukaryota > Metazoa > Chordata > Aves > Cuculiformes > Neomorphidae > Tapera > Tapera naevia. The sequence continues at coordinate 4,401,349 of JAUMJJ010000157.1, read as the reverse complement.
ATAGATTTCTCTCATTTAATCCTTGTTGGCCAGGACAGCAGAGGAGTGGTAGGTGCAGAGCTGATGGTAGATGCCTTGCTGCTGTCAGGGGTGGAAGGCCTTCCTTAAGGCCTTCAGGAACATGGAGCAAGGCCTTTGGGCTTGTAAGGAGCTTCTGCTGGGTTCATGGTTGTGTTTATGTTGCATTACATGTTTGAATGTGCTATGCTGGCTGGTGTTCAGCACAAATTTATGACACCAGTAAGAGCTGGTTTGGTTTTTAAGACTTAGAGATGATGTCAGGGCCCAGAGAGTGTCTGTTAGAATAGATGAAGGACTGTTTTTTGACTTTTAAGGACTTGGGATCAAGCTTGTGGCTGGTTGGGGGGGCTGAATTGCTAATCAGGACTGCTGCTTTGGGTACCAGCTTTCTGTGTCTTGTGATTTTGTCCTACCTTAAACATCACAGTCTCTGAGACAGGGAGAGCCACACTGTATTTGAACAACACCTCATGAGAACCTGTTCCCGATTGAATTTCCCAGGGCTGTTTAATGAAGAACAGCAACGAGCTTGGCTCATTTTGCCAAGCTTTGGCTGCATGGCCCGGCTGTGTGGTAGAACTGGTTCAAACAAAACCAGAGTTGCTTGGAGGAGCTGTTTTTACCTGCTCAGGGGCAGCAGAGTAACCCAGGACACACATTCCTCAATGGAAAATGTTCTAGAGAAATCCAGTTCCTTACGTGCCTCTCCAATCTGATAAGACCCAGTCTCTGCAGGGATTCGCTGAGTAATGCATCAACAGCTCATCTGAGAGATGTGGTAAATCTAATGAAAACATTGTCTCCAGAAAGGTTCAGGAATGCAGTGTGTGCTGCTGCCTTACTGAATGCTTTACGCAGTCTTCCAGACTGGAGTGTCTTGCTCCAGTCATGCAACCACTATTTATTATTTAAATGATGAATCTGGAAAACTTCCCAGATCTAATGTCTGCCCCATCCCTTTCTGTCTTGGATACTGCGGATGATCAGATGAGCAGTGAATCGGTTCTAGGGAATAGATCACATTATCTTTTTTTCCTTCTGTCAAGCAACTTGTGAATGATTTTTCCTTTCTTCACCCCCATAAAATACCCAATAGATCAAACCCGATAAAATCTGATGCCAAATACACGACATTCCACACGCTTCCCAGTGGGACTGCATTTATCTTGTGTGGAGGGGGCAGATTGTGTGGAGTAATCCCAAGCACCGATACTTTTGGTCAGGTGGGTGAAGCTCTGTGGGGTGCTCTGGCTTGTTGGTTGTGTGGGCTTTTTTACAGCCTGGTTTGATTGTGCTGTTTCTCCATCCTCTCTGATAGTTTCTGAAGTCTTCCCTGAATTTCTCTGAAAGGAGACCACCCTGCTGAGCAGTGAGGGGCTGCTTCCCAGTGGTCTTGGGTGTCACTGTCCGACAAGCCAGTGTTGGATCCCCGAGGTGATGCCAAGTAGTGCTGAGAATGTTCTAGAAGTGCGTGGAAAAGTGTAGGGGATTGCATGCTGCCACACTGAACGCCGCTGCCTGCTTCTCCAGCGGTCCCAGTCATTCCTGATGAAGTGATGGTGACACAGCCTTCAGAACTGAGAGAACATGAAGGAAACCCACCCCCAGGAATGACCAGCTTGATTCTGAGCCTCTGCCCCACTGTGAATTTCACCTCTTTCCTTGAAAACAGGAGGCTTTTTTTTTTTTCACATGGTGATGAGAAACTAAAGGTCAGCAATGAGCCCCCTGAAGGCTCATGAAGAACAAAATACGATGTGTTTGAACTGATGTGAAAGGTTAATGGGGAAGATCAACATCCAATGGCTGCAGTGAAGGAAAAGTGGCTTGTTTGGGCAGAGCCTGGAGCAGAGCAGAGGCCTTACGGTGAATGAGAAGTGTGAAACCATGGGGCAGAGAACACACAGCCCTTTAGCCCTGCTCAAAAATAATAGTGCAGGCTTTTTTTTAACTTCAGAGTTTAGTCTGCCCTCAGTAAAAACAAGTTACACTAAAAAACTCTGCACCAGAAAAAAGCAAACCTCTTTTTCCTGGTTTCTGCTTATAAGATTTACAGGTACTTAAAATAAACCTATGAAAAACAGACCCAGTGTGCTGGAATTTGCTAACTAGTGAGAGCAATTACCTCCAGGTCCCAGGGCCTAACGGAGCTTGGCTTTTTGGAAGTAAGACTTGGCAAGCGCTCCTTCCTGCTGCTGTTGTAAAGGTGCATATGAGAAGATGTGCTGACCTCTGCCAGAAACCCCAGGAATCCAGTTCAGAGAGATGCTCCTGCGAAGGACACAGCTGGGTTCAAGCAGCACAGATGGGGATTGGTGCGGAAAAACTGGTGCAACATTCACTTCTCATTGTGTGGCTTCAGCAGGGCAGGTTCTTTGCAATTGCCTGGTGAACCACAGTAAATAAATGGGTCAGGAGCAGTAAGTTTAGATACTTAAGAAGAAAATCAAGCTTTCACATGGCAGCCAGCAGCGTGTCGTGCTTGTTTCATGGGAGTGAGGATAATTAATGCACGTGGCTGTAGTAAAAATTGATTTGAGCCATTTTGGCAATGCTGTTGTATTGCTTCAGAGATCCCAGCAGGTGGTGGAGCACTGGATCACCCCCAGGGAAGCAGACATGACACCTGGTTCTGCCAGCATTCAAGAAGCATTTGGACAGTGCCCTCAGTCACACGGTGTGAATGTTGGGAGTGTCCTGTGTAGGGATAGGAATTGGACTCAATTATCCTTCTGGGTCCCTTCCAGCTCGGGTGATTCTGTGATCACCAACTGAGACTGCTGCAAAAATTTCTCCACCGTAAGTGTTGTCGGGCACTGGCACAGCTGCCCAGGGAGGTGGCTGAGTCACCATCACTGGAGGTGTTTAAAAGATGTGTAGATGAGTTTCTCGGAGATCTGGTTTAGTAAGTGGACAGGTACGGTTGGACTCAATGACCTCAAAAGTCTTTTCCAACCAGATGATTCTATGATTCTAAGAGCTGTAAATCAGGCTGTCTTGTGAAACCAATGCCCCAACTTCAGGTGACCTAAACAGAAACAATAGACTCTACCTTTTAGTGATAAGTAGCAAAAGATAAGAACAGCAATGAAATAGACAGAACCAACCTTTGTTAATAGAGAACTGTAAAATAATCCCGTTTTCTCCGGACTGGTCTGTGCATGAGTAGAAAATGGAGTTTGTGCAGTGAAATAAACAGGATGGAAGTAAAATCTGAGAGGGGAATTGATTTTTATAAGACTCTCTGGTTCGGAGAATGGAAGTATTTTGACATCAGTGTTTTGAAGGAAATTATCTGTTGCTGTCAGTATCCCTTTGTTGTTCCTGGCTGGGGGAAGGAGCTCCTGTCTCCCACAGCAGTTGTAAAAGGCCTTTGGGAAAGATGAGATTTTCCTCCTAAAATATCAAGGGACAAGTAATAAGAATCTTTAAAAAAGTAATTAAAAATCTATTAAATGCATTCTCCCACAAAACAGGAGCTCCCTCTGAGCTCCTCTGTCATGAGCTTCAACAAGGCCAAGTGCAAGGTCCTACACCTGGGTCGGGGCAATCTGGGTTTCAATGCAAGCTGAGGGATGATGTGATTGAGAGCAGCCCTGCGGGGAAGGATTTGGGGGCTGATTGATGAGAAGCTCGACGTGAAGCGGCAATGGGCACTCGCAGCCCAGAAGGCCAACCGGGTCCTGGGCTGCATCCGAAGAAGCATTGCCAGCAGGGGGAGGGAGGTGATTCTCCGCCTCTGCTCTGCTCTCGTGAGATCCCGCTTGGAGTATTGTGTCCAGTCCTGGAATCCCCAACATAAGAAGGATGTGGAACTGTTGGAGTGAGTCCAGAGGAGGGCTGCAAAGATGATCTGAGGGCTGGAGCCCCTCTGCTATGAGAACAGGCTGAGAAAGTTGGGGTTATTCAACCTGGAGAAGAGAAGGCTCCAGGGAAGCATTATAGCAGCCTTCCAGTACCTGATGGAGGCTACAGGAAGGCTGGGGAGGGGCTTTTTATTTATTAGGGCAAGTAGTGATAGGAGAAGGGGGGATGGGTTTAAATTGGAACGGGGAAGATTTAGATTAGACATTAGGAAGAAATTTTTCATGATGAGGGTGGTGAGACACTGCACAGGTTGCCCAGGGAGGTTGTGGATGCCCCATCCCTGGAGGTGTTCAAGGTCAGATTGGATGGGGCCTTGAGGAGCCTGGTCTGGTGGGAGGTGTCCCTGCCCATTGCAGGGGATTTTGAAACTGGATGGGCTCTAAGGTCCCTTCCCACCCAAACCATTCTATGATTCTGTGATTCTGTGGTTCTGCAGACCATCTTCCCTTGTGAATTACGAGATGGGACCTGTTTTGCTGCTGCCTTTGTAGATTCCTGTTGGACTCTTAGAAGGGTTTGTGCCCTCATGTCTGTGCCTGTGCTGATGAGAACCGGTGTCCAGCAGTGGGGACCGGACTCCACCACAAGTTGGTGCAGAGCAGCAATGCTCACCTCAACTGTGCCACAGGAGGCAAATTCAGTCCCTTAACTGTAGCATCTCACCAGCAGTCACCCAGAAATGTTGCTCATGTCTGTGCATTGTGGTTATTAGGTGCAAGAAATACAGTTCTAAAACTGTAATTAATCATTTCTAAGTAACTTCTTTTTCCACGCATTTATGGCATCAATGGGTATGACTGTTTATTATGTCTTACCTATAAAATTTGACCTGTTTTATATACTCTTTATGGAAACAGTGTACAGTCATAAATTAAAAGATGCAACTGTTTTGGGTATTTTACTGGTGGTCCTGTATTTTCCTGCCAAAAGCGCAGCTGGTTTAGGTTTCTCAGGATAACATTATAAAAGTCTGTATGCATTTTGCAAGTTTATGCTTGGATTGCCAAGCCAGAGATGGAATGACTCAACCTTCCCAGGAGCAACATGTACCAAGGGATGAAGCGAAATGGCTAACTGAAGCTCAGTGGCTTTTATGGCCACTGTGAAAAGCAGTTCTCATTTAGGGTATTTTGTCTGATTGTGCTTGGCTACAGCCTGTGTCTGTCCTCGATGGGGTCTGGGTGCAAAACTAGCTGAGAATCTGGTCTTGTGTCTGCCTTTTGTGGGGTGCAAGAACTACAGGGTTACAGCATTGAATGACATTATTCAGGCCCCACTGAGTAGACACCTTCAAGGAAGCTCTTAGTGTGCACAGCTGGGTCTGAGCCCTCTGAATGAGCCAAGGGGAGCCAAGAGCTTGTGGCACTGCCAGCGTAGGTAGTGTGTTTCAGTGTCAGCTCATGGGTCTGGCTGGTGCGGTGTAAAATTAGATGGTTCTGCAAATGGGTGATGGTGCTTAATCAAGGGTGAAGTTTACAGGTTTCTTTAGCCAAAAGGTTGATTACAGCCTCTTATAGATCCAATTGCCAATGTCAGCAGACTTACTCCAGGTACAGATCGGCTCAAGAGCAGAGTTCAGCCCTGTATTCGTCAGAGCAGCTGGCACAGTCATAGAATTATAGAATGGTTTGGGTTGGAAAAGAACTTAAAGATCATCCAGTTCCACACCCCTGCCATGGGTAGGGACACCTTCCACCAGACCAGGCTGCTCAAAGCCTCATCCAACCTGGCCTTGAACACTTCCAGGGATGGGGCAGCCACAACTTCTCTGGGCAACCTGTGCCAGTGCCTCACCACTGGCACTGTGAAGAATTTCTTCCTAATGTCTAACCTAAATCTTACCCCTTCCAATTTAAAGCCATTCCCTCCTTGCTTGCCCTTGTAAAATATCCCTCCCCAGCTTCCCTGTAGCCCCTTCAGGTACTGGGAGGCTGCTTTAAGGTCTCCCCAGAGCATTCTCTTCTCCTGGCTGAACAACCCCAACTCTCTCAGCCTGTCCTTGTAACAGAGGTGCTCCACACAGCTCTGGGGAGCACCCAGTATTAACCAGACACTCCCATTCCTGTGGGAGTGCAGGAAATCTCGTTGTCCTTGTCATAGTAGTCTTAGAAAGAATACTGAAGTAGGGAAATGCAACCCTGTCTCCAGAGCGAGCACAAAAAGCACAAACCAGTGCATGTACTTAACCTATTGCACCGAGCCAGGGTTTTCAGTGCGCCGGCGGCGCAGCTTGTCTGCAGAAGCGTCAGCATTGTCATCGTTTCAACTAATGGCAGCTTTATACCAGTATGTTCATGGGTGGCCACCAGAAGGCAGCTCCATCTCCTTGCATTCTCCCATGTAGCAGCCTCGACCTCGCTGTGCTGTGAGCCACACAGGTGTCTGATGTGTTCGTGTCTGCTCTAAAATAATGCTCCTCTTTGTTTCAGGTATCTCAACCACGTACGAGCTGCTTCTCCGCAGGATATCGCTGGGGGCTACACTTCTGCTCTTGCTTGCCACCGAGCCTTACAGGACGCTTTCAGCTGTCTCTTCTGGCACCCCAGTTAGTCCATGTGGGATCAAGGGACACCAAATGGAGTGAGAAGCAAACCAAGCTAGCAGAGGTTGGGTAAAATTGCTGCCATGTGCAGAGTGGCTGAGCTGCCGTCACTTTTCTGTGTAAAACCAGCTGGGTTTAAGTGTTAAAGGGGAAAAATAAAACAACTCGTCTGCACGAGAGCTTTGTAAAGTGTCAGATTCATTTTTGTGGAGGGGGAAACTCGTTAGTTGTGGAACTTTGCTGAGGGAGGCTGAAGGAATAAGCCACATCTAATGGAACATGTGAATAACTCAGCTGCGTAGGCTTGAGGTTTAAAGAAATACACTTGTAAATTCTTCTTAAAGCCAGACTTTTTTATTAAAGTTTGTGGTTTTACTCTTATTGCAGGGTTTTATTTGCACAAGCATTTAAATGCCATTTTGATTATAACATTGAGTGTCAATATTCAAGCCTACATTTTCTTCCCATAAAACTGGTTTCCATAGTTCAGACAAGTGGGTTTTTTCCTCCTGCCAGCTGGATGAGATGAGAAACCCTGGAACTGTGCTGACACAAGTCTTCTGCAAGATCCTTTCTGATGTCACTCAGTTCTTACCTTTGTCTGGAAAACAAATCTTTAGCTAAAAGTCTTCCAGCTGGGTTCCTCCAGAAGCCTTTATAAAGGCTGGGTGATTGAAGTAGTCAAAATTGGTTTTATTTTTTTCCTGTTTACCTCTGTTTACAAGTTTTCTGTCTCCTGTTCAGGAGCTTCTCTTGGCAGGAACATCCCTTTGGCTTTTAGGATGACCCTTGTTGCTTGATCTGCTGCTCTTACGTATTCCTGCCCCTCTCCTTGAGGTGGAACATAGAAGAATTGCAGTAGAGAAGAGCTTTCTGTGGCAGGGCTGGTCTCTGCCATGAGTGTGTATGAACTGCAGGAGACTGGAAACTGCTCAGCAGGTCCTTCTGGAGTAGAGCCTGGATCACATTTACGGGTCATCCATTAACAGCTGGTGAATGCTGTTCTGATTTTGTATTTTTTCTCTGTTTCAATAAAGAGAAGAATAAACTGTATTCCAGACTTGGTGCTTCCTTTACTAAGGAATGTGGAGGGAGGTGCCAAAATTCCCATTGCCCTTTCTCTGAAATCCTGTTGTTTGTGCCCAGAGCAGTTGCTCACAGGTAATGTTACAGAAGAGGCAGAGGTGTAGAAGAGGTCACAGCCTGTGGAGCGCTGCTCCCTGCCAGGGGCAGGAGGCCCGGCCTTGGACAGAAAGCCTCTGCCCAGGTGTTGTAGGACTCAGCTGTGCAACACGTGTTAGAGACCACTCATATGCTTGTGTTGTGGTTTAGCTCTGAGACAAGTGCTGCTTTCCACCTGTATCCCTTCCTCCTCTCAGCTGCAAGTCCTGTAAGTTGAACTGCCTTTTGTTCATCCATCCCCTCACTCGTGGTGGATGGCTGCCACCACTGCCTCCCTGGTGGTTCTCCTAGCAGCCAGCTGTGGAAGTTGGTTCCCCCTGTCACAGATGCCTGACAGCCAGGACAAATAAAACAGCAGTGGTCCTCTGGGGATTCAGCTTGGGACCCTGGGAGGGAGTCACAGCCAGGGAGAGTCTGTGCTGTTCTGGGCTCACCCAGACTGGTGAAGACAGACCTCACGGATGACAGAATCATGGAATGGTTCAGGTTGGAAGGGACCTTAAAAATCACCCAGTTCCAACCTCCCTGCCATGGGCAGAGACACCTTCCCACTGGATCAGGTTGCACAAAACCTCATCCAACCTGGCCTTGTGGGCAACCTGTGCCAGGGCTTCACACCCTCACAGGAAAATATTTATTCCTAGTATCTCATCTAAATCCCCCCGCTTGCAGCTTAAAACCGTTCCCCCTTGTCCTGTTCCTGCATTCTCTCATAAGGACCCCCTCCCCAGCTTTCCTGTAGCCCCCTTTCAGCACTGGATGGCAGCTGTGAGGTCTCCCTGGAGCCCTCTCTTCTCCAGGCTGAACAACCCCAACTCTCTCAGCCTGTCCACACATGGGAGGTGCTCCAAGAGGAGCGGTGACCAGTGACCGCAGGGAGAGGATGTGATGTGTCCATCACTGACAGCATAGACAAACAGGTTAAACCTGCTGCGTTACCATTTCAAAAGCCAAGGAAGTAATCCGTACAGCAGCTTTCAAGAGAGTACAACTGTGTCTTCTCCCCGGTTTGAGTGCAACCCAGCAGCAACCACGCTGTGAAGGCTCACTCAAAAGCACTGGGTGCACAGCCAAGTAGAGCCACGAGCAAAAAAAATCCATGGGCCTTGTTGGTTGGTTGTCTGGGGGAGAACCAAGACATTGGGTAGAGGCCCCAGTGGTGAAGCCACAGCAGCTGAGGCAGGGAGGGTGAGGGACATCTGGTAACGCAGTTGGCTTGGCGAGCGCTCCAAGCTTGGACTGAAGGAAAATATCTGAAACCAAGAGGGTGATCTGAGTTCTCTCACAAACCAAACTGTTTGTGGTTGACATTCCCCAACAAGAGTTTGGATGGGTAAGAAAAAGAAATCAAAGGCAGAGGCTTTTCAAATCCCTGCAGAATACAGGCAGCCAGGCAGAGGGATCGTCCAGGGGCTGCAGCAGAGGAGCAGCCAGGGAGGCAGGGGAGAGCTGGGAGGTGGTGAAGGCACAGAAGCCAGAGGAGGACATAGTTTCAAGATGAGTGGAGTGTTTGGCCAGGTACTGCTTTTCAGTCTAGTGCTTCAACACAAGCGTGTACTGAATCTGCAACCCTGCAAACAGTCCTTCCTGCGTTAACAGTGGGCAAACACTAAGTTAGGAGTCAACTAATCCCTACCTAAGTCTCAGTGTGGAAAGCATTTCCCACTCAGAAGCCCAAGTATCTACATAGCTATTTGCACCTTTCAGTATCGTGGGTAGTTTCTGAAAGACTATCTTGCTTGCACAAGAGCCATTTGTGCATCAGCCAACAGTCATCCAGTCTTCTTAAAACACAAAAAAACATTTGTCAAGGAGAATCGAATGCAAGGGTTACATGGATTATCTCATTAGACCCAACAAAATATAAAATCTTTTTGCCACAAACTGCAAATTATCAAAATACCACAGCAGCAATCTGTCCCAGCCTGTGTCACTGAATCATCACGGGAGGTGAAAAAAACAGAGAGCAGAAAAGTACCAAAATGTGTTTATTACAGAAAAGCACCGTTCCATATTTTGGTATTAACAACAATTTCAGTTTGCTTATTGATCCCACAATTAAAAAAATGTAAATGCAGGTAGCGAGGGTCACAAAGGAAAGCTGCCACCTGCATCACACGTCTTGGCACCTGAGGTGGGTAACACAGGTTATGCTTCAAATAAGTCAAGGGATAAACCACAGGTAACCTAAGTAAACCTTTGCAAACTCCTCAGGTTGTCACCGTAACTCGAGTCCTCAGCTTGGTGGCTTTTCCTCAGGAAGCTCTTTGCTGGTACACAGACGCTTAGAGGTTGGTTCTACTGGAAGAACGTTAGAAAAAGTAAGTTATTGAATGCACAGTAAACAGATGGAACTAAACCACAGGGCATTAACACTTGGGGGATTTACCAGGAAGAGGTGGGAGTTACAATCAGGCTTAACAGTCAAACGAAACCTGTGACAGCAATAATGAGGGGTCTTTATTAAATGCTAAAAAGGACTTTAAGAAAACCTTTACTGAGCTCCATTTTGACCTCCATCTCAGTGCTACCCAGCAACAGCGTAAAAATAAGTTTCATGGTATTAGAGCTTTATCCAAAGCTCCTTTCCTCCACTTCATGTAACTGTGGACTGAAAGCCTCCCCCTCTTCACATTTATCCTGTAGCGCAAAGCCCAAGATCACTGAAACCAATGAGCTGCTACTTCAAGGAACAAATGACCGATTACTAAAAGAAAATAAAAATAAAATTCAACATTAAAGATCTCTAAGGGCACCTGTTTCTCAATTAAATCGTACAGAACTGGATTCTGCTGATGTAGTGACTCCAGACCTAAACTGAGTCTGTGTAAGCGTAAGGGAGGCCAGGACTGGGACCAGAAATAGACTGTTCCACCCTGGGAGAAAATGAAGCTCCAGTTCATATGTACTCAGCTAAGAGAAACGTGTGCTTGATGTAACTTACATACCCCATCCTCCCCCAGTACGCAATCTAAGGCACAAAGGTCTGGTTTATGGCCTGTGGGATGATCCTACCCAGTCCACCATTTTCCTGTGGAGGCTCACGCTGGGATCAGAGGAGCAGATTGCTGTTACCAAGAGCACGTGAAGCCCTGCAGCTGCCGCACACGTGCGGGCGCTCAGTCCTGCCGGCCACCTCCGCGCTCACACCACACTACGGCATCGCTGGCACACGGCTGAAGCCACCCACAGGGCTGAGAGCAGAAGGCGTAGCCTGAAAACCAAGTGTCACGTAGGAAGCTTGTTCCTTACCTTCCTCAGGGCAGGGCCTCTTGTACAGCACATCCACTGGGATCTGGAAACTAATGCACAGCATTTCCTTGTTCGGTGCAACATTTCTAACCAGGTAAGTAGAACAGCGTCCATCCAAGGAGGTTCCCAGCGAAGCCTCAGCTCTTTCTTGAATATCTTTGGCAGGGTTGTCATGTTTGGAGAAACCATAGCAGTGCACCGTGGGAAGGGCAGCAGTGCTGCATGGCTCTCCGACCAAGAGATGCCTGAAAACATCTAGGAATTCAATAGCCAAAGCTGGCAAATTCATGACTATATGAAAAGAAGTTTTCTGTTCTCCTTTCGGAAGTGGGAGCTCTTTACTCAGTTCTTCTCTTACTGGCCCCAGGAGGAAGTCCCTGCCATCCATGTTGAATGCTTTTATCTTGTTGTCCACTTTGTTGAGCTTGCAGTTGTGCAGGAGCCAGTTGTAGGATTCAGGATTGAGATCGTTTGCAAACACGTGGCACTTTTTCTTTGCTGCTGGAATGGCAAAAGGTCCAATCCCAGCAAAGACATCGAAAAGGACATCACCGGGCTTTAAGAGCTCAACGATGCGGCCGTGTTCTGTGGAAAGACGTGGGTTCCAGTAGACTTTAGCGAAGTCCAATTCATATACGATATTATTTTCTCTGACCTGAAAGTCCAAAACATTTATTTAAGCCTCATGTTTGAGTATTTTCTGTAATTAAGAAAGCTAAAAACCAAGGTGCTTCATCAAAAGGTAATGCATACATTGACATTTGTTCCATTAGTAGTACACATGGATCTTGTATAAACAGATCTACTCATCAGAAATAGCCATAAGGAACGTTCCAACTGTCAATCCACATGGCTGGCTCATGCATGTCTCAATCACCAGGGGGATATAAAGCAGCAACTTAAAATGACCATTAAAAAAAAATCTGAGACTTTTCAAGAGCTTTGTGGCTGGCTGACAACTGCTTTATTGAAAGCAGACTTTGGGAAGATGCCTCAAGCCCTCCTTATTGAGTCCATATCATAAATACGCCTCCAAGAATGATACAGCACAAGAATGGCAACCGTCAGCCAAATTCAAAGCCACTGAGAGCCAAGCCTGCAGTTTGAAAACATACTGTATTTTATCTCTCAAGGTGACAGAATCTGGAAACTGATCCAAACCCAAACTTTGGGACAACCACTATCCTAAGAATGGACCTAAAAAGAAACAGCATTTATTCAGATTAGTGTGGAATGCAAGGTAATGCTCACTTTGCTCCAGCACACATGAATTGTGTGACTCCAAAGTAAAGCAACTTTGGGTCCAGATCACTGCATCACGAGCTTTGCCAGCGAGAAACACAGTGAAGTGTCTCTGCGGCCCCCGGTGCGCAGCTCAGCGGTGTGCGAGATGTGTGCGTAGTGAGCTAATGCCATCTGTGAAATACTGGACTGTCACTTCTGCCCTGATGATTCAAATACTTTCTCTCTGCATGTACAGGGTGTTCTACCAAGCTGTTCAACTTTTTTATTTGGTGATCTAACATTTTCTCTCCTAAAAGTATAAAACCGCTAACAGTTAGGGAAAGTATTTTTTCAGTTCAACCAGTGGCCAAGTTTCCAGCTAAAGACAAGAAACCCTACATGAAGAACACTTGGCAGTTACGTCGTGCTTTGCACCTGAAAAATGTTAAAATAAAGGAGGAAGGAGCTCTGCCTCGCTGCTGAAAGAAAAGGGAAAAGCACGAGCAAATTCTTGGCCAAGTTGCAAAGCCAGTGAGATGTGGAAAGTGTCTTCCATTCTGTGCCAGTCACTGTACAAGGCTTGGCAAAATTAAGAAACAGCCTTTCCTTAGATCAAATCCACTAAATAGTTTGGCTTTAGAGTGAGAAACAACACTTGCTACAAGTTTCTAATTAGTATCTCTGTTAGTAACCTTTTCTTCAGCTGCTTTTACAGATCATTAAAGTCTAGGCTGTGAATGTGAGAGAATGCTTATCCTCATGATCCATACGGTTGTCAGTTTGCTCTTGGCAGACCGGAATAAATGGATGCAGAGGTAATGGCCAACACTTAAACTTTAAAAAGAATGTCAGGAAAGGGCACTGTGCAGAGCAATGGTCTTAACAGCATTTCATCACATCTTTCCAGTAGAAAACTTTGTTTTTTAACATATTAAATGTGAAATAACAGGACAAAACCCTCCTTTACCTTGGTTACCAGGTTGCTCTCTCCGGCGAGCACTTCCATTTGAAAATTTCTGTATGTGCTGTCAATAATATTGGTTTTATTCACTACACAGGTGATTCCTGGATTCTTGTCCATTATAACCTGGCCTGAAACAGAGGGCAAAAGATATTCCTGGTTAAGGCCCTACAGCCTTTAAATGTTCTGCAAGAGATACAAACACTGCTGATGACAGTTAAATTAACAAAAGTAACCATATATTAGAACAACCCTCCTCTAATGATTCAGAGTTGCACACGTGACACACACGTTATCCTGACCCCATGTTCAGTGAGGTGAGGAGAGAACTGTGCCTTCTCTGCACAGCTACAGCATCAGCACGAGGCTATTTAAAGTCAAATTATAATGCAATGAAAAGTGCTCAAAAGTTTTCTTTGTGCAAGGAACAATCACAGAATCACAGAACCATTAAGGTTGGAAAAGACCTCTAAGACCATCCAGTCCAACCATCAGCCCAGCACCATCGTGCCTGCTAAACCATGTCCCCAGGTGCCACCTCTACAGGTTTTTTGAACCCCTCCAGGGATGAAGGCTCCACCACTTCCCTGGGCAACCTGTTCCAATGCTTTACCACTTAAATTTATCAGTAGAATAATTGTCAAGATGTCATTTTAACAATATATAAGAAGTATGAATTGCTTTTTTGAGAAGAGTGGTTTTACCTACCAATCAAATGTCGGTACGGTAGTTGGTGATCTCTAAGATTCAAATGAGCTATGTGACCAACACGGCTAAATCCAGAGGTGACGTCTTGACCTTCAGGAAGGACTGCTCGTAGGATCTCCTCTGACTTGAAATTCTCATAAGTCAGCTCCAAGTTATACTTGGACACCTCAGGACGAACATTAAGCTTCTTTAATACCTCTTGCTCTGATTCTCCCAATGAGAATTCAGGTATTTTGTGAGGATCCAAAATAACAAGTCTACTGTCCTCATCTTCTGGATCCTCCACCACTCGCTTTAGACCCGGACGCTGTAGAACCGTGTGTTTCAGGGACTTTAGCAAAGTGTTTACAATTTCTTTCTTGATTTTAAGAACTGGAACAACAACTGTCCTTTTAAAAGCTTCTCTGTCGAGTACTGTCATCCCACGCACTTCAGGATGTGGCAAATACAGTTCTAGATTAGATTTATCCTCCGCAGTTTCAGGCATTGTAAAAAAACTATTTTTCTTAACTACTACAAAGGGCCCAGGTATTCTGCCAGAATTCTGTGCCAAGAGCATCCAAACTGCTGGAAATGATGTATTTGATGCAGCTGTCCTACACTGATTAGTTTTCAGTAGTCTGGCAGAGGATCCCAATCTCCATAAAGTCCTAGAAGAGAAATTACTCATTTTATAGACATTATGTAATCATTCCGTTAAAAAGGCTGCAAATTGCATGGATTTGCTGTTCTCTTAAACTAGAATTTCCATCTGTACTGAACAATTCACAGTATTTTAGTGAAGCTTTTTGTTATAAATTATATACTAGAAATTTCTGCCCTTTTGCAAATGTATTTTGTACATATAAAGGCACAGACTTAAACATTCACTAACTTTAAGCAGCAAGATAATCCCCTCTTGCCCAAACCCACCGACCTCTCTTTGTTCTAATAAACTTGATATTAATCCCAGTAAGCCAAATGGAAAAGTTTCTACTGTCTTGATTCTACTGTTGGATCTCCTCTGTCTCCGATAAAATTCGTTACCAAGCAGTGGTTGCTAGAAAACAGTTATTAGCAAGAGTGGTCATAATCACTCCTTCGCAATTTCTGCCTCCTGTACCCCAGTGTTCAGGGGTCACACACTCATAGTGTCTTTACTCCAGGTGCTGCATGCCAGAAAGACCAGGAATTAAAGGCAGAATTCCCCTAAAATTGCAGGGAAGCATTAGTAATGTCTGTTCCAGCGACTGAACCCCTCTCCACAGTTCATTCATAGGATGGGGACTGGAAAAGTAGCTTTATGCTTTTTTAAATGGTTTCTTCCACCACAGCCAGTCCACAGGGACCCAACTTTTCTGACTCTGCATAAGCTGCTCCAAGGTAGGAGTCAATGTTTTAAGTAGTCTGTGAGGTTGATGTTTCTCCTGACTTCTTGAGAAGCTTGTTTTAAAACTTGGGGGTTGACAAGACATATGCAAAGTAGCTTTGAGAGATTTCCTTGCCTGCCTGCCTGTACAGGCTGCTTCCCTCCTTCAGGGTGACCAGCCATACGGTCTCTTCTTATCATAGAATCATTTGGTTGGAAAAGACCTTTGAGACCATTGAGTCCAACCGTACCTGTCCACTACTAAACCACATCCCTGGGCACATCGTCTGCCTGTCCAGGCATGGTGACTCAACCATTTACCCAGGCAGCTGTTCTAGTGCGTCACAACCCTTTCAGTGAAGAAATTTTTCCTAATATCCAACCTCCCCTGGAGAACCTTGATGCCATTTCCTCAACATCACTTGTTGTCTGGGAGAACAGACCAACACCCACCTCGCTACAACCTTCTTTCAGATGGTTGTAGACAGTGATAAGGTCTCCCCTCGGCCTCCTCTTCTCCAGGCTAAACAACCCCAGTCCACTCAGCCACTACTCATAAGACTTGCTCTCCAGCCCCTTCACCAGCTTTGTTGCCCTTCTCTGCACATGCTCCAGTCCCTCAATGTCTTTCTTGTACTGAGGGGCCCAGAACTGAACACAGCTCTCGAGGTGTGGCCTCACCAGTGCCGAGTACAGGGGCACAATCACCTCCCTGGTCCTGCTGGCCACGCTGTCTCTGATACAGGCCAGAATGCTGCTGGCATTCTTGGCTACACTTTCTTCAAAAAAGGAGGTGCACCCTAGCCCTGGCAAAGCTGGTCCTGCTCTCATTCTGCCTCCCCCAAACTCCAGCTCCTTGCTGGGACTCCCTGCACCTCCCAGTAGTTCGTTTCCCTGAACTAAGCCTTGGCCAAAGTACACCTTCCTTCCCTGTTCATGCAAAAACAAACATTACGTTCTGCATGTCTGCTACAGAAGGGGAAGACTTCATACTGAAGGCCAGAGCATCCCAGAACTTTCTTTTAGGCATTCCCCTTATCCCTTGCTGGGAAGTGCTGGCCTAGTTTGCTCCAGATAAGCACACCCCCATTCTTAGAACCATTCTGTGATTCTATGACCTGGGGCTGTTTAGCCTGGAGAGGAGGCTGAGGGGAGACCTCATTGTTCTCTGCAAGTACCTAAAATGAGGCTGTAGAGAAGAGAACAGCATCCACAAGTATTGGTGCAACTAGAGTTGCACCAGGGGAGGTTCAGACTAGATATAAGGAAAAATTTCTTCACTGAAAGGGTTGTCAGGTGCTGGAACAGCTGCCCAGGGAGGCTGTTGAGTCCCCATCCCTGGAGGTGTTTAAAAGATAAGTAAATGCAGTGTTCAGGGATCTGGTTTAGTAGTGGACAGGTACAGTTGGACTCAACAATCTCAGAAGTCTTTTCCAATCAAACGATTCTATGATTCTATGCCAGAAAGGCCCCATGCCGGGCCTGGTTTGAGGTCCCTTTCACAAGGGAGCCAACACCTTCCCAGATTACCCATGGGAAGATCCCCCTTTCCCTCGTAACCAGGAGCCCGTTGACCCCATCCTTCCTTCGGAGCCACCTGTGGCGAATGTGGGGATGGGGGGTGCTGCCACCCACTCTGCCCGGCCCGGACACTGGGCACAAAGACCTCTGGGTGATTCCGAGGGGCACTGGCCAGGGCTCACACGGAGGGAGAGGGGGCTCTGCGGGTGGCTGGGGGGGAGAGTTCGGGGCGGCAGCTTCGGGTGAGGAGGGGGCAGGAGAGGGGCCGGGGGGGGGGGGGGGTGAATCCGGAGGGGTTGGAGGTGCGAGTCCGGGGGTGGAAGAGGAGCGTGCAGCTTCGGTGGGGGGAGAGTGGGGTGCAAGGGAAAGAATGAGTCTGCAGGAGGTGGGGCAAGTTTGGGCGGGGGGGGGGGGGAGACGTGGGGCGTGGGGCAAGTTTGGGGGGGGAGGTGAGCAAGTTTGCGGGGGGGGGGAGGTGGGGCAAGTTTGGGGGGGGGAAGGTGGGGCAAGTTTGGGGGGGGGGAAGGTGGGGCAAGTTTGGGGGGGGGGAAGGTGGGGCAAGTTTGGGGGGGGGGAAGGTGGGGCAAGTTTGGGGGGGGGAAGGTGGGGCAAGTTTGGGGGGGGGAAGGTGGGGCAAGTTTGGGGGGGGGAAGGTGGGGCAAGTTTGGGGGGGGGGAAGGTGGGGCAAGTTTGGGGGGGGGAAGGTGGGGCAAGTTTGGGGGGGGGGAAGGTGGGGCAAGTTTGGGGGGGGGGAGGTGGGGCAAGTTTGGGGGGGGGGAGGTGGGGCAAGTTTGGGGGGGGGAAGGTGGGGCAAGTTTGGGGGGGGGAAGGTGGGGCAAGTTTGGGGGGGGGGAGGTGGGGCAAGTTTGGGGGGGGGGAGGTGGGGCAAGTTTGGGGGGGGGGAGGTGGGGCAAGTTTGGGGGGGGGAAGGTGGGGCAAGTTTGGGGGGGGGAGGTGGGGCAAGTTTGGGGGGGGGGAGGTGGGGAAAGTTTGGGGGGGGGGAGGTGGGGCAAGTTTGGGGGGGGGGAGGTGGGGCAAGTTTGGGGGGGGGGGAGAGGGGGCGCAAGTTTCGGGGGGGGAGAGGGGGCAGGAAGAGTGCCCCGGAGGGTGGGGGTGCAAGGTTGAAGAAGGAGGAGTGGGGTGCAGGCTGGGGGTGGGGAAGGGGGGGGGCGGGCCTGGAGGGCCGGAGTAGAGAGGGAGGAGCCCGGAGAGGGGGAGGGGGATTACGGGCGCGGAGTGCGGGGAGAGCAGGTTCGGAAGGAGGGGCGGGGCAGGCCTGGAGGAGGGAAGGGGACCGGGAGGGGGGGCGCAGGGGGTGCGGGCCTGCAGAGAGGTGTGTGCGGGCCCGGAGGGAGAACCGGAGGGAGCTGGAGGAGGTGCAGCCCCCCCCCCTCCCCCGCCCACAGGCCCCAGGAGCCGCCGCCGCCCCCCTCACCTCATAGCGAGCCCCTCCACGCGCGCCACCGCCCTCAGACGTCATCGCGACGCCGGGACGCCGCGCGGGTGGGCGGGGCTGGCACCGAGACCCCGCCTCTTCACCAGAGGCCACGCCCCCAGCCGGCGTCCCACCTCCTCCATTGCGCTTCCCTCAGAGGCCTCTCCCCCTCCCCAGAGGCCACGCTCCTCGCCCGGAGCCCCCGCCCCTCCCACTGAGGTCCCTTCAGATGCCCCGCCCCCTCCCCTGGAGGCCACGCCCCCCTCCACCGGAGGCTCCTCCCTCCGATTGAGCTCCGTTCAGAGGCCCCGCTCTCTCTCCGTTGGCCCCGCCTCCTTATCCGAGGCCCCGTCCCCTTGGCACAGCCCCCGCTCCCCTCCTCTGAGGCCCCGCTCCCTCCCCTGGAGACCCCGCCCACTCATCCGGAGGCCCCGCCCCTCCCATTGAGTTACCTTCGGCTGTCCCGCCCCCTCCCTCTGGCCCCGCCCCCGCGCTCCCCTCGCTCCGCGGCGGCGGGGGCTGCCATGGCGGCGGTGCCGCCCGCGCGGGGCTCTGGGCAGCTGCGGGCCGAGTGGGGCTGGTACCTGTCCGCCTGCCCGCAGCCGGACGAGGAGGAGGAGGAGGACGATGATGAGGAGTCCACCCCGCTGCTGCCGCCGCCGGGCAGCGTGCGTGAGAGGGGGCGGCGGGGCTGCCCGGGATGGGCTTCCCCGCCCTTGCGTTCCCCGGGTGCCGCGTGTGGGACCCGGCTCCCCGCCGGGCTTGGCCTTGAGGGGAGGGGACGGAACGGGGGCTTCCTGGGTTCGAACGCGGGGCTCGAGGGGGCTCGAAGAGGAGGCGAGGGGGGACCCCGGTCTTGAAAGAAGGAGGAGACCCAGGGCTTGAAGTCGGGGAGACGACACCCTGGACCTGAAGGGAGGGCGGGAGAGTGGGGAACCCCAGCACCGAAGGGGCAGAACGGGGACCGTTTACTCAGGTGTCCTGGGAGGGGACCCCGGGCTCGAAGGAACCGAGGGGAAACCCCGGGAAGGAAGCGGGGAGGGACCCCGAGTTCGAAGGGAGGGACCCCGGGCTGGAAGGGGACACCCCGGGCTCGGAGGAAGGGAGGGGACACCCCGGGCTCGAAGAGCGGGTCCGGTCCCTGCAGCCCCGCGGAGGGGCAGGCGCAGCACCGGGTCTTTGCTCCCTTCTTCCATCCCCAGCTCCCGGGTCGTGCCCGTTGCTCTCCCCGTGCTCCGGCTGCGTCGCCTGTTTGCGTAGAATCATGGAGTTGTTTAGATTGGAAGGGACGTTAAAGCCCATCCAGCTCCAACCCCCCTGCCGTGCCATTTTAAGCATAAATCTGCGCTAATTTTGTGCTCTGCTGTGACCATACTTGGGACAGCGGATGCATCTTGAGATCCTTCTGGGATAGCGCCGTGCATGAGGGTTTGCGTGGTCTTGGAATGGAAAGAGGGAGGTTTTTCTGGTTTAGATTAGATTTTTCTGGTTTAGATTAGATTCCATTCCCTCCCATGAAAGTCCGATTGCACTTTTTACCGATTGTACTCACAACGATTGTACTTTGTCCTGCTTTTTTCACAGAATCCTCCAAATCGCGGCTCTTCCTTTGGTTTCTCAGTGTTTAACTTAATGAATGCAATCATGGGAAGTGGGATACTTGGTTTATCCTATGTTATGGCCAACACAGGGATCATGGGCTTTAGGTAAGTCTTCAGGTTTTACATATACTTATTTAGTTTTAAGTGGAAACAGACTTGATTACTAAGAGTCTTATGCAAAAACTGACGAAGAAATAAATAGCTTGAGCTTTTCAGCATTGCTGAATAAGATCTTCCCTCTTTGGTTTAGTCATTCAGATCTGGCCTAATCTAGGGACTGCTCAGACATTGCATTAAATTGCCACATGGTGGCAATTTCTTGGCTATTAATCCTAATAGGTTGATACTTGTGTTTCAAAGCTGCTGTCTCTTTTAGTTCCAGAAATGGGCCTTGTGAAAGAGGACGGCTGTGTATCTGAAAAATGTGGATCAGCTTGTGCTTTCGATTGCACTTCTGCTTGTTGTACTTAGTAACCTATGGGTAACCAGGCCAAAGTTGCCAAAATTGTCACTTTTGCTATTTTCTGAGCATTGGATAGTTTATTAGAAGATATGTCTGTGTCTGTGTACAGACACTGTAATGTTTGCATCCTCTTTGTAATTCATTTGTCAAGTCTTTGGCCTGTACAGTATGTGCTGTGCTTTGGTGTGCAACATAAGAAGCAGTGGAACTTAGCAAGTGTTGCGAAGGTCAGAGACTCTATGAACCATAGTCAGCAGATAAAAAGCATAAAATGAGGAAATCTAGTCTTGTGGTATCTTATTTCTTGCAAAAGTAGCATTCTTTAAAGATAGAAAGTGTACTGTGCTCTAAAAGTGCTTTAATCATCAATATTTTATGGTTTCTTTTAGTATTTTGTTGCTGATTGTTGCCAGCCTTGCTGCTTACTCTATATTTCTTCTGCTCAGTATGTGCACTCAGACTGGTAAGTGAAAATGATTTATATAACAGTGATCTCTGAAATACTTCCTCACTTATATCACAAAGACAAGACCCCATGTAATTATTATAATTAACAGCATGTTAACAGGTAGCTGTTAGCTGTATTGTATTAACAAAATGCTAACAGATAGTGAAGTTGAAATACTTAACATTTTTAATAATTGCTAACTGCTACTTAAGAATACAGTTTTGAAACTTCTTATGGGCAGTAAATGCCAAACTACCTGGTTTCTAGATTCTCAATTTTATTTTTTTCAAAATGCCTCTCTCAACTTCCAAAAAAGATAGATCCTGTATTTCTGTAGCAAAAATTATTTTGGTGCTGGCTGGACTGGGCTACTTCAGAGTGTGCTGTTGCTTTCAGTGAAGGCTTAAGAGCAATAATGTAGCAGACTTTCATTTTTCTACTTGCAATATATACTTTGTTCATGATTTAAAATGGATATCTTTCAGGTTTTGTAATCATATGGGATTATTATCAGAATTCTCTTGCACTCTATAGGTTTTTACAGCATTTTTGTTACTGAATGAGGAGTCATGTTGTAGTCCTTAGAAATTACACCACTTTGAGAATGTTTAAAAGTAGATTCTCCCATCTGCAGTCTAATTTACTAATGTTTTAGTTCTTGCTTCTTTTAATTGTTGCTGCAACAACAGACTAGTTCCTTGAGTTCTCGTACGCAAAGATCATGCTATAGCAGGAAGCCTCCATCTCTTTCAGTCACCTGGTTATTGTTTCCTTTTCATCTGTTTTCCTCTCTTTTTAGAGGTGGTGGGAGAAAGCTTCTATTTCTTTCCTCACTGGCTTTGTTTTCTTTAGCTAGCTTTGGTCTCTCAGATGATTGCTTCCTGATTCTTCTTAGATCTGCTGCTCCTGTCTACGCGTGCTGAGTGATCTTCGTGCAGTCTTAAAAAAAAAATATTCAGAGGTAGGGTTACTTTTATGATTGGTATTGTTGGCTGCTTGATGATTTGGGACTAAGTCTTTGGTAATTTTTTCTCCTCGTGAAGCTCTGCCTGTTAGAAACGAATAAATCTGAAATAAGTAGCTAGAAAGATACATAAAAAGCAGAAAAGAGGGAACTTGAGGTAACTTTTTATGATCTTTGTTTACTTCTTACGTGAGGCCAAGACGTTCTATATTGTATAGGCACTAGATGGTATTATGGTGTTGTCTGGTAAAATAATGATTAGAGAGATCCTTGCAGAAGAACTGCTGGGGAGAGAGGAAAACCGAGGATTTAAGCCTTTTGAAGTAAGAAAAGTTTTGATGTTGTGAACTTGGAGACTACATGTACAAGAATGGTTTAACTCCTCAGTTATTGCCCAAGTTCTACCTCAAGAAAGCACTTTTTGAATATGCGCAACTGAAAGCAAGGAATACTGAAACACAGGGTGAAGTATTTTTCTTGTCTGGAACTAGGACTTTACAGTTAATAATTAGTTGTCGCATTATTTTTAAAAGACAATACCAGCATTAGAACTATGTCCCTGTAAGTTTTGATGGATATAGAACCCTTTGTGTTTTCATTTTTTAATATTCTTTTTATAAGATTTCTCTCAGATTTTATTTAGTATAATTTCTGTAAACTATTGAAGTAATTTAGATAGCATTCTGAGTTTTACCTTGAAATGTTGTCTTTAAAAAGTGAGAAATATGATCTGTTGTACTGTGACAAAATAAAAACAGTGCACGTTTGCTTCCAGAGTAGCTAATTGTACATTTTTCTTTATAAAACCTACATGCATTTGTGAACACAGTTATAATATTAAGCTTAATCCGTGGCAAGGAACTGGAAATAAATTTTAGTAGTTTCATATTAAAAAATGAGCTAGAAACATTTAAAGGGTGGAGAAGAAAAAACCTTTGAAAATGTTTGTAAAATATTCATTCAGGTGCTCAAATCATAAAAGTAATCCTAGGAAAGAGCCAACGTGTAAAATACCTTCTGAAAAGGAAACTCTGATGTTAATTCCATTTTAAACAAAGACCAGGATTTATTAAGCACAGACACTTTAGTTGTAGGGTGAAAATAAGGAAGCGTCTTCAATTTTTAAATTACATTGCTCTTGACTTTGACAAAATGAAATGCTTTGTGTAGACAAAAAGGCTTAGCAAAAAAAACCCCATTGCTAAGTGTGCGGTGTAAGATTTGGATTAGTTAGGTCAGTGTTTTCTCCTGGTGTTAATTCAGTGCGACTGGTGTTGTTTGGGGGTTGGGACTGACACAAAGGCTGAGCTTGTGCTGTAAAGCAGAGGAATTGGAAATTTCAGTGGGATGTGCTTTGTAGTTTCGTGGCTTCTTTTTCTTTTGGTTTTATGAGTTAGTCATGAGTATTCCTCATACTATGCGTGCCAATTTCACCTTGCATTTAAATTGATTATTTCCATTTAGTGTTAATTACAGGATAGAAGTCAAGCCAATCAGGCAGAACTTGTTTATCTTTGCATAAATTGTGGATAATATTCCTGTTCCATATATTCTTGAGATTACAGAAGTAATGTGATTAAGTATTAGGGCTTCTCGGTGTTCATAGCACTAAATGGATTACAGAAACAGTGTTACTATATAAAATACTTCAAGATTTCATATTGCTGTTTCGGAGTTGTGTGGAAAATTTTGTTCTTTTTGTTGGTAACTCCTCGTATGTGTATTGTGGTTTTTTTCCCATGTGGGAAAACCAACTGTCTCCTAATGTATTTAACATTTTACTGATTTTTTGATGTCATTGGAGATGGCTGCCTAAAAGGCTATTTTTTTTTTCTTGTGACCAACAACTTTGTCAATTAAAATCTAAGAAAAATAAAAGGTAAAATCTGGTAAGACATACTTCTTGTTTAATTATATCTGTATGTTACTTGTATCAGTGTAACGGCAGATGGTAGAAATTACCACGGGTTTATGCTGAGCGCTGACTCTGGCTTGTTTCATTTTGTCATTTCATTTATTTTATCATAGTGTATTGGTGTCAGTAGTAGAGCAGAATGTGAAACATTACCCTTGAGAAAATCAAATCAGAAAATTAATCAAGTTTTTTATTTTGTTTAGATGGGGGTTGTTTTTGTTTTTCCTTGGGAGCCTTGATCTGATTGTGTGCAGAAGTTCAGTGAAATAAAACCGCTTGGGGTTGGGCAGTTGGCAGCCTGAGGCTCCAGTCCCATGGTCTGATCCCTGTGAACCCCTGTCTCTCCCATGTCTCGCTTCATTTACTTCAGTGGAGCTTCGCTCAGGTGTGAATTTCTGTCCCCGGCAGCTCAGGTTGCAGGGCTGGGCTCTACATTAAACTGTGACAGGAGCAGAAGCAGTGGAGCACCAAGCTGAACCAAGGAAGGGAAAGCAAATTTTAAGACAATAAAATGATGTGGGTTTGAGATTAATCTTACCCTTTGAGGCATTTACCACTGTGGACCATTTTATTATATACTAAGGAAGTGAGTGGTGTTTCTAAGAAAACTTTCATCTTTTTGATAGCGCTTGAGTTTCTGGTAACAAAATACAGAGCAACCATGAAAGGCGCTATTATGGCTTTCTTCTCTCTGAGAAGGGATTGCTTTGAGTTCCCGGCAATATTGGGAGTGAGCTTCAGCTAAAACTCAACAGAAGAGTACAGGAAACCACAGGGTATTTTAATATGATTGTGTAAGTCATGTGCAGGTAAAGGCAAGATTTTTGTTTTTTGGTTTTGCTTTGGTGTGTTTTGTTTTGAATAATAATAGATTTCAACTAAGGAAGGTGTTTGCCTTCAGCTCTTTTGAAGATAAATACTGCTGAGTTTCTAAAAAGTGGCAAGATGGTGGTTGACGTTTATATTTGTAGAAAGATGAAAATGGATCCTGTGTCTTCCTTTAAAAAAAACCCATAGTTTTAACAAATAAAATATGGGAATAGTTTATATCTAATTGTTGAGGCTAATTTCAGAATTCTTTACCTGTAGTATGACTTGCAAAAATCTCTGGGAGAAAGCAATTTGCCATTCATTTATTATTAATTTTTAAATATTTTTAGTATTAAATTGAGTTTCTGGAGAGTCTCTGAGTGGTTGAGTGTAGAGCTGTGCTTTGTAGCAGGGGTACAGGTGCATACAAAAGCTATCTTATAAATAAAAAATACTATAAAATACTCTTTTAATTCTATCCTGATTATGTTCATTTAGAGCAGGAAAAAAAGCAAAGCTTGAGCTTTCAAATGATTTTGAAGTTAGAAATATTTTAGCTGTTTTTTCCTCACTGACAGCCGTTACTTCTTACGAAGACCTTGGCCTCTTTGCGTTTGGATCAACTGGAAAGGTGAGTATTTATTTTTACCTGTGTGTATTGCCTCATCTTTTTGATATACAACTGTTCTTTGTGTATTAAGGAGATGTAAATGAAATATGTAGCATAGTTACTGACGTGCTGCTATACTGAAAACTCCATTATGTCCTGAAGATTTTTGCTATGTTTCAGTTAGTTCTTGTGGTCTGTGGAAGCCCAGACTTAATATTTAACTGTAAAATAGACATTCCTTAAATGCCAGATTTTGTGCTACTTTCTTGTCAGCGGGTTCATTTTTTAATTGTATGTACAAATATTTGCTCACTGGCAGAGGTTTGTTACAGTCCCATCCTACCTCTGCTTTAAACTGTTAACAGAGACAGACTTACTGTTGGTGTTTTAGCATTTAAGGGGGATCTAAGATAAGTGTTTGCCTTCCATGTAGTTTCCACGATAGGAATACATAAAAGTACATTTAATGCATGTTGGTTTTTTCTTCTCTTTAAAAAATTGTTCATATTAATGTTTCTCACTTGTTATTTTATCTCATGATTGAAGACAAAACAAAAAAACCCAACATTGGGAAACTAACCATTTTTGGTGTAAGAGTAAATAGCATGTAAGCCATGCCTTTTTAGTAGTGTGTACTGACTCTGTTTTTCCTGATAGACAATGCTGTCCAGTAATACTGGGTTTGCAGGAAATACTGATAGTGAATACTGCACCTTTAATGTTCTGAATTCTGTGCTCTGTTTCATTTAAATGATACTCAAAGCGGATTTTACTACACAGAAGTACAATTCTAATGGCTTACTGAAACAAGGTAAACTTCTTTTAAAAGGAGATCAGCTTAAGAGAACAAAGTCTAATTTCTTCTGTTTTAATGTAGCTGAGAATTAAATCTGAGCTATTAGGCGTTTGTAAGGCATCCATTAGAGTTAATAAGCAGATCTGAGTGTAGTCTGTGAGGGTCAATATTTATCGATCAAGGTTAAGATATGATCAACCTCAAGAGTTAATAAACCTCAATATTGGCAAGATATGAAATAAAATTATTTTTATAGGAGCTGTTCTGTACACGTTAACCACAAATCATTATGGGCAGAAGTCATAGAAATGTAGAGCTTAAGGAGGTATTAAAATGTGACTTAGGCTACCTGTGCTCTGAAACAGGGCTAAACATACGTAAACTCTTATTTTCTAATCTGTTATTTAAAAGCTTAAATAAAGGCGTTTTCACAGCTTCGCTATGTAGACAGCATCAGTAATTTTTTATTCTCCCCAATATACTTTTTCATAATTTTCAGGTTAAACAATTTAGGCTGAATATCATCTTTTATTTTCAGTGTACACTGGAATATTTCTAGGTTCAGAAGCTGTTGTTTTGATTTAATAATTAACCAAAGTTCATCAAACTTTCCTGATGAACTGACATTTTCTGGAACGCTTGTTTTTCTCTTGAAGTAACTTTGATATTTGTACACCTTTCTTAAAACTTGCATGTAAAGCGGAACACGTGGTTGATAACTATTGTGAGAAATGTGATTATTTACCTGAATTTTGGATAGAACATTTTACAAGTTTAAAAGAATAATGACATTCATGACAGTTGAAAATATGCAAGTTTTTGGAGTGAGAAAGTAGTTTGTACAAATCTCCACTCTCTGATTGTCTTTTCAGAGGTGAATGACTGTTTTCATTCATACTCACCTGATGGCAATTAGAATGCACTTACATGCTTTCAGTACTTTAAAAACCTCATCTTCTGCAGGGCATACTTCACTCTATAACTTCTCCTGTCATCTCAGAATGAAAATGTGATATTTTTTTTTAAGAAGCTTTTTTTCTTTTATATTTATCTTAGATTTTGCTGATTTCCATGCCTTAAAACCTCCACTAAACAGAAGATTCCCTTCCTTTTCAGTACTTGCTATCGCTTCTACATCTGGACTGTTTAAGATAATACATGTGTGTTTTATGACTGCTGTAGACATACGATTTGAGTTATCTTTACCCTTTCTGAAGAAATCAATTTTTTTTAT
Source organism: Tapera naevia (assembly GCA_033556795.1). Classification (NCBI taxonomy): domain Eukaryota; kingdom Metazoa; phylum Chordata; class Aves; order Cuculiformes; family Neomorphidae; genus Tapera; species Tapera naevia. The sequence goes on along the minus strand of JAUMJJ010000157.1, from coordinate 4,374,447 downwards.
AGGTCCTTGTTGCATCTACAATAATTATCCAGAATATTGGAGGTAAGAAACTTCACGTGCTCAATATTAACCAAGTGGAGTGTAACTTCTACAGTCTACAAAGCTCCACAAACACCAAAGGCAATGATTAAATAAAAGTGTTCTTAATGGTTAAAAGGACAGAAAACTGAAAGAAAAGGCTTATGTGATCCTGCTAAGTGGAAGTGCCTTAGTCGTGGGGTAGATGAGGGGACTTAGGGGATTGCCTGGTGCTGCATCACAGGGCCTGGAACACATCCGTTGTAGCGGGCCTTGCTCATTGGAAGGGGCTGAGGGAGCGTAATCTTCTCTCCACCATTCCGTACATCTTGTAGCTACATTTTATTGTATCATGTGTTTTGCTTTTTGCTGTTGGAACTTCTTTTTGCATTTTAGAGATTTGTGTAATAGCTGAATGCCTACTTAGCCATGAAATTTCATATGTTCTTTATTTATGGTAGCAGGTATTTTTGTTAGTTTGGTACCTTGGGTTTTGGGGCCAGGGGTGCTTAAGTTTGCTGACTTTCATCATGTGGGCTGATAATCTGTGTTGTCAGATGCTGGGCTGTCTAGTTATATTGTTTTTATTTTTTTCTTCCTTGGTGCATGATGTAATAAAGTAACACTGGTTGTCTCTGTATTAAAATGATCTAAGCATGTAAACTCTTACATACTCAACAGTACTAAGTAGTAGTGCCCTTAGAAATTAATTGTCTGAAAGTACACAGTGTTTAACAGAACAGTTTTCATTTTTTTTTTGGCCATAAATGTTTTGGATCTTTTCTTTGAGATGGGGGAATATGTTAAAACTCTCTCCTCTCCATCCCGTACCCCTAAGAAGATACTTATGTTCACATGCATCGATAGAAGGAAACAGCATTCCGGTGCTGTTCTTGTCTCCTTCAGAATTACCTGTTGAGTCCAGACAATTCAGTGGTTGCTGGGTTTTGTCATTATTTTGAGACCTAGAACTGGACCAAATAACTGCTTTTATGATGAAACAGGGAATTTTTCCTTATACAAAAAGCTCAAATAATAAGAACTGCCTAACTGAAATGGCTGTAAACCCACAGGCATTAATTTCAGGCAGGAGCGAACATATTAATTCCAGGATTAAGGATAATTTATTCATACAGGTTTCAGAGGATATTCTGTAGCAATGAAGAAAGTATTTAATTTCCTTTCCCGTTTGAGTGGACCTCTAAATAAACAGTACTGTAGAAGGAGGGATACGCAGTGCAGGTTCTGGAGACTCTGGGATTGTGTACAAGACTCTGTCGTCAAAGGAAATATGACTCTCATTTCTTCCCCATAGCAGTTCATAACCTTCTCCCTGTCATTTTTAATAAAATCCAGTTCAGTAATTGTAGAGCCCCAAACCAGTGCATGATTGATATTATCAAACTACTTATTCCACCTTCTGCAATGGCCTTCTCTGCCAATGAGTTGGACCTGGTTTGCCAACCAGTCTTTTTCCATTTAACTAGATAAAAAGTAGGGGTTTGCAAGTTGAAACGCTTCTTTTGAATGTTTTTAGTGACCTCATTTTGATGGAAGCTTTCAAAACTCTGTTCTGGTTCTTCTGGTTCCAAGGGCAGTATCTTTCATAATCTGTGCATCCAGTTCTTCTGCTTGCAAAGAGCACCTAAGTTTCAAATGCTCTGAAAAGAGAAAGCTGACTGTCCTTCTCCATATTTAGTGAGCAGTGCCTAAATACGCCTTGTCTGTGAAGAAGGGGGATCTGTGGAAACATGGGTTCAAGCTGGACCTCCTTGGCAGCTTCTCCCATACAGAAAATTAATTGTGCTGTCATTGCAAGGAGCCAACACAATTTCTGTGTAGTGCTTAGATTTCTGGCTGGGACCAGAGCTCCTACCTGCATTGTTTCTCTCCTTAACAACTGCCTCTGGCAGAGTCCTGTGATGCTGCAGTCCAAGTCAGCAGAGCAGTGCTGTGTTGGGAATCATGTTTGGAGATGAATTTGCTGCTGAATATACTCCTGAAAAACAAAAAAAAGGAAGGATGAAGAGTTCTCTCCACCTCTCACAGAGCCTTGACTCTTGATGAAATGCATAGAAAGAAAGGAATTTTTCTTCTCTTTCTGCTCCTTTTGCAGGTTTTAAATGAGAGTGGTGAAACTGCAGAGTGTAGTTTGTCCTGAATGGGAACCCTCCTGGAATTAAGCATAAAACTCAGGTTCTGCCCTTAGTGCACTTTGGTGGGTGAGCCCTTCTTTTTGTTTTCCCATCTATTTGAAGGACCCAGCAGCACTGTGCCTGTCGGGCAGGAGTCCAGGCTCTACCAACATCTTTAATTTCAGAGTAAGGCTAAAAATAAAACAGTTTTCTCTTCCCTCCTCCATTATTGGACCTAGATACATTGCATCATTCCGTATCTTATTTCAAAAGTGATTGGAGAGCGTGAGATAATGAATGATGGTTTGTGATTAACATAAGCAACTTTACTCGGGTTATTGTCACTGTCTGCATCCCGTCTGGGCTTCTGTAAAGTTTGATGTAATCCCTTCTAAAAATAATTTAAGTGCAGAAGTGATTTACATTGATTTGTGGTGGAGAGAGCTTTTTAGTAATCATTTTAATGGAGTTATACTTTCCAGTTTGTCATCTTCCCTTTTTTTAGAAGGAAAGCTAGAGGAGAGAACTGGTTGGTCAAATTTGGAATTTAAGAGGTTAAAAAAAAATTGATTTCAAGTACATCACTTGGAATTTTAACATGTATCTCTAACATGAGTGCTCAGCTTTCCTGCAGATTTGAAATCGTTTTCTGGAACACTTTGTGTTATGTTAATCCAAGGAGCACAAATCAAATACTAAAACCCATTTAAGTTCCAAGGATTAACTAAGGATGCATCAGGATAAGCGTTAACTTTGCAGTATCCAAATGTAAGTGAAGATCATCCTAAATACAGTCATTTGCAGACTTTGTGGAGCATATATGAATTCCGAGGGATTGAACTCTGAGGATACTTGCACACCTTTCCTTGTATAAATGTGTATTTGTTCTTGCAATGTACGTATTTGTTAACAAAGTGAAACCAAAGGGCTGAATGGGAGAGCTGCATTATTGTTATATTATTTTATCTGTCAGAATTTTGGCCCAAACCTGCAGCCTGTTAATCTACATAACTAGAGATAAGTTACACAGGAACTGCTTCCTTCTTGAAAGAGCTACTTAGTGTGTCTGTGGGGTTGTGGGCTGGACACTAGAAAGGTGACTGTCAAATTGACAGAATCACAAAATGGTTTGGGTTGGAAGGGACCTTAAAGATCATTCAGTTCCAACTCTCTTGCCATGGGCAGGGATACCTCCCGCTGGATTAAGTTGCCCAAAGCCCCATTCCACCTGGCCTTGAAGACATCCAGGTATGAGTCATCCACAACTTCTCTAGGCAACCTGTGCCAGTGTCTCACCGCCTTCACAGGAAAACATTTCTTCCTAATATCTAAATTTTCCCTCTTTCAGTTTAAAACCATTCCCCCTCATCCTGTCCCTGCATTGCCTGACAAAGAGCCCCTCCCCAGCTTTCCTGGAGCCTCTTTCAGTACTGGGAGGCTGCTCTAAGGTCTCCCCGGAGCTTTTTCTTCTCCAGGCTCAACAACCTCAGCTCTCTCAGCTTGTCCTTGTATGGGAGATGCTCCAGCCCTTGGGTCATCTTCATGGCCCTCCTCCATGTTACCAGGCTGTTATTTTGTTCCTTTGTTCCTCCATCCCTTTCATCCCAGGTCTGTTAAATGGAGCAATCTTCCCAATGTCCCTCTCTTGCCTGCCAGGCAGAGTTGGATTTTGAAGCGTTTCAGATTTTGTCATGTGCTCTCTAGGATCAGCGTGGGCCCTTGGTGAAGTTGTGTGCCTGGAGGTGTAGAAGGAGCAAGAGAGGATGCTCTGGAAAACGCAAAGCTGCATGGCTCTGCTGGCTCTTTATGTAATGCTTCCCAGGAGCAGCCGAAGTTGGATGGAGTTCTCGCTATTGTTTTAATAGCCTTGTGCTTCTAGGAAGTGATGGATGAGGCGCAGTGGGCCAAAGCTGCGGCTCTGGTCACACAGCCCTTCCCTCTCTCCTGCCAGGGAAGTCCCGTGAGCTTCCTAGATGCTTTCAGAATAGGGGAAGGAAGACAGGAATATCTCCTTCTGGAATTGTCCTCTCTGAATGTGACTGAAAAGGACAGTCCACAGCTGTATGTGGGGGAGAAAATTGGTAGAAGTCTCAGAGCATAGGTGGTGGAGCGAGAGAAGGAATTATTTTAGCAAGGCTGGTGGAAAAATGGAGACAAATGAAATAAAATATTGCACAAGAGCGGCTCTCGGTCTGCTGCCAACAGCAACAAATCCTCAGCGTTTAGGTCTAGCAGGAAGCATGCAGGAAGTTTTACAGGAGGCTGGTATCAGCTGGGGGGCATGGCTACAGGGAGACACAGCTGGCCCGGAGGGGCTGGTAATGGATACATGGGAACACAAGGGGGATTGCTGAGAACATGGGTTTAGTGGTTTAGAATTTGCCAGCAGTGGGGTGTCACCCAGGGTGTCTGTGTGAGGAGTTCTGCCAGCAGATTTCATTTTTCCCAGTTCATAGAATTGCTTGTTTGGAAAAGCCCTTTGTGATCATCAAGTCCAGCTGTACCTGTCCACTTCTTAAACCAGATCCCTGAGAAACTCGTTCCTTCAGACAGGATGCAATGTGCAGGGGAGTTCTAGTGCTGGGACCACTGTGAGTAACCAGCCTGTCTCAGCTCCTACCCGAGAGATCCTTGCCATGGCGCTTCGGAACCAGCCTTCCAGAGAGCTGGAAACTCACTTTCACACAGAACCGTTTGCTTTCCAGCGTAAATGTGGTTTAATTAAGTGCAGTTTCTGTGACTGCTGCCTGTGGGGTTTTGTTTCAATATTTTGTAATTAACATGTCCTCAAAGGTAGGTGCTTTTCTTCTTCGTGAGAGTAAGTAATGAAGGATAAAGCTTGTTCTGTATCCCCAGAGCACCGTTATCCTCGGGTCTGCCGTAGGCAGTAAATAGAAGTTGCAGGATTCGTTCTGATGGGAGATTCCTCCTTTAGCTGGGTTTTATGGCTCTTTAATACAATCGACGTGACGGACGATGCACAGAAACCCAGCTCTGGGTGTAACACACGCTCGATACGCCTTTATCCTTGAATAGTCCCAATTTTCCAAGCTTCCCGAGGGGAACCAGCTGCAGCGGCGCTGACCCCGCGCGCCCTCTGGTGGCCGCACTTCGCGCTGCAGCCGCCGCTCCCCCCTTCTGTGTGCGGGGAGGACTGGACAGGTTTGGATTTGGGATTTACCTGGATAGGGGGTTTTGTGGGGGTTCTGTATGTCAGGGCTTCTAAAGGCTCTGTGTCTGTAAAAGTACACCCAAACAAACCTATCTTCGCTTATCAAGTTAATTAGGCTATTTTTTCTTTTGCAATTCCCTCCCTCCCCTGAGTTCATCCATTCTGAAATTTAGTTTTTAAAAGTATTTACAAAATTATTCTCAAATTTAAAATATTTACAAAATTGTTCTCAAATTTAAATAGAGCTAATCAGAAAAAGATGTGGCAAGCAGGTCGAGGGAGGGGATTCTGTCCCTTTACTCCTGTCTCGTGAGACCTAACTTGGAGCTGTGCATTCAATTCTGGAGTCACAGAATCATTAAATCGCTTGCTTGGAAAAGACCTTTGAGATCATTGAGCCCAACTGTAACTGTCCTCTACTAAACCATGTCCCTGAGCACCTGATCTACCCATCTTTTAAATCCCTCCAGGAATGTGGACTCAACCCTCTCCCTGGGCAGCTGTTCCAGCACCTGACAACCCTTTCGGTGAAGAAATTTTTCCTATGTCTAGTCTGAACATCCCCTGGTGCAACTTGAGGCCATTTCCTCTCATCCTATTCCTTGTTACTTGGGAGAAGAGATCAACACCCACCTTGCTAGAACCTCCTTTCAGCTGGTTGTAGACTGTGATAAGGTCTCCCCTCTGCCTTCTTTTCTCCAGGCTAATCAACTCACCTTCCCTCAGCTGTTCCCTGTAAGACTTGCTCTCCAGCCCCTTCACCAGCCTCATTGCTCTTCTCTGCACAGGAAGGACATGAATCTGTTAGGGTGGATCCAGAGGAGGCCATGAAGATGATCTGAGGGATGGAGCACCTCCTATAGGAGCACAGGCTGACGGTTTGGGGTTGTTCAGCCAGGTGAAGAAAAAGCTCTAAGGAGACCTTAGAGCAGCCTTCCAGTACTGAAAGGGGCTACGGGAAAGCTGGGGAGGGGCTCCTGATTGGGGAGTGCAGGGATAGGACAAGGTGGAACAGTTTTAAGCTGAAGGAGGGGAGACTGAGATGAGATCTTAGGAAGAAACATTTTCCTGTGAGGGTGGTGAGGCACTGGCACAGGTTGCCCAGGGAAGTTGTGGATTCCCCATCCCTGGATGAGCTCAGGGACAGATTGAATGGAGCTTTCTGCAACCCAATACAGTGGGAGATGTCCCTGCCCCCGGAAGGGGGGTTGGAACTGGATGATCTTTAAGGTCTCTTCCCACCCAAACCATTCTAGGATTCTATGAAATATGTTTTCAGAATGGGGAGGTGGATGGGAGTATCATTCTTTTTGTAATCAGTTTACAGGACTCTACAAACTTTGATTTGCTGCACTTTTTTTTTGTATTCTTTTCATTGAGGAACAAAACACAGCATGTTAAATGCTGAGACTTGCGTCATTAATACCTTGAGAAATTACTGAGCTTCCTTTAAGCACGGAAAACCTAAATCTGTTTTCAAACAAACTTGAATGTTTGTTTTCACAGTGCCATTTGGTTTTGACCCGAGAGCCTAATTATCCTTACAGATTCAACCTGAGGATTTCCACTGCAAAGCTTCCTTAATTAAGGGCAGGTTTGTCAGCTTCTGTACTGATTGAACAATTGATGATCCATGCTCTTGTATTTCTGTATTGCAGTGGTTGGTTGTTGGAAATTTCGATGCTGTAAAGGATATTTAGCCTGCTTTAAATAAAAAAAAAAATCCAGCAAAAATCCCAGCCCGCAGCTGTAGTTCAGAATGGAATCTGTGATGAGCTATGAAGAAAACATTTCAGTTTCATTAGCATAACTGTGCAAATACAGTTAAACTAATGACATTTTACCAAAATAAATTTGCTGCCTATGAGTTCCCTGTGGAATAAGAAGGTTTGTGGTTTTTTTAAGCTTGCTATAGATAAGTTCCAGAGCAGTCCAGATAAAAGCTAAGTTTAGAAGGAAAGGGAAGCAGAGGAGTGGAAATTCATCAAGATGAGTGGTCATAACATGAAGAGGTTCACAACCTATTTCTGTTCTCAGAACTTCTCCATATGAACAAGCATTACATCTCCTTTCACACACCCCAGTCTATGCCTGTATTTAGAAACAAACAAATGATCCCAACAATTTTTTTTCCAACATTTGAGCTTCCACTAAGGGGAAATATTAAAACCAATACATCAAGTAATCAGGAGATTTCTTAAAATGGACTATGTGGGGAGTTCATTACAAAATGAAAACAAAAGAGCGTGCTCTTGAGGCTGTATGATGTGAAGCTAAAATAGCTGATGGTTTTCAGTGGCATCCGTGCAACATTCCTCATGTTTCCACAGTTTGAATTACAGGGAGTTCAGGACTGAAGCCTTTCCTATCTTGCTATTCTGTTCTAATTCTTTGACAAGAAAAAGGGGAGCTTGCCCCAGAACCTCTCTAGTTTCACTTTCTTTCTTGAAATCTTTCTCTACTTTCATTTTTAACTTTGTGACTTTGGATTAGGACAGATTCAGTTTTAAACAGCATTCATGCCAGCAAAGGGAGGCACAAGCCCAAAGGGCTTTCTCACATGCAGTTGCCATGAAAGATACAGCTCTGTTGTACTGGAGCTTGCAGCAGCCGGGAGTGTTTATTATGCTATTTCTGCTTTTCAGCCTCTAATCTTTTCAGTATTTCGGGAAAAATAGGGAACTGAACTTTTTAGAAGATGAGAGTGACAAGCATTTTCATTCATTTTAATTACCAATAGATACTTATGAGGAATCTCTGTTTTATCTGGTATTCCCCCAGACTTGTCCTGACTCCCAGATCAGCTCCCCTCTTTCTTTAAGTAGGAGCTGAAGAGCCTGTGTGGCTGTGTTGACAGAGTCTGTTTTTCCCCAGCGCCGTCTTCTCCTGTGTGAGGTCTGGAGGGCAGCTTGGTTCCATTTTTGCACAGTGCTTAATAATGTAAGACATCTTTATAGTGCTCTAACATGATCAGCTACGGCAGTAGATTAGGAAAAACTAAGCAGAAGAGTTAGATTCAATCCCTTAAATTATTTGAAGGGATTTATCACTAGCCATTTGCTAAGGAAGGTATAAGTTATATGTTTAACGTACATAGTTCTCTTGTGTCATTGCTGTGGATTTTAGCAATTGATCTTTTTTTGGTAGGATAATAAGGAAAAGTTACTCTTCCTTTTCTGTTAAACAAAAAGCCACTTACATATTTGATTTTAAGACTGGGCTACCTCAGAAGAGTATTTTTGGGAACTATTTTGAAAAAAACATAACCTTTGCTTCCCGTTTTTTCCAGCACCTCATATTTTTTTTCAGGTAGGGGCATGTATGGTCAGTGTTAAACAATATTGTAGCACAGCAAAGGTGTTCTGAATATTGTATTGCATAGTGTGTGTATTTGTAGAGAGTCATATCTCATGGTGGCACTACAGGTTATAATAAAGTGTAAAGCAAACATTCTATTTTATAATTTTTTACAAATTTTTTTTTCGGTCAAAGACCTAACACTAAGTTTTCAGCATGTGGCAAACTGCTCTGTATTTTAAGAATGTTTTTTCTTGCTGCTTTCAAGACAGTGGTAGGCCTGTTGAACAATAAAGTAGTTACACAATTTTGATTTCTGCTAAATAGTGTTTTATGGCATTTCCGTGACAAGGCCTGTTGAAAAGTTTAAACCTGCTTAGTTTTCCATCAAGTAGCTCTTGGTGCATCAATGAAAATTATTTTAATATTATGTTATATTTATATTTTATTATATTTATATTTTATTATATTTATATTATTTTTATTATATATATTATTTTAAAATTACATACGCAAATTTAGGGCCTCAAAATTTGAAGTGCCTGTACGGAGGTTGCTCACATAGTTGTAGTTCAGCACTTGTTGCATCTAGATATTGCTGAAGCCTCAAACTGTGTTGCTGTGCACTCTTCATTCTGCAGGAAATATGTCTCATACAGTGCTACAGGTAGATGCCTCATGTTTAATGACAAGGTGACACAAATAAACTCTTTTAGCTTAGGGGTTGAGGCTGGGTTGCAAGAGCAGTTAAATTCCACGCTCTCCTACTGTGTGTGAGCAAGAGGGGTGAACTCTGAAGGGAATGTTGCTTTTGACATTTACTAGGTTGTTTTTAATGCTTGATTTCTAAAGATGAAGATATGTTCATTGTAATTTTTGTGTCTGATAAAAGAGGCCTTAAGAGTTAACATTGACATGATTTTCAAAATGACAGAGGAAGTCAATATTTCAAAAGGGGAATAAATCAAAGCACGAGGTATGCTTTTGTTGTGTTCAGCCTTGTGACTATGTAATCTCTTCCTTCCGTTACACGTCAGGACTGCTAAGGACAGCTGATGCTTAATTTTTACAATAGAACTTGACGTGGCTTCGGTCGTGGTGAGTGTTAGGGAATTTCAATAAAATGTCTTATTTGGAGCAAAGGACACAGGACTTTTTGTTTGTCCTACTGTATGCGCTTTATTCCTGCTTGAGGTGATTTTTTCAAGTTGCTGTGCCCTTTTTAAGATGCTTCGCTATTTTGGCTTCAGCTTTAAATAACAAACAATGTTCTTTGCTCACTTTGTAGTGTATTTCAGAGAGTTAAGCAGTGTTTAGCATCTCTAATTTCTCTCACACTGAGTAAAGCTACAAGGAGCTGTTGCTCGTGAGGAGAATTACAACTATATTTGTAAATGAAGAAAAAGCAGAATTTTACTATTTAAACTAATTTAGCGTGAGCGTCTTGCTCAGGTTGATGTGTGAGAGTCATTGTCTTATCTAAGCATCAGGATATAAATAAAATTATATATTTTTTGTACATTATTTATTTTCTATATCTATTTTCTATTTTTATTATTCTTCTAGAACAAAAAAGAGAATATAAACCGGAAGGAGGAAAAACCTACTATGTGAGATTGTTTCCCATATGCCTGGAGAAAGGAAGAAAGATGCATACAAATGTTTAGCATGCACAAGTTTCTTGGTGTGTGATTGGTTCCCTACTTAGGAGTGGAATTCAGTGAAATAGGACTCCTCTTTTAAAAACAAAGAGAAAGCACACAACAAAGGATAAGTGATCAAATGATTAGCCAGAGGCTAATAGGAATGCAAGGCAAGAGTGACAGATTGCATATTAGGAGGAAATCTGATCTGGAAATTAATTTGGAGCTTTCTGCAGCTGAGGCTGAATGAGAACTGATTTTTAAATCTTTCTGAAGGACATAAATATATGAAAATTCTGACTTGCTTGGGTATGAAGTATTGTATGATGTAAGAAGAGTAAAATCAGGACATCAGATAAATACCTCACCAGACACAATGAGCAGTTAAGTGTCAACAGGGAAAGATGCTTGAATATTGGAAAAAACAGAGCTTTTAATTATGAAGAAGTGAATATTGCCTTATTTAGTGACCTACCAAATGTTTTCAATTTAACCTTGCGGTAGGTAGATGTCACTTTGTATTTATAGAATTAGCTTTCTTTATAGAGACCACAGTCTCTCCCTTCAAAATTTAACGTTAACTGCTGTAGTACAGCAGTATCCAAGCCCACACAGTTTCTAAGGTTCAGAACATTCAAACAAACAAACAAGCTCATTAAAAAAATGGAAGTTTTCTGGTTTACCTTTTTAAAATTTATGTTTGATTTTTAAAGCATTGATTAACAAACCATGGTAAAATTCTAAAGAATTAATAAATACATGGCGGTAAAATTTATATACAACAGAAGTTTTGTCAAGCTTTAAATATAACTGAATGTTTTTGCCATGTTACTGATATTACTTGCTGCTGAAAGGTGTAAATTAGTTTCATGGAGGCTTTGATATTTGTTGGAGCTTCTGTAAATCTTGTTTTTTTCTAGTAATATTCTGTTTTTTTATTCATATAAATGATGCTTATGTAAAAGAAAAAGGTGACATGAACAGTATGTGAAGGTATCAGGTTAGTGTAAGTTTAATTAAAAAAACTTATGCCTTTGATCATTTAATATAGTAAAGGAGAAAAGTGATAAGAGTGAAGTAGCTTTTGGATCTATGTCTATGCATCATTGCTTTCTTCTGATTAGAATTATAAATGCTTAATTTCAGTCAGCACTCCCGTAAGAGTAACTAATAATTTTTCTTCTCATTTGCAGTTCCTGTATAGTTTTGTGGTTTGAGTTGTTGTTGTTGTGATCTTCTCAGTGGTGGGTTTAGCATGAGAAGTGGAGATCTGTCACTGATAACCCTCTTACTTCCGAGGGCCAGACTCTCCAGTATATAAAGAACCTTTCAAGTCCTATTCTTGTTTTTAAATTTGTCATATATTTAATTAGTGCAATAGCAGTCAAGCAGCAATAAAAACTGAGTCTTTGGAAAAAAAACCCTATTCTATAGATAGAAACAAATCTTATTATTTACTCTGGTCATTAACAATTGTATGATAAAGTGTGAAGAGGAAGGAGAAGTGCTGCAGGCTTGTAGTCTGAGGCCTCTAGGTCTGTATTCCCAGGTAAAAGGTCAGGCCTGTATTTTATATTGTTTTGACTTTTGGCCCTTTGTATGATGTTTTCCTGGTTTCGAGACTCTCATTGTAACAGTCTCTTTGGAGGCATTAGCTGACATCAGTACAATACTTGGGGATCTGCAGCTATTTTTAAAGGAAGTATATGAGAAAATAAATTCTGGTTCTGGTGCCATGGTGTCTAATACACACCGCTCTGGTTAAGCCACGCTAATTGTTACAACCAGAGATATTGGTATTCCTCTACTAAATCTGTTCTGCTTCTGTTTGCAGCTATGTCATCTTACCTTTTAATTGTTAAGTCTGAACTTCCTGGCGCTGTTGCGGGATTCCTGAGTGGAGACGAGAGTGGGTAAGGGAAAATGTTTCAAATGTTCAGTATTTGTCTTGAAGAAGAAAGTGTTTCAGGACTGCTGAGGATGGGTACTGACACATCCCTCTGATCTCACGTGCTAAAAAAATCAGCTATTTACAGAAGTTCTTGGAATATGAACTGTATTTGGCATGTGCAAGCCTTCGGCAGCACTCACACACACAGAGTGTGATTCGTTCCTCATAGCCATTTCCCATCAAATGACCTTAAAGTCAGTGGCAAAACTCCCATCTGTAGAAATATTCCTTCTGTAAAAATTTAAAAGGGGAAGAGGAGGGGACAGGAGGGAGAGGAGGACAAACATTTAAACTGCTGTCATGTTATCACTTCACATATTTCAAAACCACAGTACAAAAAACAGCAGACATTTAAATTTAAATATTTTGTTGTCTTGCTCCAGTAATTGGACTTGTCTTGGGAAAAATGCCAGGTTTCCAGACTTGGTTTATAATTCCTTAACTTGGCTCCCTGTAAAGAAATCATTCTTGCAGCTGAGCTATAAAGCTGTGAGTAAGGAGTGTGTCCCTCGGATTTCTGTCAGAACCGTCGCAAGAAATCTGTGCCTGTGCTAAGACAAACATTGCAGCTTCAGCACAGAAATACTCTGTTCGAGTTGTTCCAGTGCTGCTGTCATTCGCAACAGTGTATCTTAGATTGTGTTACAGCTCCTTTTCCAAACCGCTATTTTCAGATGTTTTGAGCTCAAAACTTTCTCTGGATTGAAACGTGGTGAAATTGTCTCCAGGCTATGTGATGCTTGTGTTATTGCCAAACGTTGTGGGTGAATTTTACAGCTTGAAATTAGTTTTTTAAAAGGTACTTTTGTTCATTTGATATTTTGTCATTTGTAACTTTTCCATTTTATAATGAACATTTTGAGAAATGAAGTGTGGTGGTAATCTTGCTTTCTTTCTCTGCCCTCCTACCCCGTGCAATAATACGTTTGTAATAAGGAGCTTTTTTTAAAAAAAAAACCTGATTTATATGTCTGTGTCATTTTTTGTCTACTAATATGTCTCTTCCAGCTGTGGTAGTCATCAGCTTTGCATTTGGGTGCTATCGCCTTCTCCTTCAAGATCACATTTTACCTCCACTCTTCATGCAGTGGTGCTGGGCCTGCCACTGTATCTGCTGCGTGTGTGTTCCAGTCTGCCTGTCCCCAAATTTAGCATCTAACATCACTTGCTGCTCCTTTTTATGTCAGCTCTGTTTAGGCAAAGTTACTTTTCCCTACGAAGATAATGCTTTTAAACAGTTTATGAAAACTTAGTAGGTAGACTCCAAAGGTCCTGCATGCGTGCATACTGCTCAAAGGACTCTTCTGTCTGAAAACAGCATCAGAAACAACTTTATTAAGCTGCCTATTTGGTAACACTCTCACTAGGTTAAGCTATCTGTCAGGGTCCTAGTGCAGATCTTCTGGATGGGACCACTGATGGACATGTAGACAGGTTACAGCCTTTGATAGTGATCATTCCAATTCCTCTGGGCCATGGCAGTTCTCAATGCTCTGTCAGTACTTCTGCCATCCATACTTCTTCCTCAGCTGAAATTATGGCTTTAATGTAGCAGTGAATTTCAATTTTGCATGTAGGAACGGCTGGAATTGTCCACAGGAACACTTACCATAGCTCAAGCGGTAAGTTGACTGTTAGCATGAGTCTTGTTATAGAATCATTAAGATTGAAAAAGACCTCTAAGATCAAGTCCAACCATCAGCCCAACACCACCGTGCCTACTAAACCATGTCCCGAAGTGCCACATCTTCACCTTTTTTGAACACCTCAAGGGATGGTGACTCCACCACTTCCCTGGGCAGCCTCTTGCAATGCTTCACCACTCTTCAGTAAACAATTTTTTTTCCTAATAACCAGTCTAAACCTCCCCTGGCACAAATTGAGGCCATTTCCGCTCGTCCTATCACGTGTTACTCAGGAGACTTGGGTCTTGTCCTTTTTCTACCTCTGTTGCTGGGAGTTCCTCCACTGCTCTATTCTTTGCCCAAGCAAATTTTTCAGATGCAGTGGTCAAGCAATATTGCAGGTGCATGCACATAGCTGACCTCCTCTGTATGCTCACATCTATATATTTCATGTGTTTTGCCATATTAATTGCCATGGTAGATCATAATCTTTTTTTTCAGTGTATTTGTTTGCCAGTGTTAAGAGTAGTTCTTTACTAACAAGAGTTTTTAAGTTGTAGATAATCAAATATAAAGCCTGAGTAGCAACTTGTTTGTGCCGAGGGCATAAATATTGACTAGTTCGATTAAACTTCTTTGACTGGACCACTTGTTTCCAGATGTGGTTGCACAGCTGTTCTGGTTTTGTTAAGTTATTCTAGCATTTGCTACGCTTTCGTTTGGGTGCAGACCTTATCTTTAACTGCAGTTAGAATGTATCAAAAGTGTCAGTTAAACTATCTGTGAAAAATACTTTATATGCATATTACCATCCCAAAGCACACTGCTGGGAAAGCCATTTAAAGAACGGTTTGTGCTTTGAATTATTTTTATAGATGAAGGTTAGCAGGTGTGCATGTGTTGGAAAGGCTCAGAGCCAGTGTGTGATACATCTTTGTGTCTTTATTAAAACCCAAAAACATACAGTATGAACACTTGTTAATTGCAAGTCGAGATGTTTCAGTCTTGACTGCATAACAAGAATTCCACGTAGTTTTAATGACATGAACACGGCTTCAAATGGGGGTAAACTGTAATTTGTGAGCCCTCTGTTAACATTTAATGACCCCGTCAGGAGGATACGATTGATGCAATTAAGTTGTCTTGCTTGTATGTTATATAATTGATACAGACTGAGAGTAGGCTCCTAATTTAGAACATATGAATCTCTTGTCCTGTTGCATTCAGGAATAAAATTAAAGCGATTTATAAATGTCTGCTTTTAGTTAAAATATGGGGAGGGAGGAGGAACATCTGCATGCCAAAGCATTTTCAGTAAGTCAAGGATTTATATTCCATATTTCGTACTTGGAACGCTTTTATCATATGGGATTAAATTTGCAGATCAAACTGATTTTAAAGGCAATATCAAAATATTTATTCTGCCTTTGGAAAATAAGTGTGTTTCTACAATAGTATTATGGGAAAAAATGCACGTGTTTTTTGATAACCAGTAAATGGTCCACTGTTCAGTTTTGTGAGGTCTTTTTAGATAAAAGAACCAGTATTCCAAAATAAAACAGGTTACAAAATTATTTTTTCTTCTTCCCATCCCCTTATTGCAGATTTCCTCTCTTTTCCCCCTCCCCTACAAATGTTTTTTTTCATTTATCATAAAGTAACCAAACTATTTTTTTCCCTGTCCTGCTGAGCTTGTGAGCTTCGACTGCAACTGTGGCTTTGCTGCAGCTTAGAATCAGGGGACTTAAACCAGAGAACCCTTGTGTACACACAACATTAATTTTACTTTTGCCTACTGCTATGATACTCTTCCTCCTGATCTAAACATCCACCACACTAGAGAGAAAGGAGTAGTTTAAAAATTATGTGAATGCTAAATTCTACCAACGTGGAGAATAATGCAGCAGGGAGCTGATCTTGGCAAAGTTGCTTTTTCACTGCAGCAGCAGTAGCAGACCTAGGCTAGTGATACATTTTTTTGAAGAATGATGTATTTTGAGTCATTCTTGGTATAGACATTGTTACTTAAGGGTTACTTTGATTTTGATATGGTAAAGATGCCCTCATCCTTGAAATTTCTCTGTTCACTTCTACATCTTTTTTCAAATGTCCCCGATGTGGACAGTAGTTAATGTATGTATATGGTAATTTTTCTTTAACACAGGTGTTGTGCTGCTTTCCTTATGATAACTTGAGGTGCTGCTTGTTTATTAGGTGCTAACCATATCCTGGACTAAATAAACTGGAAGGTCAAAGGCCAGGGTGTTTATAGGTAATAAAGTCGGAGGCTGATGTGCAAGATGTTTATCAGTACAGGATATGGTTATTGCCAAGTTGGGGGGAGCCACCCTCAAGATGTTTCTATTTCTTAACAGCTTATCCATCTGTACTTTCCTCAGTTTGGAGATGAGATTTTGATACTTTAAAAGGACTTTAAACGCATTAAGACTTCGTATGCCTCTACAATGCTTTTTTTATATGTGTAATTTTATATTTATACAATTATTGCAGATTTCATTATCATAATTTCCATCCCTTTTGTCTAATTTTTGTGTGGAAGCATGCAAAGAATGAATGATCACTTTGTTCAAAGCTAAAGATAAGAAAGCTCTCCTTTTTTCCTGTTCTTTCTTATATTACAGCAAACATAATTTCAAGTTAACTGGAAGTTGTTTTACTTGTTGTTTTCTTTTATTATTTGAATGCTGTGATGATAGGTGTAATGGAAAGTGGGCAGAATAGAAAGCTGGTGTATTTAGAAAGCATAACTGAATTTCCAAACAAATAGGTAGGTTAGCTTAGCTTTCTATTTCACAGCTCTTGGAAATGGCAAGGAACTAAGGTCATGTAGGAGTAATAAACTGGAGGGGAGGTTCAGAGTATGTGGGAATTAGTGTTGCTGTTACTTCCAGTTGTGTAAATATATATATTCAAGGTATATGTAGCCTAATATGTAAATACCCTGAATAAGGGCAGGGATTTGCATCCTGTGCTGCTGAGAAATAACTTTACACACATCAGACCCTTGATCCATGCAGGCTCTTTCCTACGGAGCATTGCGTGCAGTGCTTGTTCATTGTGGGATGGTGCTCTCCTTCCTTGTATCTGGGAACTATTTTGTATCAAAATACAGAAACTATGAATACAAATTCATGTAAACAGCATGTGAGATTGGAAATTGTTTTTCTTGTCCTAGTGGTTATTTTGTCTATGATCACAGTTTTAAAGCAGGACATACTTTTCGGGGCGCTTGAGGTTTGTAGCAATCACAAATAGATTTTCCAACAGGTCTTGGTATCTTGATGGGAGATTGCTGCTACTGATTACTTCAATCTGCATTGTTTTTCCTCTTGCACTTCTTCCTAAAATTGGTAAGTAATTAAAGGAGAGAAGCGAATATTATTCTACTTTAGTAGCAATTACAGTTGAAGACTTTAAAACCTTAATGGCTTATTTATTTATTTATTTTAACTGGCAGGGGGCTGGTGGTGGTGGGAATTACTTAAGTTGTTGCAGTGTGTTCTGCCTTCCAGCCCTGCCTAGTTAACCTATTACTTGGGTTGCAGTAGTATTTTGTCTGCAATACTAAAATAAAATCTTTACAGCAGAACATTAAAGAGCTGCATTTACTTACAGCATGCCATTAGTGGTAAGCCAGTTCTAATTCTGCCCTACAAAACTACATAAATGATCTGTGACAGGCAGTTGGAATGTTGTTATTCTGAGTCCTAAGCCCCAGATACCAAGCGCTGTAATAGGAAACACGCCTAAAATGTAAAGCTTTAGCTGTACATTAGGATCACTTTCCTTATAAATTCTCTTTTATTTTTACTGTTATTTTACAGGCTTTCTTGGCTACACAAGTAGTTTATCATTTTTCTTTATGGTGTACTTTGCTCTTGTGGTAAGTTAAAAATCTGTGCACAGCTTATCTATTTTTTTCTTATTTTTTGAATGTTTTCATAAGCCTGTTTGGTAACGAATTATCTTCCCTTCCCCCCTTAACTTCTTATGTGGCATTTAGAGTTTTCCTTAAGTTCAGTATATGCTTGCTTGGAGAGATCACATTTGTTTTGCTGAGGGATGGAAATGTAAATGAACTTTGAAGCATGAGAAAAGATTTAAAATAATTATATTTTGGACTGGTAAATGTAACAATATTTTTGTTTTGCTGACAGTGCAGCAAAGGGAGCTGGAACGAATACTTTTGTTTCCCTACTACTAATGGAATGGAATTCTGTTTTCTTAGCTTCTAACTGTTACTTACTGCAACTAGTGCAGAAGAAAATTTAATCAACTCCAAATAAATTAAATTTACATGTGTAATGGAGTGACAGAGTTAAAAAAAAAAAGGCAAAGAAAACTAGAACTTCATTAAGGCAGTTTACAAGATTCAGTAATACATCAATGACCTTATTCTTCTTTCCTGCTGAAAGGAAAAGTTCTTTTCTCTGAGCCATATGGGAGTTTTTGACCCTGATGTTCACCCTCTCAAGGCCCCTGTGAGGTAAATGTTTCCAAATATCAAAAGTGAGTCCTGCTAGGCAGATCTAAGAGGGAAAATGTGCCTTTAAGTTGTATTGCTTTTACATGGAAAAAGTATGTTAATGCATATGTGTAATATGTAGGACAAGCAAGCAACTCACACTCCTTCATCTAGGTATAGAAACAGGAATGTTTCCCCTCTCCCCTGTCATTCTGGCTTGCATTGACTTGCATTTAATACCTGTTTTACAAAGGGATAAACAGAGTTGAAGGCAAGTTGAACAAACATGCCATCCAGGAGACCAAGGCAATCCATTAGGAACTAAACCATGTGATAAAACCAAACTTCAAAGCTGTCAAAACATCTCCCTAGGGTATCCCTGGAGAATTGCAATGTTTGTAGGACCTCGGGAAGTATTCTTCTTAAGCTGGGCATTGAGGAGCAGCTTCAGCCTCTCCAGAGCTAATGGAAATTCATTTGTGATATTTATAAATTACCTTAACTTTTGACCTCTCTCCTAAAATTTATCTTAAAAAAAAGAAAGAAAAAAAAAAGGCATAACTATAATGCTGAAATGGGTCTTTGGCTGTTGCAAGGGTTTTAAAACAAGTTTAGCTCCTGAATTTCCATGGGAATTGTGTGCATCTCTGAAGAAATGCAGTGTAATGGGTGGATGCATTTGAAAATAGTTTTGTGCTCAGAAAAGGGAATTGTTTAAACAAGACTTGCATGCACACGTGTCAAGTTGGGATGATTTAAGGTAGGGTTTAGTTTTGTTTCTCTGTATCAGAAAAGTCGGTTGAACATGCTAAGGAAGGTGTACACAGACTACTGGATTTCTTATGAAACGGTTAAATTTATTTGCATACTCTTGTTTATTAAATGACAAAGAAGCAGCCACAGTAAATCTGATTGAGTTAAAAATTTGTGAAAGCCGTTACAGGTATTTAAATAAAACTCTTCACAGAATATTTTCTCTGACTTTAGGCGCTGAAACTCAAAGACATATTGACTGTGGTTTAGTTTTCATATCTAATTGTTTTGAAGTGGGAGATCTGTGCTGTTGAAATGGTGTTTTAGTTTGCACAATGTTAATTTCTGTATGGCAGATATGTTTTAATTTGTTCCAGAAGAAAACTTGTGTTAGTCATATGGAAGTAATATAATTATGTTTTGCATATAATAATAATTCTGTGTGTTTTCAAGTGCATACCATCTGTTCAGCTTTTGGCCAGCAGGCCCCAGTTTTAGTGCAGCCTGCAGGAATGATAGTTACAATAGACAGCATATGTCTTGGTCAGTGTGGTCTGGTGGGTGCACTGAGCAAAGGGCTGGAGAGTGCTTTTTGTTTTGGGGCTCTGCTGTGGGGTTTGGGCAGGTCACACATTGCTCTGTGTTTCCTTCAAAGTTAATACAGTGGTTATATATACACTTGTAAAAAAAGTGAAAACACTGAGATGAGCTGGTCTGGGACCAAAAGGAAATCTATACAGCTGTTAATTCAAAACCAGAGTCTGTGAGGTCCTGAGCACTTTTCTTTCTGGTTGTTCAATACTTCCCTGACTTTAATCCAAAGCAAAAAGAAATTAAATGTGATCGTTAATTTTTTTTATTCTTATTGCCTCCCCTCTTGCTGCATTGAATATTAGTGAAGAGTAAAGACAGACTTCTTTTTTTTTTGTGGAGACAGCCCTATTGGTATCTTGTTTGATGAAGGTGTTAATGATTCCTGATAGTATCTTTGTAAAGCTCTTGTTTATGTTCCCAGAACAAAATGTGATGCAGATTGGGAACCTGCCATATATAATGAGTGATGTTAAGCACAAAGACCCCGTCTTTGCTGAGTGCTGGATTAAAGGGATTCCTGTTTTCCCTTTGCAGGATATGAAAAACCAACATCACTGAGAATATTGGAATATTTTGAACCTCTAACTTTATTTTTTAGCAAAGTTTTTGATGTGGGCTTGAAATACCCTATTTCCACTAGAATCTCTTTTTAGGTGTTAGGGTTTTTTCACTTGAAATGTCTGTTATACTCAAAAGACAATGTTT
This sequence comes from Tapera naevia, assembly GCA_033556795.1. Taxonomy (NCBI): domain Eukaryota; kingdom Metazoa; phylum Chordata; class Aves; order Cuculiformes; family Neomorphidae; genus Tapera; species Tapera naevia. The sequence goes on along the minus strand of JAUMJJ010000157.1, from coordinate 4,354,068 downwards.
ATATGAAATTGACTTAAAGTTCCAGAGGAAGAAAGTGCTGCCTGCATGGCTGCTCAGCTAGCAGGGCTGGGCTGCCAACTTAAAAATCCCTTCCTGTTGGGGACCTTATTGGATGGAGTAGACTCCAATTGGAAACCTGAACAGATTTGAATAATTAAGCATGTGGGCAAATATAATTACAGGTTTTTAATGCACCTAGTGCTCTTTATTTTATCTCCATTTGTTTCCATTTCATTCTGTTCTTAATCTGTATTAATTTCATTGTAGAAGAATGTCCTCTGGTGTTTTAGGTTTGTTTTGTTTTGTCCTCCCTCTGCAGTTGTGTACGTCTTTGCTGTGTAGCTTGCAGGAAGCCCTGTCCCCATCACTGCCAGGCACACTGTACTTTCTCCAAAGCTTGCTGTTGAGCTTCATGTCCCTTTTCATTGCTCAGGAAGCCTATTCCTTAACCAGAGCTCCCACAAAGCCTTCTTCTCTGGAGCTGTCAAAGCCACTCCTTTATTTCCCCTACCTGGGTGCCTTTTAAATATACAGAGATCTCCTTAAAAAAATATTTTGCCTTCTTGCTCAGCCTCATAAATGTCTTCAGCTGGCCAAGAGGCTTGGGCTTCCTGGGGAGATGATGCAGTCTGCATCTGTGTCTCGGCTCGTAGCTCCTTGCTGCTTTGTGTGCGAGAAGGAGATGGAGCAGGGGTGGCCCATGTGACAGAGTGGTGCATATGTACATGTACAGGCATAAATCACATTTTGTCCTTTGCATTCTCTCCCTTACACGCTCTGTGATAGAACTTCTTGATGTGCTGTGAGGATCTTCTTGTCCCTTCTGACACCTTTCCTCAGATGAGGTTGCAGTTTGCATTGCAGAGAGAGAGGCAAGTTCAGCCGATCAGTAAGCAGGGATGAACAGATCTCCTGGTATAAAGTAGTGCCAGTTTAGTGCCAGAAACTTGCCTGGAGGATTTCCATTGATAATCCTTTTTTTTAACAGAGTTTGCAGACTGCTGTTGAGCAAGCTGCTACCAGCTTCCATACCTTGAGCTGTTGTGAGTTGTTCTTAGTCATGCAGTTTAAGATGTGTTATTGCCATAACGGGCTCAGCATGCCTCGCGCCCGCAGTTTCCTTTCCCCACATTTTGTCCAGAGGTAGCATTTGTTTGCTTCTCCTGGCACTGGTGACAAGAGGAAGCATCCAATCCTTATCCTCTGGGAAACACCACTTGGCTGCAAGCAAGAAGTAGTTCTTTGAGTCAGGAGAAGCGCTCTCTTCCATGTTACTCTTCTAGTGAATCTAAGTCTTTAATTAAGTTTTAATTGTTTGCTCTAGGCTTCAAAAGAATTATGACCTCCAAAGCCAGGCAACTACAATAGGAAATTAATTAGGGGGAGGAGAGCAATGAACTATCATTTTAAAGTAGACTCCTGAAAAAGGAGGTAACATTTCTTATTTTAATTTCCCTTTGATTTTCAGCTCTGTTCCTTGGTATTCCCTAAAGCAGCAGGGTGTAGCTAAAACCCCAGTGACATTCTGGGACAATAATTGCATTTATTGTTTTTCCCTTGCTTTCTAGTCCAAACCATATGTTTCTGCCTTTTAAGATTAGCCTTAGGCTCTGCTCTATCTCTGTTAAGGGCTTGTCTGCTTAGGGCAAGAGCCTGGGATAGCTAACACAGCAGCTATTCTGTATGGGAGGTGGTTAGTGAGGAGCTCAGAGAGTGGCCATGGAGTGCTGGTTGTATTTCAGTTAATGTCAGAGCTCATTTTGGTACACCACCTCCAGACAGGCACGCCATAAGGCTGCCAGCTGTGTGCAGTGAGCAGCTGGACAGAATGGCACTGACAAGTTCTCCTGTCAAATCTCTTTCTTGTGGCCTAACTACCAGTCAGGACTCTTAATTTACTATGGGTGTTGCTCCCTGCTTTGTATACAAACAGTCTGATATTTAGCTATGTATAACTAAATTTAAACTGATTTTGATGGTACCATTCATACATTCAATATGCTGTCTTTGCAGGTTATGATAAAGAAATGGTCGATCCCATGTCCTCTACCTCTAAGTAGCGCCATAGAGACTTTACAGGTAAAGCACATGCTGTTTTGAAGTTCTTCTAATTTTATTAGTAACTGTAATGCTTTTTTTACATTAACACTTTCAGAATTACTTGTAATTTAAATTCCTTCTTTTCTTAATCATCATAGAAACTGAAGTTTCATGTCTGTGGTTTAAGCTTATTCTTTCATTATGCCATTTATTTGCATGTCTGTCTTCCAGGTTTCAAATTCTACTGGGGACTGTAAAGCAAAGCTCTTTCATCTTTCCAAAGAGGTAATCTATATTAACAATATGTGAACTTAAAGGGGGGTGGTACTTTTAAAGAAATTGAGTTTTAACCCTACTGAGGGTGAGCTATTCTTCAGTAAAACTAGTTATAGGCTGCTGCAGTATTTCCTATACCTGCTGCCAAGCATTACCCAGTCTCAGTCTTTCTTTTTTATTTGAAGGCTGGCTGTCCAAGTTAGCATTTATAAAAACAATTTGCAATATGACCAAATATAAAAGTATAACAGAGGCAGTGGATATCAGCCTTATGATGCAGTCGAATCAAGCCATCTTAATATGCCTTCAGGTGGAATCAATGCTACTTTACTGTATGCACCTTTTTAGATCCTTGCAAGGTAGAACAAATCTCCTGAAACTGCCTGGACCTAACCTTAGGGTGTTTTTTTTAGCTGAAGGTAATTCTTCAGGCCTGATGCAATCTTGTGCATTTTGTTGGATGTCAGTTCTGTTATTTGTTAATTTACTTGACATTTAAATCATAGAAAAATAGAATATTCTAGATGGAGGAGACCTCTAAGATCATCAAGTCCAACCGCACCCATTATCTGCTAAACCATGTCCCTCAAAAACTCATCTATTCTTTTTTTAAACACCTCCAGGGATGGTGATTCGACCACCTCCCTGGGCAGCTGTTCCAGTGCCTGATCACCCTTTCAGTAAAGAAAATCTTCCTAATATCCAGTCTGAACCTCTCCTGGTGCAACTTATGGCCATTTTCTCTTGTTCTATCACCTGTCACTTGAGAGAAGAGATCAACACCCGCTCTGCCGCCGCCTCCTTCCAGGCAACCGTAGACAGCAATGAAGTCTCCCCTCAGCCTCCTCTTCTCTAAGATAAACAACCCCAGTTCCCTTAGCTGTTCCCTGTAGGGCTTGTTCTCCAGCCCCTTCACTGGCCTCGTCGCCCCTCTCTGGACGCGCTCCAACACCTCAATATCCTTTTTGTTCTGAGGGGCCCAAAACTGAACACCGTACTTGAGGTGTGGCCTCACCAGTGCCGAGTACAGGGGCACAGTCACCTCCCTTGTCCTGTTGGTCACATTGTTTTTGATACAGGCCAAGATGCCATTGGCCTTCTTGGCCACGTGGGCATACTGCTGGCTCATTTTCAGCCTGCTGTCGATCAGCACCCCCAGGTCTTTCTCCTCCAGGCAGCTCTCCAGCCATGCTTCCCCAAGCCTGTAACGCTGCATGGGGTTGTTGTGCCCCAAGTGCAGGACTCAGCATTTGGTCTTGTTAAACCTCATCCCATTGGTCTCAGCCCATCAATCCAGCCTGTCCAGATCTCTTTGCAGCAGCTCTCTTCCTTCAAGCAGATCAACGCTGCCACCCAGCTTGGTGTCATCTACAGACTTGCTAAGGGTGCATTCGATCCCTTCATCCAGATCATTAATAAAAATATTGAACAGGACTGGACCCAGCACTGAACCCTGGAGAACACCACTCGTGACTGGCCTCCAACTGGATTGAACTCGATTTACCACCACCCTCTGGGCCCAGCCATCCAGCCAGTTTTTGACCCAGCAGAGGGTATGCCTGTCCAGGCCAATGGCAACCAGTTTCTCGATCAGAGTACTGTGAGAAACGATGTCAAAGGATTTACAAAAATCCAGGTACATCACATCCACAGCCTTTCCCTTGTCCATTAACCGGGTAACTTTGTCATAGAAGGTGATCAGTTTGGTCTGGCAGGACCTACCTTTCGTAAACTGGGTCCGATCACCTGACTGCCCTGCATGTGCTGTATGATAGCACTCAATATGATCTGCTCCATGACCTTCCCAGGTACCGAGGTCAAGCTGACAGGCCTGTAATTCCCTGGATCGTCCTTCCGACCCTACTTGTAAATGGGAGTTACGTTTGCCAGTCTCCAGTCAGGTGGCACTTCCCCAGTCAGCCAGGACTGTTGAGAGATGAGGGAAAGGGGTTTGGCAAGGACCTCTGCCAGTTCCCTTAGTACCCTTATGTGGATCCCATCCGGCCCCATAGACTTGTGGACATCTAATTGTCCAAGGAGGTTTTTAACTAAGTCTTCTTGGAACATTGAGGGTTCGTTTTCACAGTCTTCTGGCTCAGGAGGCTTGGAGCCCAGAGAGCATCTTTCCTCCCTATTAAAGAGTGAGGCAAAGAAGGCATTAAATACCTCTGCCTTGTCCTCGTCCTTGGCTACTACCATTCCCCTTGTGTCCAGTAAAGGAGGGAGATTCTCCTTGGTCTTTCTCTTGGTGTTAATATATTTGAAGAAGTGTTTCTTATTGTCTTTCACTGAACTGGGCAGTTGAAGTTCCAGCTCAGCTTTAGCCCTTCTAATTTTATGCCTACATGATCTCACCTGCTCCTTGTAGTCCTCCTGGGATGCCTGCCCCCCCTTCCAAAGCTCATAGATTTTCCTCTTTTTCCTGAGACTAACAGAGCTCTCTGTTAAGCCAAGCTGGCCTTCTTCCTTGCTGACTCATTTTAGGGCACACAGGGATGCTCTGCTCTTGCGCCGCCAGAACTTCCTTCTTGAGGAGCATCCAGCCCTCATGGGCTCCTTTGTCATTTAGAACCGTCTCCCACTGGACTTTATCAAGCAGTCTTCCAAACAGTTTGAAGTCTGCCCTCCAGAAGTCCAAGGTGGCGGTTCTGATGACCCCTCTTCTTACTCCTCCAAGAACTGAGAATTCTGTCGTCTCATGATCACTGAGCCCTAGGCGTCCTCCAACAGTCACCTCCCCCACAAGGTCCTCTCTATTTGCAAACAGCAGATCGAGTGGGGCACCTTCTCTAGTCGGTTCACTCACCAATTGTGTTAGGAAGTTATCTTCCATACACTCAATGAACCTCCTAGACTGTTTCCTTTCTACTGTGTTATACTTCCAGCAGACATCTGGAAGGTTGAAGTCACCCACAAGAACGAGGGCCAGCAATCGCAAGACTTCTCCCAGTTGCTCGTAGAAGATCTCATCAGTTTCCTCATCCTGGCTGGGCGGCCGATAACAGACTCCCACCACTATGTCTGACTTACTGTGGGCTCCACTGATTTTAACCCACAAGCACTCAACCCTATTGTTAGCATATTTTAGTTCTACACAATTGAAACTTTCTCTAACATAGAGGGCAACTCCACCGCCTCTCTTTCCCAGCCTATCCCTCCTGAAGAGTTTATAGCCACCCATGGCAGCACTCCAGTTGTGCGAATCGTCCCACCGTGTTTCCGTGATGGTGATTATATCATAGTTTTCTTGCCTCACAAGATGGGTGTCACCACCCATCGAGGCTTGCAGGAGAGGAAGTATCACGCAGAACTCTAGTTTCTGTAGGGTGAAGAGGAAGGGAAAAAGGAAAGAATAAATCTGGGATAGGCCTGTAGTGCAGTGAAATTTAGGAGGGACACAGTTAGTTGCATTTGTCTGAAAAAAAAAACAAAATCCACCCCACCCTCACAAGAAAAAAGAAAAAACCTTGGGCAGTGCAAATGTTGCAGGAATGTTATCTGTAGATGAAAAAAGAAGTTTTGTTTTGACCAGAAACATCTATCATGAGATTCTGGCCTTTTATCTGGCCTTTTGTTCTTTGAAGAGTCTTGGGACTCATCTCTACTTCTTTTTTAGTTTTAATTTTATCAATAGAAAGTGGCATATTTTTACCAGGAGGGACCTGATTATGTCAGCACAAAAGTGTTTGTAATAGTTCAGCTTATTCCAGTTGGCAGCTTAAGTGAGCTATGCTCGATGATTCATCTCTTCTATTCCAAGTTTTTGGAATAATATACCACTAACTGTGTGGTTGCAATTTGAATTATATAACTGCCTTAAATAGATGCCAAAGCATGTTATCTTTTCTGCATGCTGTATCCAGATTTTTGTTGTGAATAAGTAAGAAGACAGTAGTGAAGTTAGGATGAAGGAGTCAGTAATTTGACAGGTAGTTATGGATATCAGAATTCAGAAAATGTATTGGAAAATTTTATGAATGCTGACTGGGGCAAATCCTACTCTTCTTCACATAAGTACTTGGCCTTCATACAGCCAAGAAAGAATCTTTTAGTTATTGGCTTAGAGACAGTGTGACCTCTCCTGATCGTGAAATAGTAAACTGTGACCACTGCTTGAAGAGATATGAGTTGAAAAGGTCCACTTTCAGCAAAACATTCTGTGTTGTGGAGATTTATCTCAGCATTAATGTGGGAAGATTTCCACTGATTTCCACTGAATTCATGCAACTGAGTTTTTCCAACTATCTGTAGTAACAAACAACCTATGAGATGTTTTTCTTCTATTTTAGAGTGCTTATGCAATACCAACTATGGCCTTCTCTTTTCTCTGCCATACCTCAGTCTTACCCATCTACTGTGAGCTCCAAAGGTAATATATGAAAACACATGCAATATTAAAATATAATTATAGTATTTCTGTAATACTCCCCTTAAATTAATCTTAAATAGTTTTTATTTTCATATTCTTGCCATCAAACAAGGCAAATGAAGTAGCTTTCATGTTTTTGGGAAATGTACAGTTTTAGTCTGTGCTGGCTTTTCCTCTCTTACAGGAGAGAAAAGTAGCAAATACGGTTCCATCATCAATGTCAGTACATTGTCCTGGCCTGGACAATCTGGAGAAAAAAGGTCATTTGCTAAGGTACTTACTAGTTAATTCTTATTGCTGTGACTGAATCTGCATTTGACCACATCAGATTCAGTGAGGTTTTTGGCCCAGATTCCGTTCCTGGCTCCGAGTATGTATCATCCTGTATAAATCAACGTTTTTATTTAAGAAATGTGCTGGTGTGTCTAAATTCCCTACAAGACTGGGGAAGTGTTAGTTTTCTGCATGAAAAGTGCCCTTTAATTACCAGATTAAAAATACTTTAAAAAACTTTAAAAGTTACTGACAGCACAGACCTCAGCAAGTACTCTCTGGCCATAAATGAAGAGGATGTTTTCTTATGAAAATCAAACTGCTATTTTTTTAGTGTAGATTGCATTGTGTTTAATATCCACGATACAGATTAAGCAACACTAATTTTCTGGTGCTTTTTTCATTTTAGTCCATCTAAACGTAGAATGCAGAAAGTAACTGTCACAGGAATCAGTCTGAGTTTCCTCATTTACTTTCTGTCTGCTCTGTTTGGGTACCTGACATTTTATGGTAAGTATATTCTTCAAGTGTTCTTTAGAATGAAGGCTAACAGAAAATTTTAAGTGCATTCTGTATGGAGTACCTCAGGCTTGTTTGTGCATTGATACACTTAAATCCTCAGAAGTCTTGTTCCTGTAAAGAAAACTAACACTGCAAAGTGTTAAAGTCTCATTGACTTCTCAAAGTGTAATTAACTAAACTTTGCAGAATTTGTGCCCTAAAATGCTTATATGGACAAGATATTGGTCCCTAAGCTGTAGCTGATGGTCTGCTGATGCTCCCTGATGCTGTGTAATTGGACTGCTGATTGCCACTATATGTTGGGCTGTATAATTTTCACTTAAAAGCTGGGAAGGCATTTAACTGTGATCTGTGAGAAATTTTGATATCTGATAATACTCTGCTTGTCCAACAAGTTTGAAAGGTCTAATCTAAGGCTATGCCTTCTAGGGATATTTATCACTTATTAACCCTATGATATCCAAGCGCATTCACGGTCTCTAATTAGCAAGTAGTAGTTTATAGGAAAACATCATTTTGAGTGCTTGCTGCTTGGAGAGTCTGAGAGATTAAGCAGGCAGTGAAGTATAACTGTCTGTCTCCACATGAGATCTCAGCAAGGGAAAACAAGAGAAACAACAGTGATCCCAGATCATCCCAGTTCCAGTTACCCTCACTGTCATTATTTTTATGGGACAAGACCCTGTCTTGATGGCAGTCTAAAGTCTGTCTCATTGGGAACATTTCTGGGTTCCCACAAGCCTGATTTCTTTTAGTGACTCTTAGTTAGACCCGAGAGCTTGAAGCACTGGAACCAAGAGTGGATATCTATGAGATGCACCTCCCCCCTCCACTGCAAACTGCTTTTCCTTTTTTTCACTTTTTGGTTGTCTTGTTTAATTAGCTTATTTCTGTAAAGAAAGGGAATCTGTTCCCTGTTCTGTAAAGAAAGGGAATCTGTTCTCTGTTCCTAAACCACCAGTCTGAGAAATGTAAAACATTTAAAATAAAAAAAAAAGAGATCCCTCTTTGAAATGAGACATGCTTCATCTTTATGTAGTTCAGATGGTTTATTCTGTTTTCTGTGAATTTGAAACTTCATCTGGCAACTGGACTACGGTCCAATCTGAAGTTTAAAAAGAGCATACAGTCATGGTATGGTAGAATAAAAAAGTCAGGGTGGCAGACCATTTTCAAGGTTTTGCTGTTGACTTAGTGACAATTTTCACCTTAAAAGGGACAAAGTCAAAGATTTATCACCAATTCATCACCTTTTTGCCTCACTTGTGCCTTGAAGAGTATGAATCTGGTACAATATAGTAATGGTACAATAGTAATGCTTATGGTAGTGTATCCAGGGCATATGATACTGTAGTAATTTCACAGCAGTTTTGCAAAGGTAAATATACACGTGGCACATAGCACGTGAGATTCTTACTGCTGAAGAAAACAGCTGTCACTTGAAAGTGTTTGGCCTGGTTGGCTGCACTGCAATTGAAGTCCTCGATTATTGTCTGGGTGCTGTACGGATATGAACTGACAGCCTTCAGGTGTCCTTGGGTTGCAGCTGGCTACTCATTTGGCATAGGAAAAATTGTCAATTGTCAAAAGAAACGTCTTTTAGAAGTGTAACTGATGCTAGTTATCCTTCTCCGTCTCATCCAGCAATATATTGCAAACTACAGCCAGTAAAAGCACATATGGTAGTGTAGTTTTTAACATTTCTTCCTTTAAATTAGAATTGCAGCTTTTCTTTCAAATAATCAGTTTTTACTTTGTGTATCACATAAGTTGTTTTGGAGGAAAAAAAAAGGAAATGCAGTTCAGCCAATTTAACAAAATTAATTTGGTTTTAGTTTCTGTCAAAACCAAAATAATCTGGTGTTTTCTGTTAAGTTTTACAGTACTGTATCCTTGGCTTCATGTCAGGTCATCTGTCTTTATAATCCTTTCTGATCCGTATTTGTATCTTCTCTTAGGTAGCTTTGGCTCCAGGAGAGGCTCTGCAAGGACTTGCCTCTTCAAGTTGTTTCAGTTTTCTCTAGGTTATGTATCCTGCTCTGTCAGTAATACCAAAGGGATGTGTGTGTAAACCCCTCCCCTCTGCTTCAGTCACAAGCAAACTGATCGATTTGAATGTCAGCTTAATATGCACTCTCAGTTGTCATAGTTGTGAAATCTATTAACGAAGCAATTAATTTTTCTGATTTTCAGACCACGTGGACTCTGAACTGCTGCAAGGTTATAGCAGGTACTTGCCTCATGATATCGTCATCGTGACTGTTAAAGTCACCATACTGTTTGCTGTCCTTTTGACAGTCCCGCTGATCCATTTCCCAGTAAGTACTCCTAAACATCTTGAAGCTGGCACAAACAATGGTAACGCTAATGCTTTGCAGACTGCAATATTTGAGTCACGTCTAGTCCTGTGTATCTTATTCACTTGTCAAGTGATTGATCAAAGACCACTTATTTGCATATGTTCCATGAGAGCTCCAAAATAACAACTAACCACTAAGCTAATTTGTGCTCTTGAGACAGATTTCAGATTAAAACTCGCCTACAGCATTGTTTTCAATTTAGAAAATTCAGTACTTCTGAAGTTTATTTAGTTTGATTCTTTTTCCCTCTTAAATTGAATTTTGCTGACTTGCTTTTTCCTTTCCACATGCACACATCCGCACAGAAACACACTTGTACTTGAAAACTCAATTTAATTGTAAATTAAAACCACATATTGACCTATTTCACCCAAAACCCTCTCCTTTAGTTTGCCAATACCATGGTAGAAATGAAAATTCATTCCGTTAAGACCAAAAAACTTTGTGCATGCAAAACCATGTATATAGAAGTGCTTTATATATTACTTATCAGTTGGCAACATACTGACTTTTGCTACCAAGCATTCTCAAAGAAGCAGAGTATTATTCCCCAGACCTTCTTTTGTCCCTGCAAAAAAGGAGTAATTCTTTTAATGACTACGTGATACGTAAACTCTATACTACAGAAAGACAAAATATTTCACTATTACTAAATTTTTTGCATTCTGAATTTTAAATCTGGAGTAGTGTAATTCTTACCTTTATGAACCTGACGGAAGATTAAAATATATGTATGTATTTACCTATGCAATATTTCTTTTCTTGTTATGTAGGCAAGGAAAGCTGTGTTGATGGTATTTTTCTCTCATCTTCCTGTGTCGTGGATTTGCCATATCCTTGTCACTTTAACACTGAATACCATTGTTGTTCTGTTTGCCATGTACGTGCCAGACATTAAAAATGTATTTGGAGTAGTCGGTAAGTTGTTGTGGGTGTTGTTTTTTTTTTCTTCAAGCTTTTCTTAAAAAAATTCAGTGTTATAATAAGCTAAGATAGTTCAGTCTTGCTCAAAGTAAAATCTTCCTTTCTGTTTTTTAAAGGTTCTACCACATCAACATGTTTGCTTTTTGTATATCCTGGGCTGTTTTATCTTAAACTTAGCCGAGAGGACTTTTTATCACCACAGAAACTTGGGGTATGTTTTTTTTCTTGTGTGCTAATTATATTTAAACAGACTCATTTTAGATGCATCTTGGTAGACTATTGAGCATGTAATCCAAGGGGAAAAGATCTTGCTTTTATTGCAGTTCACATAACTTGTGAGCATTTTCTTTTATTCTTCCTGATAGTTCACTGGAGATTTTTGACTAGCAGCCTGTCCATGTGCCTGACTGTTGATCTGAATATGTGCTTTTCCCTATAGTTTTCAGATGCTGTCTTTTAATCCAGTTTCTCCTCAGTTTTTATGCATTATTCTGGTGTTGTCTGGACAGCTGAGACAAAGCCAAACTGCATTTAAGTGAAACAGTTTTTATGCTTTTTCTATGTAAGCCTTCTAAAAAAATCTTTTTTTTTTTTTCTACGTAAGTCTTCTTGAAAAATCTTTAATTTCCCCCCCCTCTTCCTTTTTTCCCTTCTCTTTATGATTTCTCTTTTAGTGTAGTAGGTTAAGTTCTAGTTGGAATTTGTGCAGCAGCCTCCTTTTTGCTCTGTAAGTGTTTGTCTTAATTTTAACTACTGCTCAGCAGAGCAACTTAATGACAGTGGCTGAAATGATGACAAACTGTTTATGTATAGCCCTTCTGCCATTCTTAGGATTCATAGAGCTGCTCTTTTATTGACAAAATAGGGAATTTGAAAGAAAATCTGGTAAAGATGCTCTGTGACTGTTTAAAGTTGACTAGTTCCAGCAGATTTGGGGCCTTGTAATAAATCAGCAAGCTTCTGTCTCTTGAACTGTAGCTTTATTATCATCTGGCAAATAAAAAGTGTAAAGAATCCATTGCAACTTAAATTATGTTTTACCTAAAATACAAATTCGGTTTCATAATTTGTTCAGAGTTGTAAAGGGTGAACGTTTTCTTGCTTGTTTTTTGCAGATAGATAATGCAAGCAAGCGAACCAGCTCTGAGAGTTCCCAGGGAAAGTGTCCCAGAGCAGGCTTAGTTTAGCTACCCCCAAGTAGATACCTTGTGTTTGAAGATTGACTAATTTGAAACATTAAAGATTCATTTAAAAGACACTATTTAAACCTGTCTTTATAGGTTTTTTTCATCATTGGCTGTAAACCTTAGAAATGTAAAGTGCTTCCTTCAGTAAAACATTAATTTTTGCTTTTCTTTCTTCACAGGCGTGTGCATTGGTTATTTTTGGTATTTGTGTTGGCCTTCTCAGTTTAGTTCTAATCATTTTCAGTTGGATTAATCAATAACAGCGTCTAATCGCTGGCTGAACTGAGCTTCAGAAGGGCAGCAAGGACCAGAGATGTGTCAACACTGCGGAAGTGAATGCTGGACGTCCTAAAGAAAACACTGACCAAAGCTGTTCATCAGAAATAATGCTCTTTTTCACTGTGTTAGTGATGCTCCTTCTTTAATCTTGAGTCATTCTCTTCAGTTATTGGACAATTAGTCTTTGCCATTCTAAAGCATTAATTTTTAATGATGTAATCATGACAGGTAGAAAGGTCTCTTGAGAATTCTACAATGCAAAAATGGTTTAGTGCACATGGTGATAAAAAGAAGAACCTTACAATAACTTCTCTTTTGAAGAGAGTGAGTAGGATAGATTTTACCTCAATCATGATGCACATGTTGTGATAGATGCATTTAGGATAATGCACACATTATCCTAAACCATGAAAGACTTCTATTGCTTCAATAATTTCCGAAATTTCAGCAAGTTCATGTTAAGAACTTCCTGCTTCCAGATGTTTACCCTAATTTATCCTAGCATGGATCCAGAAACCAACTGCCTTAGCCCAGTTTAATGGGCACATCATGATAGTATTTGTTAATTGTTTTTTAAATACAGTTTTTATATCTCATTGTACTTGAATCATAATGAAGTAATTTTTAAATTAGAAGGCTTTGCCCGTCTAGCACAATAGCTTTTAGTATCATTAGGAAGTATTTCCATTTTGTGGTTAATAAGACATTTTTCAATTAGCAACTGCTTTTAAATATTATTCCACGTACCTCAGTGTTTTCCCCCCCAGTGACAGGCTTTTTTTCCTTTTCTCTCTTATTCCCAATTTTACAAGTCCTTCATATTTGAAATAGAGTGTCTGTATTTTATGGACTGGTTTGTGTCCAAGAAAGTTAAGGTTTGAAAAATGAAATTCCACCTCTGCTGAAGACAGGAAATTTTACATTTATGGAACCCTAATTTTATCTTAGATCTCTAAAATTCCATGTACCCTTTTATAATTCCTTTTTTTTCTTGCCTAAATGAAATATGAATGCAATTTTCAACACCAACTGGGCTCTGTTAAATAAGTGCCCACAGTAAAACTTCCTTGTATTAGCAGAATGAAAGGAGTGGCTGATATTGTGGTAAGGCTTTTAAAATTTGTTACTATCACATGGGATCTGATATCTTTAAAGTAGCTTATTTTCTTCAAAGACTTTATGCCTAAGGAAGTTAAGTCTCCACAGAAATGGCTTGTGTAAAGCTCAGAAATTAGACCTCTGCCTCAAATGGCCAGATTTAGAGAGTGGGGAATTTCTTCACTATTTCCAGATGCAATGTTTCTTTTAATTTAGCTTAGCACTTTTGCATCTGAGAAATGGAATAAGACCCAAGTGAAACATAGCAAAGTAATAATTTTTTGTAATATGAAAGCACCTAGTTAGTGACATTTAAATAAATTTTTATGTCCATGAAGTGCATAGTTAGCAAATTTAACTGACTATTGCTATAAAGTGCTGCTGAGACACTTCTGTTAATATGTTGGCCTATGTTTTATCAGTTGAGATAGAGAGGATGCCCAGAGCCTGGCATTTCTAGCGTTTTAATAGTAGGTCTTCTTAATTATGTCACATTGGAATTGGAAAACACTGATGTGCCGGCTTTAACAAAACCCTGATTGAATGTGCCTGATCCTCACCTGTCTAACAGGGGGGAACAGCAGATAGCAGAGCTGGAATTGCCTTTCTGTGTTCCTGAGCTGACAAACTAGGATTTCCCAGACTTCTCTGCCTACAGGTTGCTCTGCTCTCTGAGGATCCATAAGGTAATTTTCACTTTTGATAGATGGCCTGAAGGCACCCAGGTGGTGCAGCTTGGTACTGCTTCAGGAATCCTTTTTGCCTGGGGCATATTATTTTGCCTATGAGTTTAATCTAGAAATAGACTTGGGTAGTGTTGCCTAGGAATTGACTCCCAAGTTTTGGTTGGATTCCTGCTCTACAGGGATTGGTGCTTCTGGATACTGTCTTCTGGAAGAGCCTGCAGTTGTTTTTGCCGTGAAGTTTCTAGCAGAGGTTTCATGACACAAAGGGAGCCATCTAAGAGTCTATCAGTACCAGAAACAGCTTGTCCACATTAAGCTAGAAGTTCACAATGGCTTCTGTGGCACTGGCAGTGGTCAATGTGTTTAACTGGCAGAAAACCACCGTGGCCAGGAGATGTGACAAATTATCTTCCAAAAAAGTGAACTGAGCGAGTTCACTTAGAGAACAAGAAAAGTGAAGGGGTTGTGGGAGTGGGACTGCCTTTTTGAGCAGCAGCAGCCATTAGATAACACATTTTTCCTCAAAAGTCCAAGCTTTATCCAGTGGTTTTGCTTCAGCTTCAGCAGATTTAGACATGTTTGTGCAGGTAGGGGATACTTCTAACTTTGATCAGGGGATTGATCAGACTGACTCAGCACCGAGTAACTGTTAATGGCGGGAGCTCCCCTTCTCACCTTTGTTCTTGCAGTTCTCCCAGGATTTTTGACTCTTGATAAACAGATGTAGCTGCTGCCTTCCTGCCTGTGGCCACCCTCTAACAGACCACAGGGATTCAGCCACTCAGGTTATCTCAGGCAGTAGTGTAAAAAAACTGTTTGCCTTCTAAAAGTGTACCTGGAGAAAACAGTAAGAGCTGTACATCAGGAAATTATTTTCTATCTGACTAAACCAAAACTTTTTAGGAAAAATGGAGGCCTTACGTTCATATGAATGAACTGTAGGGTTTTTCAGGCACTAGAATTTAGGAGGAATATTTTTTATAACTTCTATAGAGATTATTTCCCATTTATCGTATGCTTTTGTAGCATTCTAATGACTACTTCTAGTAATCACTGCAATCACTTTATATTAAACTCTAACCAGTAGAACACAACACTGAAGAGAGATTATCTGAGAGGGTGCAGAAAGTTTTGCCAAACTGTTGCTCTTTCCTCCTTCCCTGAAGAAATCGAGTCTTGCCATGTGCTGTAATGCTTTGTTTGTGCACAGGCAGTTGGATTTGTGTGCATCACCTTTAAAACAGTGACTGAGAAAATACCTGAAAAACAGTGTTAATTTTACAGCTGATTCCTGCATTGCTACGGACATCACTACATTATTGTCTTTAATCCCTGAGTATTATCCTAATTAGCCTGGCTATTAACTATCTTAATAGGCAGACTTTGGAATGAAGAATACCAGCCCATGGAGTTAATGTTCTGTGAGAATGAATGGAAGCAATTCACACCTCTGCTGGAGCTCTATTATTACGTTTTGGCTGTGGTGCAGGAGGGATAGCAGCACGGGGGTTACAGCATGTCTGTTATCTTTCGTGTGAAAGAGTTAGAAATACTGCTACTTAAAAATAACATAAAATATGGAGAGGGGGAGAAGGACAGAAAGAGAAGGAACCTCTGTTTCCAAATTTAGAGCATTTTCCGCAATGAAAGAGCATATTAAGGACACTCTTTTTATCCAGCTTGGAAATGTTGCCTTTCCCCAGATGGACAAAACAGAGTAAGCGATGAAAATTTGTTGGTAGCCTTTGATTTGTTTTCTCTCGTTCTCCTCTTTCCATTCTTTGTCTGTTTGAAGGCTGCTCACATTTCAGATGGACTGTGCTAAGCTGGGTGTGGAGAGTGTCCATTGTAAACAGTGTTGCAGGAAGGAGGGCTGCGAAACAAAACCTGCCTTGGCATTGTGGCAAATGTTCATGGTTTATTCCCATGTTTGTAAGCAGTTTGTTTCTTAATATAACAATTTTTATGGGAATAAGCTTGTTTAAAATCCTCTTTTGTGTCCCTTGTGTAGAGAAAAATGAGATGCTGTGAAGCTGTCCTGTCCTCTCTCTGTCCCTCCTGCCACCTTCCCCTTCCCCTCAGCTTTGCCTTACTATCAGCTACATCCTGCTGAGCAAAGATGTAACCGAGCAATGGGAGTGATCAATAGGGGGGGTTCAGCCTGAGTGAAAGGTATAGATCAGGGAGAGCCCTGCACTGTCTGTGCCCTGCAGGCCTGATTTTTGCTAAGTACCACAAGTAGGGAGACCCTTTTGCTGTGCCCATCATGTCTGTTCTTGTATGAAGTTGTCTTTTTGAAATATGGAGACACTTTAGCTTTGCCACATGCGAAGACTGTGCTGATTTGGAGCTCAGTTGTTATGTGTAATATAATGAAGGTGCTGTGTGTCCTGCCCTTGCAGTCCTCCTGATGAGGATGAAAACACTCTGATTGAGCTGCTAGGGCAAATGTTAAATGCTTGAACACCTTGTTTGCCTGAGAGACAATATGGGCTTGTGCTTTATGGCTTCTTATACTGCACAAAGTATTACTTCGGTATGGATCTGGTGGTCGGTTCTCCAAATGCTATAATCCATGGAGGCTGTGAGATCCACGCTTGCCAGTTTTGAGGCTCCATAGGCATCTCCTTTAGACAGAAGTAGGCCAGGTTTATGGACCTCGAGGATTATTTGTGAAGGATATGAAACACTTTCATTGGCATCAGCCGATGTGCTTTCAGCATTACACATGGTAGGTGAGGACAGAAGCACTTCTGTTCTGGATAGAAACATCAGTGATGTCCCCATTACTCGCAGGCCAGCTCCCAAGACCTTACTGAGCAAAAAGGAAGTTTGAAATTTAGAGTCCTGCCCATTCAGCATCCTGGGGTCTGAAAGAGATGGACGTATTTACCAGTGCCTCACTACAAATACTTGAAGATTAATCAATGTTTTTCCAAATGTCCCTACTTGAGGAGATGAAAATTTATGTTATTTCTACAGTGGGCATCCTAATGTGCTCTCCAAGTAAATATTGAAATTAATAGAATAATAGTGTTGGAAGGGACCTTAAAGCCCATCTAGTTCCAGCCCTCCTGCTGTGGACAGGGACACCTTCCACTGGTTTAAGTTGCTCCAAAGCCCCATCCAACGTGACCTTGAACACCTCCAGGGATGGGGCATCCATGACTTCTCTTGAAGATCAGTGCAGGAGCTAAAGTAACATTGATCGTTGTAGAACTCCTTTCCTGATTAGATTTAATTTAACACTTTACCTGAAATTGTTGTTCAACAGTTGACTTCCACATCAAAAACATTAGTTGTTGTTGCTCTGCATACTGAAAAGCCTTCAGACACGTTTACTGCTACTTCCTAATGAGTGCCAGCAGCAGAGTTTTCAGTATTACAAAAGTGCTGCCTAATTTCTGCAGTTTGTTGTGGAGATTTTTCTATTTGTGTTTCTTTAGTGATGATTCAGCCACGCTTCAGGTGGGATAGGAATTCTTAAAACAAATCAATAACTATCTGTATGTAAGAATTGCCTGGCTCATGTCAAACCTGTATATTGTACAACAGATTCCTGTTTTGATTTCCCCCTCCCGCGGGTTCCCCTTGGAACAGCCAGGGTATGTTCCAAAAAAACCCCGAAAATAAACAGTACTTGTGTGTAATCATGGGATTGTCATCTTTGCTTTGTGCTTTATGTGCCTGCTGAGAGAAATAACCAAGCATTGTCTCTGAGGTTGGTTCCTGACGTGCAGTGGTATTGCTGCTCATCCTGGCTCAGGTTGCAGCATTCCTCACGCCGGGGAAGGGTGTCATTCTTAAAAACCATTCCTGGTTTATGGTGGTAGCAGATTCGTACACTTATATGTGTTCTCTTTTACCATAGCTGTGTGTCATCCCTGCTCTGTTCTGCAGGCGATGTGCTGCAGCACCCAGCTTGAAATGGATGAGAGATGTGATCCAGAAAGCTGTTAAGAATTGCTCCTCTGGGACCTGTCTACTCTGTGTTTGGTTTTACTTTTTTGACCTATTCTCTGCTGCACATAAAGATATGGAAAATAACTTGTCCAGCTAGAACTGCAGTTGACATCTTCACAGGTATTGGTTTCATCAATAGCAAACCTGCCTATCTGTGCTCTTCTGCTTCTCTCTATGAAACAATCACAGAATCATAAAATAGTTTGAGTTGGAAGGGAGCTCAAAGCCCATCCAGTTCCAACCTCCTGTTATGGGCAGGGACACCTCACACTGGATCAGGCTGCTCAAAGCCTCATCCAACCTGGCCTTGAATACTTCCAGGAATGAGGCATCCAAGTCTTCCCTGGGCAACCTGTGCCAGGGCCTCACCACCCTCGCAGTAAAAAATTTCTTCCCAATATCTCACCTAAATCTCCCCTCTTTCACCTTAAAAGCATTCATCTCATGCTGTTCCTTCACTCTCTGATAAAGAGCCCCTCCCCAGCTTTCCTGTAGCCCCCTTTAAGTACTGGAAGGCTGCTCTAAGGTCTCCCCGCAGCCTTCTCTTCCCCAGGCTGAACAAGCCCAGCTCCCAGATTGTAAAACAAGAGACAGCAGGAGCGATCCCAGAGGCTGTTGCGGCACAGCGCGCCGCCCCCACACCAGCACTGCTTCCAGATTGGGGGTACCCAGCTGGCCTGGCAGTGCAAAGCAGGGAGAAAAACTGCTCAAGGAAACCCCTTTGGGAAGCGCCACCTTGTGCAGGAAGGTGAGGGTCAGCTGGGGGGGCAGGACGTTTTGTTATGGGGCAGTAGGAAGAGGGATGACGGCTGCCCTGGAAGGGCTCTGGAGTGTTTTGGTTGTAAATCGCGGTGCTGTCTATAGCTGTGACCGACAAACTGTGAGCACAGCTCCGGGTGCTTTGCGAGGTCTAAGGGAGTCCTGAATAGAGGTTAAAAATGGAAAAAACACTCTCTTGTGCTGCTGGCTCAGTGCCAGAGTTGTATGACTGCTCACACATGTGGAAAGGAGTTTCAGCCAATTTATGTTTACTTAATGAAGTTTGCCCCAACTGGGACTGGTACCAAAGAGCACAAACCCCAGGAATTTCGAGTGTGATGTGGAATTCTGTCTTGCACAGCACCAGCTGCTCATACCTGTCCTGGTTACCGAGCGGGTCCTGTCCGTGCTTGGCGTTCTCTTGCCTCCAGCATTGCTGCTCACATGGTGGTGGTTTGTACAGCAGCCGCACGACGCCAGGCAGCTCTCTGCACCTGGTTTAAATTTGGAACTCGTTTACACATGATGTCACACTTTTATTGTCAGCCCGGTGAAGGTCAAGACAGTTCATTTTGGGAAGGTTTGCATTGTTGAGCCTTTCCAGTGGTACCATTAATGCCTTCACCGTCTGACTTACATTTCAGTTTTCTGGCATGATGTAATTTATACAGACTGGATTTATATGGCAAGCGGGGAGGCTGGTGCAGTCACTAATCAGCTCAGGTTGAAGAACTACTTTTCTGGAGACTGAGGGTGGAAATTACTGCTCCATGCATCATGTAGCAAATCATGGACCTGGCCAGAGGAGAGTTAATGAGCCCTGGAAGCTTGAGATGGTTGTTACAGGCTGTTGTCTCTCAGGAGATTGGTCTCGCTGCTCCACTGACTGGAGTGGGGCAATGTTCCCGAGAGCCCAGTCCCTCTGCCCTCCCAGGTAGCTCTACTTGATAATGGGATTTACACACAGGCATGGAGAAAAGATTTGGGATGTGGTTCTGACTATGCAGAACCCATAGGGCTGGAACTGAGGGCCATGAAAATCTTGGGCCTTATTCTCAAGTCAAGCTCTGCTGTTTCATTTGGTACGTCGGTTCGGAAGTGGGGCTTTAGCGTAGGGTTACCTTTGCCGGGATTGTGCAGCTCCTGGCTGTGAATGCTCTGTAGGAAGGGTTTAAGTAGCCTGTGGATTTTATAGCTTCTTACAGCTCTGGCACTGGGGACAAATGTTTAGAGTTTTGATTGGTTATTTTTAATGAACAACTTCTATTCCTGATAAAGGGAGAAATTACTGAAGTAATGCTTTTATTTTCTACCGTTTACCTCTCTAAATACATACATCAATGTCTGATCCTTCAGGTCTAACCTCTGAAGAGTCTGAGTGGTGAGACAGCATTAGGTTCATGTTGGTGGGTACCAGACAGAAGCTGGGCAGCAGCTGTGCTGGGGGGGGACCTGTTAACTCATGTGTGCATGACATGGATGTGAACTGAAATAACACCAGCTCTCACCTCCTCTTGGTCTATTTTAATTGCTAGCCATTGTGCAGTCTTAGGAGCCCATCTGGAGGGCTCCTCACCCCTGAGGTTTTGGTAGAAGTGCAGGGGAATTTCCACTGTAGCTCACTGATTGGGTGCTGACCAGGTTCCTCAGGGCTGGGAGTTCAGAGGTGCAAAGAGCTATAGGTGAAATCACATGTGGTGAGTAAGGGATGCAAATGGCTATCTAGATGAGATTTTGCTCAGCAGGAAGGGTTGATGTCACTAGAAAGCATCTGAAACTCAACAATTCCATAGTCCATTTCTCTGCCTGATCTCCAGAGAGGGGTTATGGCCTTCAGTGTCCTTTTGATGTTGTCTAGATGTTTGAGTACAAGGTCATTGTGCACATTTCTCTCAACAAAGATACATGGAATTTATGCCCCAAACATTGCTGCATCTTCAGGACATTGGTCATTTTACTTCTGCTGGACACACGCTCTTCTCAGGATCAATGCAGTGCAGCCAGGTTTTGCTTTCAGACTGTGTCTTGCAGGGCACTAATAGTATTCAAAGCCAGGGTGAAGAGGTTTTTTTGTATCAATGGATATTTATCCATAAATGGTGTCACAGGAAAGTGGGCTGCTTCAGATTTGGTGGGTGCTGACACCAATGGAGTCATTCCTGTGGCACTTTGGGGTTGCTGGCTGTTGCTGCAGCACATCCCTTCCCAAGGTCCAGAAGGGGTTGGAGGTGGGGATGAGTAAGAACAGCCTCAGCTGTTACACAAGCAATGACACCGTCAAGGGCAACCAGGGCTCTTGCACAACCTGGTCACTGGATGGGATTAGGAAGAAAGGTTTGTGTTCCTGGGGACAGCATTGCATAAGGAGGTGTGCCTGGTGAGGTCCATCATGCTCCCTGGCAGCCACAGTGGGACAGGGAGCTGTGTGGACATGGTCATCTTTACTGCTTATCAAAGCACCGCTGCTGGAGCCAGCTCCAAAATTGTTGTTGAAATGGTAGAGTTTTCCTCTTGGTATTTGCTGGCACAGTTTCCACTGCTGTTTACAAGTATTTTCTTCGGGAACATTCATCTGGTCCTTTTCCAAGGGGAGATTACTCGAATTATGGTGGAGAGACATTGTCTTGGCCTGGCTGCCAAAGGTTAGTCAAAGACGTCTGTCTTGCCATTCCTTAATCTGACAGTTCATTTGGTGGGTCAGAAGCCAAGGAATGACGTTTCCCCAGGGGATGCAAAGCCTCAGGCTGGAGATACATGGAAACCATGGACAGATTCCCCTCACCCCCCCCCTCAAAAAAAAATTTCCATGTTCTTAAAGTCGATATTTGACCTTCTCCCAGCCACCAAAGCTGTTCCACCAGGGCAGGGGCCTCATGCTTGCCACGTCTTGTCTAAACAAGGCCTTTCCCTTTGAGCAGAGGTGTCACCGCACATTCTCCAGCACACTGCGAAGGGGGAAATATTTGGCTTGAGCACTTCCCTGCCACTTCTTGCTCCCACGTGGGGGTAGAATACAAACACAAGGGCTTTAGGGGGCCCAGGAGAGACCAAGTAAAATTCCTTGCTTTGAAAAGAACTTTAATGTTGAGAAATTGAGTCTTTTAAAAATGTAATGCTAAGCACAGCATTTCACTGAGCATAAAGGAACTCCACATACACTACACTCATATTTTGATAGCTCAGCGTTATCCATTAGGGTCCAGCATCTGGGATTCAGGGAATTGATCTATCAGTTGGCAATTTGAGGGGTCTGAGGGTTTTGTGCCCATTTGAGCCCTAGCTTTAACTTGTAGGATTTTCGTCTCCTGACTTCAAGTAGAGTTGGATCAGTCCTTTGAAGGTGTTTGCTTTAGGAATCTTTCCTCTGTGAAAGGGTAGTGGAGCAGCCTTGGCCATATAAATCAGTTTGAACGTGAGTTATAAAGTGCTTAATTTGCCTTCTATTAAAATTCCTTGTCATCCCTCCAGTCCCTACAGCTTGCTGTTAAATGAGCTCTTGGGAAGCTGGGGACTCAAGTCTCTGCGCTGCAGAGAACACGCTCAACTGGGAAGATCAAAAAATCAGTGACCAACGGGTATTGCCTGTAAAAGCAGGTGAGGTTTTGCTGGTAACTTGGTGAATTTAAAAGCTCTTTGTTGTCTTGTGCCAGCCCAAGGGCTTTAGGCTTTAAGTGACGATTAAGGGCATGACATGGGTGACATGGGCACCCGAGGGTCGGTCCCCTTTTCTGGTGTCATCCTACTGCTGGAGCCTAAATGCCAGAGCCTTCAATGAAGTTTGAATCTTCAGGATCCAGCTCCTAAAGAGGTGTCCCATTGCCCAGGCTGTGTTCTGGCACAACCAGGCCGGTCCTGGAACAGCCACAGTACTGCTGGATGTTGCTCTGGCTACAGAGAGGCTAAAAATCACCAAGGCAAAGAGACTCCAAAAGCACATGGCACCAGCCCTGCTGTGCAGAGGGATCTGTAGGGCTGGGATGGGGACATCAGCCTCGCTGCTTCTGTCACCTCAACTGCCTGTGCCTCCCTGCCATGGTTGTCTGGTCTGCTCTCACCCTCTGCTATGGTCCTGTTGTGGTGACCCATCTGGTGAAACAGAGGAGAGGTCACTCTGCCTCTTCTGAGCTGGCCATAAACAGGCTTGCTTGTCCCAAGGGTTTAAGAAGATGGGAGATGCTCCCACCACCAGTGTGGCACCTCCCAGACTGCTTCACCAGAAGGGATTATTTAACGACTGTCACTTCTCTATGCACCAGGCAAATTTGACCATCAGAGCCCTCTGCAACGAGTGTCTTGTGTGAGTGCAGCAGCCACAGGGTTTGTTGCTGTGTCCCAGAAGCTCCAGCTGATTCGCTCTCAGTTGAGCTTCAGTTAGCCAACACTTTATTGAGTGGCTGTGGGAACTGCCTCCCACACAGCCTTGGCCTTGGAACACACACGAGGCTCAGCATCGGGGTGGTGAGAGCATGAGGGACTGGGGCCGGTGCCCAGAATGGCTCTGCAGGCTGCTCACCCCCAGGCAAGATATCTTGGAGGAAACTAAACCTTATTTCTAACCTTCATTACTATGGTTAACATTAGTTGCTGCCAATAGTGATAAGCAAAACTTAGCTTCAACTGGGGCCATTGTAGCAAACATTTTGACACTTCCTGCCTGGGCTGATCTTTTTAAAGACCCATCTTTTCCTGTTTAAACAGAACCACAGAGATGTCCAGGATGCTGAAAGCAGTTTTAAAACAAGCCCAGAAAGCAGTGAGTGTTGTTATCAAGAGCTCCTGAGCAAACATGAGGACTTTAATAGGGTAGCACAACTCTTTTTACTTCTGTTCTTTGCAAAACAGAGGTTGAAACATAAGGAGTGGAGAGAGCCATTTGCTGAACCTGCATTTCTATTTTTACTCCACTGCTCCATAATGTTCCTAGAATAAATTTTTTAGCGCACAGCAGGGTAGGAAAAAAATAGTGCTTATGGCATCTCTGCTATTCCCATTGTGCTGCGAGGAAAGGGGGCAGCTGCTTTGCTGACCTGTGACTTGCATAAACCCACATTCCAGGTACTGAAGCCATTTGCTCGTTGGGGTTTGTTTGATGAAATGGCCACCGGGGTTTATATATAGACCCTGCCTGTCCTGCCAAGTTGGCTTAAATTCTTCTAAGTTGAATGAAAGTTGGAGGGAGTGGGAGAGGATCAGCTTGAAAAATAGAGCTGTTAATCTGCTGGTGTCTCTGGGAGAGCCTGCTGGGATGTCCTGTCGCCCCCAGGGCTTCGAGCATCCGTGGGCATCCTGCTGAGAGGGGGAAGCAGGTGGTGCCCTCACAGCAGTCAGGGTCTGCGGGTTGCTCCATGGGCTGCTGTGGCCACTGCTGGGGTGCCAGGGGCTTGAGTGATGAGGGAAGTTTGAGAGGAATATTTATATCTTGTCTCAGCGCTGGGCCTAGGGGATTATGGCCATCCCAGGATACGAAGGGCACAAGCGTTCAGGACAGCCCCCCAAGGAGAGTGGGATGCAGAAACTGGGAGCATCAAGGTCCCCCTGATAAGGGGAAGGGGTCTGCAGCATATTCCCCACTCACCTTGCTAGGGTGAGGTCCTAGCACTTCCATCGATGTGTTTTGAGCAGAGCAGGAGAAAACACTTGAGGCTGGGTTGCAGAGACAACTCATGCCCCTGAGGGGCAACCCCAGCTTTCCCCAAACCCAGCACTTGACTCAGGCTGGGCTTGCCATGCCCTGGGCATCTGTAGAGCAGTGCTGCTGGCTGGGACCACAGTTATATGCTAAGCTGTATTTGAGGATTGCATGGTTTGCCTCAGATTGTGCTTCTTTAGTTATGTCAAAAAAATTCAGCAAAACAAAGGTTATTTTGGAGCAGGAAAACATTACCCTTGCCCCCAGCATCCCTGTGGTGGGAAAAGCCCAAGGCAACCCTGACTCCAGACACCCGTGGTCTTCCCCTGGGGATTTTTGGAAGTGACCAACAGGGATTTCTGATGTTCATCTAAATAATTATATTTTCTTTCTTACATTACTATGACCATTTACGTTATTTTTCACTTTTTCTTGGACAGATGGTATTTATCTCCTTTAGAATTCAAGTATCTGCTTGATGTGCCATTAAATAACACTGATAAGGATTTTTTTTTTCCAGGTGATCCCATGTCTGCATCAAAATCTGACTCTGGAGTCCTGGGGTAAGCAGCAGAACTGTGCCACTTCAATGATTTTCACTGCTTCAATATGAATTAGCAATACTTGCTACTCATACAGAGTGGGATTGTGCCTGTAGACAAAATTTCATCTTTGAAAAGAAAAATCCCTTTACATCTTGTGGTTGTAGAGCAGATCTGGGCCATACAAAAGAACCATGAGGGCACTCTCAATTCATCATCGTGAAAATCCTCATGGGTGTTCAACACCAATTCATGCGCAGCGTGAGGGGCCGATGCATGAACTCAAATGCTTGGATTTGGCAATGTTCATAGTGGGTCTTTCAGCTTTGTTTACAGGTGAGCTTTTGAACGATGAGCCAGTGGGGACAAGAGGGACAGATGGCCTCAGCCCACGGTGCACTGCAGGGAATTACAGCAGGTCCTTCCGTAAGGAATCACAAAATAAAATGCTTTGCGTTGGAAGGGACCTTTGCAGGTCATCTAGTCCAGCCCCCAAGAAGAGAGGGATCTCCTGGGCAGAGCTAAGTGCATCCCATCTACTGCTTGCACTGGTGGTGTGTGTGTGTGAGTCTCCTCTGACAGAGGAAAGATACTGAGGCTGCTGCTCCATGGTGATGCCAGGGGATTTAGGGTGACTATTTTTGGGTTTAGGGAAGATGAACACCAGATGACTTTCCAAAGGCTGGTTCCACAGTGCACATGCCCTCGACAGCAACTGCCTGTGAGCAATGAGGTTTCCTTCCTCGAACTTGACTTTGTTTGCTGTCCAGGGATTATTTGACTCTCCGGTGATACATGCCTTCTTTGCTTTGTTTTTCAGCCAGCCCTGCTGACAACTTCTCATTCATCCCAAGGGTATTGGCTCTGGAGACATTTAACTGACAAAATCTCTGTCTGTCCCCATGCACGGATCTGGTCCAGGCACCTGTCTGCCCTGAGATTCCCCCAGCATATGTGTGTCCAAGAGCTGCAGCTTTGTTTCTCAGGGAAGTCTGACTTTGGTTTCAGCTCAGACAGGTTCCTCCCTTCCTCCTCCTTAGGCTGCCAGGCCCAGTGCCAAGACCAGCTGAATCTGGAAGCCCTGGGCAGATACATCTGAGCTATCAAAATGTGCATCAAACTATGAGTCCTACTGCCTTCGCTGCCTTTTGCAGTGAAATTTATTGATCTTTGTATGCACCAATGACCACTTCAATGTTCCCCTGCAGCAGAGTCTTAGCACTGGCTGAAGTGGACACACAGTTCCCTTGAGTTTGGCCATGATCAGTCTTTGTCCTGGAAGTAGTAAGTTGCTAGACAGTGGACATATCTTGCTTTTCTCCAATCTGCTGGTAACCCAGCCTTTCAATAACATCTGATATCATTAAAGATGTCACTAAAAAGTTCATGTTCTATTTTTTTTTAAGCCTCATAACTCCGTCAGCTTCTTGCAGTGTTTTCAGAGGTGCTTCTCTGCGCACTTTTCATGTTGATCCAGGCTGATCAAGAACAGACATCTGCAAGATCTGCTTGTTATTGGGCAGAGTCCTTGGCTGTCCTGCTTGCAACGCAGGATTCATGGAAACATTACCCAGATCTTTCTGAAAGGTTTGGCTTTTTGTAAAGACTTACTTCAAACACAGAAGAAAATTTCTCATATATCTGAGGTAACTGAAATCCAAGGGAGATAGTGGAAGTTTCTCTTGAACCAGGACACTATTGGCCAGATGTTGCTGTTCCTGTAATGCCAAGAGTTGCTGGTGCCATTGCTGGGACAGTAAGACCAGGACATCCTTGATACGTCTGCTTTGCTCAAATTCCCTTTGATGTCTGTGTTGGTACCTGCGTCATAAATTATTTTGAGGGATTCCCAAGTTGTCATTTTAATAGTTAAAATACAACTAAACAACAACCTTTCATGAGGTGGCCTAAGGTAAAACCACTGCTGTAGTTTGCCTGGCTAAGCTAATACACCTGCAAGAAACACCCAGGTTTGCATTACACTTCCAATAGGTTTTTCTATCAACCAATACCATGAAGCCAGAAGAACTGAACAAGTCTCCGCTCACAACATGAGTGAGTCTTGGTGGGAAAAAGGACTTCAAGGCTGACTTTGAGGCATATTTGTGCCCTTGGTGACTATGATCAAAGTTATTCCCTGACAACTCCATCCTGATGCGGCTCGCAGAGCACAGCACATATTGTGTCAGCTTGACCAATTCAGCCTCTTAGCCTGGCATGGGAGGTTGGGCATCAAACCCCTTGGAAGCCCCCACGCTATATCCCTTTGTACATCGAGAATGGAGTATGCCTGTACCTGTATATTACTAACATAGGAATGAGAGCAGATCTTCCTCTCAAAGGATCTCTTTGCCTGAAGGACAGAGTGTTCTCAGGCTGCGGCAGCCTTCAGAGCCCTGGAAAGGGAACCTCTCTTTGAGGTCTTCCTGCATTGAGGATGGGGATCATACACTGCTGAGAAATACTGCAAAACTTACTGAACACTGCCAGTCACGTCTGTGCTCTTCTGCTGCAACTCCAATGTGAAACACTAGCTTTGACTTAAAAACACATATATACACTTCTTCTAAAACGTCTGTGTCCTTTCAAGCATCACTTTCTGAACTGTCTACGAGGAAAACAAATCTGGTTTGTTCTTCGGTGTTCTCACTTTTGTGAGCAGCAGCACATCACACACGTGCTGCTGGGGCAGGAAGGTTGAGGTTTGCTTTAATTCCAGGTCAGACATATTTACCAGGTAACCTTCATGGGGAAATACCTGCCTTGAAATCACAGAGTTTGTTAAGAGATGAACACTTTGCACATAGGTGTTGTGGTGAAGTTGGTGCCCTCTAACCAAGCTTGTTTAGCGCAATAAAAATACATTGGGTTCCTAAGATGTTGACCAATGGGTTTGGGAAAGAAATGATTGATTCACACAGCTGAGAAACACGGATTGTAATGTGTTTTGCCAGAGGAGACCAGTTTGACGGATGAGTTCATTTAAGGATTATGCTATAGATAGAGCTGTTGACAGAATGAATTTGTTTTTATTTTTCATCAGTAGGTAAAACACAAAGCAGAACTAATTGAAAGTAGTTTCCTTGTGGCATCTGGTTGTGTTTCTTGCTTTAAGTCTTTCACACGCTGTAAAATTACACCAAGGGCTTTTCTTCACTTCCATTTGCTTTCCAAGTTTTCCATCATTGCTTTTCAAATGGGTTGCCAGTGTCCTGGACACATTAAAAATTACAGACTACACAAGAAATGGAGCTGGGCCATTGTTTCTGCTTATTGCACAAATGTTCTGGTGCACATCACAAATCCACGCCTTGAGCAGACACTTTGAGGTGTCCTCACCTTGGGGCTGATGGCAAAGCTGAAATATGAATGTCGTTGCAGATATTATTTGACGGCATTTTAAACCGTGACCTGTGCTAAATATCATTCCTATGTGGACTGATCTCTTTCTGTGTAAGGTTCAAACCTGGAAGGCGAATATGTTTACCCAAGGAGGTGTTCTGAGGTTGAAGGAAGGTGTTGAGTTAAGTTCTGGAAATAGCTTTCCCAAGCTGCCAGAGAGAACAAATCCCAGTGTTTCTTCAGGGATTTGGCTTGCTATGTTAATTTCTTTCCTAGTTGGACTGCTATTGCCTGCCTGGCTCTGGTTGGGTGATTGCAGTAGGGTCTCAGCTCCACGAATGCTTCCTTTGGCTGTTTCTGGCTGTTGCACTGGGATCTCTGAGCTGAGATCATGCAGGCTGTCAAGGTAGAAAACTGGACTTTGTGGTTCAAACCCGTCTTACATATTTGATCTGTGGGGTTTGGCTCGGTTGTTTTCCTCTCTTTCTTTTCCACTTGTGGTCACATAAGAGTTTTTCAGAGCTGCCTCACACAGGGCCAAAGAACAGGAAGGCAGCAAGCACAGCGGCGCCTGCCAAACTGAAAGGACTCACAGTTGCAAAGCAGAAAATACCCCCAGGTCTCTGTGACCAGGTCCAATACCTGAGGAGAGGAGTCCATGTGATTTCAGGATTACATTGCAGGCTAAATTCTAGATGTCACTTGGCCTCAGACCTGAAATTTAAGCACCAGCCAAAACATAATCCAAATTTGAGCACTGGCTATTAGTCTATCTCGTCTTCTGCTCATCATATGTGCAGTCATTCAACTGAAGCTGAAATGTATTTTCTCTGCCAAGAGCCGTTGGTTTCCAAACAGCTACATCAGCGCGGTGAGTGATGGACTTTCCATCAACCGCTGTAGGCCAAATGCATCTGAATTCAAGTCTTGGCAAGTACAGGAACTTGGAGTTGTCAACGATTTTTTAAACAAAATTGTACTTAATTACGTTTTTCCCATTCTGTGCTTTAGTTCTGTTAAAGCTCTTGGAATTGCAGATGAATGAGAGCTTTTTATCTCTTAGCAAGTGAGATTTTCTGTTCTTTAATTGACCTTTAAAATAATTTAGTCTAGGCTTGGATCTGGGTTAAATATAGCTGGTTATTTTGACTCTGAGTACGTAATACACGAAAGAACCTAGGTATCCTTTGAATGTGTTTTGACAAGCACGGTGTCAGTGTGCAGGTATGTATTTATAAACATTTGTGCTGTGTGTATTCCAATGACACCTCCAAAATCAAGTGCTTTCTCTCCTGTAGAGAAATATTTGTAGAAAATGTAGTGTTAGGTTTCCAAAAAAATGGGCAGTTCAAAGAAAGTAGGACACTGCTTGGAAAGAAGGTAGCAAGGAGGGGACCTGGATTGAGGCCTCGGTAGTTGTAAAGTGAACATGGAGCAGTTATTCACTTTATTCCATAAAACCAGGAATAGTGGTGCCTAAAGAAATTGCCCAACAGCAAGGTTAAAGGAAGAAAAAGGAACTGCTTTTCAAGCACACTTTGTAGCATTGCAGAATGCCTCTCTACTGATGTTATGATGGCTAAAGCTTTCAAATGATAGAATCGAACAAACTCATAGAAAACAGCAAAAACAGTGCCTGTTCACTGCAGCAGCACTATAGATAAAACATCTGTCTTCAGAAAAGCCTAAGCTACTGTGGGCTAGAAGCTGGCTGGATGTGGGACAACTGCTCTTTCCTTTCTGATACTTGTTCCTAAAGCATTTGTTACTGACTGCTCTCAGAGATGAAATGCTGAGCTCCTGTTCTTATTAAATCTCATCATTCTTATCTCCCTAATTTATACAAAAAGCCCGCGAATTTAAAGGAATTACTGCCTGCAAAACAGAAGCAAGATCCCAACAGATTGTTTCCTCCTATCCCTTGCCCGAGGCTGATTTCAGTTCAAAAAAGAACAAAAAAAAAAAAGGGAGAACAAACTCAAAGTATTTGGCAGCAGTTTACTCTGTGTTTTCCAGATGCAGAGTCCCTCTCCCTTGACCTTCTTGTCCCTTTTCTTTCTGATAGTAGAAATACCCCATCCAACCTGGGAACCCCCCTAACTTTCCATATTACACAGGTGGGAAATATTTAGCTGGTTTAATTTTCCTGTACCTGCAACTTCATCTTCCAATTTCAGATCGCAGAGGCCAAACCAGCATGAAGAGGAGTCATGAGTACCAGTCTCCAGCAGTACCAACCTCCAGTGTTTTGAATGTGTCAACTCAAATGATGCCATGAGTTCTGAGGACAGTGCTTTGAGCATGGATAAAGTCTTTGCTTCAGCGATGCTCAGTCTTGCACATTGCTCTGCTGGAATGTTTGTTCAAGCAGATGCTTCTTCTGATAGCACTGCATGCAAATATGTATCTCGGTGGCATTAAAATTGGGGTGCTAGAGCTGGATGGGGGAATTAATATATATTTGACTCTTTGAAAGACACTGTTAGAATAACAAGGTACTGTAATACAACCTTAGATGAGCTAGTGAGACTTTAGGTACAATCACACTTGGACACTCTTGAAGTTTTAAGAATAGGGTCAGATTCCCTTAAGCAGATGAATCCTCTACTGCTGTTCACCATTTCTGATGTTTTAGGAGCCCCCAGGAAACCACTTGGACAGCACTTGGCCAGTGCATATTTGCACACTCTGTAAATGCAGTTCTTTGGAACCACTTCCTCCTTTGAGGGTCTTTGGTCTCTGGAGAAAAAAAACCCTGTTGAATCTAAACTATAAATTGAAAAACTGTCTGGGGGAACCAAATCCTAAACAGTGGAGGAGCCCTCTGGTTCTGAAAGAACAAATAGGTTTGGTGGCGGTGCCAGGACTGAGGACCTTCTTACTCTTCTAAAAGCCGGTAAAAGAGGCAATCTGGCTATGAGAGGAGACACCCACCTGGTGAGCTGGATCATTATTTCCTTGAGTAGGAACAGCTTGGAAATAACTTGAGACTCTGAGTTGAATCAGATTGAATGTAATTTCACACACCTATATTCTTCCTACCTGCCTCTTATCTCTCAGCCATCACTTCACACCTCATGTTTGGTACGGAGCAATGCCCCAGCTATGCATGTTCAAGGATCATGCCTGAAGCCACAGCCTTCCTGAGCACCTGGCTGTGGTTCATCATTATGCTGCTGTTTATGTAGCCATAAATGCTGTTTATGTAGCCAGATTCCTACTCAGTTGCATGGTGCATATGTCTCAGATGGATGTAAAGGAATGTCTGGAGTGTCTACCACCATGTCTGCTCTGCTTCCCCACTGCCTGCTCTTCTCCAGAATGAAAGACTTGGTAGGCAGAGCTCCAGGGCCTTCCACTGCTCTCACCCTTTCCCTTGCCGTCAGGGTGGGACAGTGGGAAAAGATGAACCAAAGTCCAGAAATCGTGGATGCAGCAGTGAGAGCAAAGATGGATGGATCACACGCATACCTTTGAGGGGAAAAGGGCTGGAGGAAAGATGGTTAAAATGGCCCATTGTCAATAGTAAAACATAACCTCTGGTCCTCTTCCCTGAGAGCCTGTGATCAGAGTCTTCAAATTCCCTCCTAGAACTGCTGCTGCTGCTTTTCATGGGATGGAAAGCCCCATTAGCTCAGACCTACCATGGCCTCTTGGCAGCTGTGGTGATTTGCAGCAGAAAAGACTCATCAGCTGTGACTGTCAAGGCAGGATCTTAAACTTCACTTGAAATACTTCTACTCCTCCAGATGATTTACTGCTCAAGCACAAGGTGGTCATCTTATCTCTCTTTTCTTCCCCCTTTGCCCACGACTGACAGCATCTCATGCCTGATCCCCTTCCAGAGCTACAGTGTCAAACAAGCAAGACAAAAGCTGCTCCATTTTTCACAAGCCCTCCTGAGTGGTCTGTTGGAAGATGATTGCAGTGCCAATTGCTGTGCCAATTGCTGTGTCCATTTTGCTGGCACCCCCAGCATTTTACACGGTGTCTGAATCTCAGCAGGCACCCTCACTCCTGCTAATGGCTTTGAGAGCCAGCCAATCAATTGGTTATTTACGACAGGCAAGTCCCAAAACTGTCGGGTCAAGTTTTCCTACCCTGACGTATTTTGTTCAGAGGAACACATAAATCCTCTCCTGCCATTTGCAGCTTAAACCTTCTGGGTGTGAAGCCAGTGGGTTAAAGTTTCCAGCAATCATAGCGAACTGTATTTTAAAGGGTTGTTCTCCTGACTCTTAGGGGCTTGGGTGCTTTAGCTGAGCCATGAATCAGTTCACAGGGTAAGATTTATAGGCATTATGCTCTCTTTTTGGTGTCCTTTAGCTCTGGAGTTTGAAGTCATAACTAAGGAAATTGAGACTTCTCCACTGTTCCAGTGGTTTTCTATTTAAGGTGCTCTTCTGGAAAGTCACAATGACATCTTAATTAAGGGCTCTAAAGTGGGATACATGAGCGGATGCAGAGTTCTTGCACTCGCAGAGTTTCATTCTGCATCTCCAAAGTTCATAATCTCATGATTGAGGGGATGAAGCACTTGTATAATATGAAGTCTGGATTTTGTTATCAAGCCTCTAAAGCAGGAGTGCCAAACTCACGGCTCCCACCATTCTCCTGCTCCCTCAACGTTACGCACATCACGTGCTGCACACTCAACCAGCACTGGTGGGACCACAGGGGCAAGGAGCTCAGGGCTGCCAATGAGGAGAAACAAGGTGCTGGGCCGGATAGAACAAGGTGGAAGGCTGGATTCTGCCCATGGGCTCTGAGTTTGACACCCCTGGTCTAAAGACTGGAATACGCCAGTTATTTGGAGCTGCTGATATCTCGGTGCTACAGGCATATGATTCCGATTTAACCAGAAGACTTCTCAATCTTAAATACTTTAGCTACCAAGGAACAACTGTTTATAGCAACACCTACTATGCATGAAGGGTATCTCAGCCAATTACAAGGCATGAGGTAATTCCTGAGCACACCGTTTGTAAATGGATGAAACAGCATCACAATCATCTTTCTCTTCAGCCTATACTGGTATCTTATCAACATATGTGCATGATTAGAACATTGTAAAATCAAGTGAGGGAAATAAAAATAAACCCAACTTCTAAAGCCAGGAACACTATGCTAAATTGTAGCCATTTGAACAACAAATGTCTTAAAAAAGGAAAATAACTCTTAATGACACAGAGTGGAGATTTTCTCTGATCTTATGTCAGAAAATAAGCCTTTTCCACATCAGGAAGTAAGCAATCTTGCAACTGATAACATACTACAAACACACTTTTAGCTTTCAACCTTTCTACAATTTGGAAAAGATAATTTTACAAACCAAAGTTCTTCAAGTAGCCTTGCCCCTAGCACTTAAAATTAAATCTAATTCAACTGATGATAAAAAATACCTGCTCATCAGAATTTGGACTGATCCACAAAATTGAATCTAGATAAAACAAGGGATACCTCTCTCTGTGTCTGGGAGCCTATGCAGACCAATAAAGGATTCATCATCTTCCTTTTCCCAGTGCTCTCAGAAGAAGTGACTGGACCTGCTGAACGGTAATAAGCCAGTTGTAAAGCTAAGGGCAAACATGACCATATGAATCCAGCCCTGGAGTTCATGTTTCTTCTTTCAGCCTTTCATGAAAACAAACTTAGTGCCTGGCAGAGCACCCTGAAGCTTTCTCAGTGCAAGGTGGTCTCTCTCATTCTGAGACCTCATTGACTTTTCCAGTCCTTTCTAACCTTCCAAGGTAGTGATTTACGGACCTTGTTTCCCAAGGAATTTGTTCGGGTCTTGACTTTCAGTCTCCCAGCCCAGGAATATTTGGGTGACAACAGCACACAAGAACAGGTCTGAGGCCCCCAGCCTTGCCCCAGGGAGGGTTCACCCCCACCTTCTGAATGCAGACTGCTTTGAAGGGACCATTGACTCTCAGTTTTCTCTGGAGGGGAGGAAGAATACTGACTTTTGGGACTAGTTTAAAAATGTACTGAAATGGTGTGGACTACCAGTTGCCACATGGTGGATTTACATGCATTAATTTAAGTCCATGCTCAGGAAATGATGAAAGTCTGTGTCCTTCATGGCATTGACAACGACTTCTGCTGACAAAAGCAATAATTTCCACCTAAGATGACTCAGTATTTGCAAGGTTCTGTGCAGTTCTCTTTTTATAAATGAAGACCACCTGCGCTTTGCAAATTTTTAGGGCATGGGCATTTGAGAGCACAAACAAACTAACAAGAAGATATAAACACTGACATGTTAACCCTTGAGCAACCTCTGAAACAGCTTCACAAGGTGTGAGTAGCTTAAAAAGTCTTTTTGTGGCATTTCTGTAGGTGATTTGATGAGTATTTTCCAATATGAATGGATCCTCGTGAGAGGATGGCAATGCACAAATGCATGCGCACATTTATAACCCTTTGGTGAAAGTTGAGGCAAACACCTGGAGAAGCTCTGGAAAACAGAGATTCCTTGGCTGTGATGGTGCATTATCAACTCCATGGCTGTGCAGGGAACAGCACTGTGTGTGGTGGAAGTTTTTAAATTTATTTTCATCAGCATGATTAAATACTTATTACATGAGTCAGCCATACGGGCTTCATTAAACCAGTGAACTCCGAGGAGCCTCCTCATCTGTTTATGAAAGCCATCTGGAATTATGGATGATCCAACTGATGGAGGATGAATGTGGTTCAGTGTGACAGAAGTCCAGTCCCTCTCTCAGGAGCCTGTCTGCACTGACCTGCGCTGCACTCCTCACCCTGCACTCACAGAAAGGGGTTTTTATTTGTCTTTCTGTAGATTTCTGGGCAAAGAACCAAGGCCTGACATGACTTAGACAGTGAGACTTTAAATATACCCTGTCGGGATGTGACACAGGCACCTTTTTCTAGTGGCAGGATATAACACAGCTTTAAAAAAAAAATAGAAGCAAGCTTTTGCACTGGAGGGAAGTATACCTTGAAAGCAAAGGCTTAATGAACTTTAACCAACCTTCCAAGATCTTTATTAGTTGCCCCTTTATCAAATTAAATTCACACTGTGCTAGGCAGCTTAAGTACTGCAAGTTGATGTCATGTGCTAAGTGCCAAAGTAGGCTTTAATTGGCTGTTTAAATGAGAAAAAGGGTCCTGCTGTGCAGCACATGCAAGTACACACACAGAGAGCAAGGGGGCCAGGCAGAAAAGAGCCTGGCTCCTGCTCTCCCCCTGCTAAAATAGCAAAACAAGGTACCAGATTTTTCTTGTGCTAACTAGAAAGGTTTTTCTCTGTATTGGCTTGAGCCTCTTCTCTACCAGGCCAAGTAACTGAAGGAAAATTTACATGATGATCCCTAAGCTCTGCTGTCCTCAGGGTTACAGGTGAAGCATGGTGGTGGTATGTCCATGGCCGTGAGCTGATGTCCTTCAAGCTACGCTGGAATGAGATTCTCGTTTCACAAATGTTGCCCTCTGGAGTTACTCAGAGCTGGTTCTTGTTGAGGGTCTGGCAGGGACTTAATAAGAGTTTTTGTATTGACCACAACTTGGTTTCATAGATCATGAATTAGTCACAGATGTCAACAAGAGTAGCCAGAGCAATAAGGGCCAGATGAAGATGAACAGGTCACTTGCCCTGCAGAAGAGCTTTGATCTTAAAAATACATTACAGAGGCAGCAGTGATGACTATGGAGTTAAGGTTACAGACAGCTCTGCTGCTAAAGAAGTGGGGAGTCCTTTGCCTTCCCAAAATGAAGCTCTGGCCTCTCGGGAGGAGCAGTTGGTCATACATGGAGAAATCCTGCTGCATTTGCTTGTGTGGGATCATTCAAGACAACCACTCTCATGACTAACCACTCTTTGAGAGAAATGAAAAATTAAGCAGCAGTGGCGTTTCTTACTCCTGCTGCCCAGACGTAACAAGGGTGAAAGTGGTGCTGGAACTTGCTAAATTTGAACAGTTGTTTTCTGTTAACACATAGCCTTAAAAATGCTATTTGAGAAGCTTGTCAGAGAGCTAATGTTAACATCCCAGCACAATTGGGCCCATCTGGGCAGCAAACCTCCTCAGTGTCCTGCTTTTCCCCCTCAGCTTCACCCTTGCAACCCAACTCATCTTCCTCGCTCCTGAGAGCCGATGCTCAGCCTTTGGCTTGAGCTGCCACGGTAGCAAGCTCCGGTACTGCCTGAAAACATCCTTCCTGCTCACCCTGACCCGTGGGGATGAGCAGCAATGGCAGTGAGCCCTCAGCTTGCTTTCCACAAGACCCTGGATTGGGGGGCAATGGCTTTTGAGCACCCTTGGCTGCTGCCCCGTGCTCTCCCAGGTAGCGGTGCTGGTGGTGCCTGGGTGACTTCGCAGCTGGGAACAGCATCACAGCAGCACCATGGAGCACAAATCTCTTTACTTTCCTTCTTCATTACACATGCAAAAAGCAGTGCTAAGAAGCCTTGAGGCAGATCTGTCACACTGTCTTCCTCTCCCTCTCTCTTCTCCTTCCTATCCCTTCACTTCCAGTCATTCTCTGATTTCCTCCCAGGTCCCATGGCCCCTTCCCTGAGTCAACCCTTTCCTTCTCTCTTTCCTTCTCTCTTTCCTACAGACGGGCAAGCCACCCACTTCCCCCATTAAGCTGGACACTTTGGGGAACTCCTGTCTCCTCTCTGCAACTCACAGCTGATTTTATCTGCCCCCAGGGGATGGTTTTCATAAGGCAGCAGTCAGTGCGGAGGTGCGGAGGCTTCCGGCCCTCGCACTAACTTGCATTCCAGCATTAAAGATAATGGATACAATGGAAAATCAATGGAGAATATGAAACTTTATCTCATTCATAGCTTCATATTGCATTACACCATGGCCTTCAGATACATAAAAGTGATGTATGGCTGAACTTGGCAGGAAAGAAAGAATACAGGAAACAAATACCTTTGGTGAGAATCACGGTCTAGGTATAACCTATATAGAAAATATGCCTGAATATCTTCTGGTTTTCTTGAAATTTTGCTGCATAATTATTTTCCAATAATTTGTGAGTGTTATAAAAAAAAATCAAGGCTTTCTGCATATTACAGATTTCCCTTGGGTGAGATAAGAGAGAGAAAGAAAATGATTGTTTGAGTTTCCAGTCTCAGCCAGATGCCAAATCTGTCAGAAATACTGCTTTTTTATATTATATCAGTGGAGGAAATTATTGCTGCTGTTATCTGCCCTTTGGTCTGAAGCATATTCCGCACCTTGGCTAATGTGACTTTGTGGTGCAGCCACCTGCATTTTTTTGAGGAGTTCATCTAATTACAAGGTAGATGAGTCAGGCTGTGTTTCCTATGGGCTGTCTTCAAACATAGGAAGTTATTAATACCGATTAGCTGAAAAAGTCCAGGTCTTCACCATGACGTTTCCTGGCTAATATTAGACACACCTTCTATACTTTAAGGTGTGATGTCTGATAAGAACCAGTAGTACAACAGCTGAGGTTTTATGGTGGTGGGTGCAGCATGGGCCAGACAGTCCCAAGAGGTTTTATTTTCTTACACCTTTGAATGAATTCAAGCAGACAAGCTGGAACAAGAATGGGAAACTAAAGGTAGAGGGTATGGTGTGGGATGTGCAACTTCCTTAGGAAATGATGAGAGATTGGCTCTGCACTGCCTCTGATCTCAATGCCTGGCAGCAGAAGAGAGTAATTGGGAAACTTTCCCTTCAATAGAAAGAAATGTCTCCCCAAAGAAGAGCTGAAATTTCCGAAACATGTTGTTGTAAGGTTTAAACTCCTTATTTTGGAAGAAGATTAAAGAAAACATGGTTATTTAATAAAAACTAAGGTGCTGTAGCTAAGATCTAACAACATGCATGACAGAGACCCACTGGGGACAGGGTCCCTGCACAACCCCTATGGTAACTTGGATTTGGAGGCAGAGGAGAGTTCATGTGGGACTGAATAAGGTGAGGCAGCAGGGTCTGGTTTTTCAGGTCTTCCACCAACCTGCAAATACACACTGGGCTGTTTGCTGACCCCTCTTTCACCCTTTGCTTGTCTCCTCTGTACAAACTGCCAGTGCAAGGGATAATGTTTCAGGTAACAGCCTCAAGTTGTGCCAGGGGGGTTTAGATCGGATATTAGGAAAAATTTCTTTACTGAAAGACTGGTGAAGCATTGGCAGAGGCTGCCCAGGGAAGTGATGGACTCACCGTCCCTGGAGGTGTTCGAAAAATGAGTAGATGTGACACTTTGGGACATAGTTTAGTAAGCATAGTGGCGTTGGACTGACATTTGAACTTGATTATTTTAGAGGTCTTTCGCAACCTTAATGATTCTATGATTCTATAATACATGTTGGGGTTGTGGTGGCTTCCCAGGTCTCCCACGCTAACCTAAGCTGCACAACTTGTCGTCACTCCAGTTGAAGAGGGGGAAAAGGGGATGCACTACAGCACAGTGGATGAATGGACAGGACAGTGGTGGCAATAGTAAGCTCACCCCGTGCCTACCCCTTGGATGGGGGATATGAGGGTGCCTGTTTGTCTGAGAAGAGTGGCTGTGGATCAGATAGAGATACTTGGCCTAGCTCTTATGAGGCAGCAAAGGGTGGGGGAGATAACAAGGAGGCATGGCTGGCCTTACTGGTGACAATGGGGACTTCATTGGTGTTGCGTGGAAATGTTTCAGATGATAAATCAGAAGGCAGAAAAGAATTACAGATGGACAGTGTTATGGAGACCCATCCAAGTCATGCAGAAGGGAAATATGCTAACACTAACAAAGGGGAACATGGAACACATCCAGAAAATTCCTGAGATACACGTGATTATGCCTTACAAAATAACTAAAATAATAAAGCCCCAGTAACCAGAACTGGAAGCCAGAGGGACAAAGATGAAATACTTTAAATATTCACAAACCATATCTTGTCTCACAGCTGCCTTGCTGTTTTATCTCTTGATTTATTTCACTCTTGCAAGCCACAGAAAAATTGTACGTGATGTTTTTTCCTTTTCAGTTCCCACTACTGAGCTTATAAATCTTGCCAAATGTGGAGAACTTCACAGAAATCAAGAAGAAAAATCTTCCTGGTTGGCTGGACTTTCCATTGCTTTCTCAGCTGTACCGTGGTGGCTGCAACCAGAGGGGAAAACTGCACAGAGCAAGGGTGTGAGCAATAGGATGGAGTCGCTGGCAAATAGCACTGTAACTGCTCTGGAATCTAAGGAAAACTGATTTTAGGTGAAAGGACTGGGTTCTCCTCTCACCCTGGGCAAATGAGCAAAGCCTTTACTGAGGGCCATGGCATTACAGAATCATAGAATGGTTTGGGTTGGAAGGGACCTTAAAGATCATCCAGTTCCAACCACGGGCAGGATTCGACTGGATCAGGATGCTCCAAGCCCCATCCACCTCCAGGGATAGGGCAGCCACGACTTCTCTGAGCAACCTGTGTCAGTGCCTCACCAGGAAAAATTTCATCCTAATATCTCATCTAAATGCCCTCTCTTTCAGCTTAGAAACATTCCCCCTCACCCTATGCTTGCACTCCCTGATAAGGAGCCCCTCCCCAGCTTTCCTTTTTGCTCCCTTCAAGTGCTTGAAAGTTACTCTAAGGTCTCGCTGGAGCCTCCTCTTCTCCAGGCTGAACAACTCCAGCTGTCTCAACTTGTCCTCATACGGGAGATTCTCCAGCCTTCAGATTATCTTTGTGGCCTTCTCTGGGGAGGAGCTCATTACATGAGCACAACCTGGTGAAAGTAAGGGGAGGGGGAAAGCAGGCTGGGAAAAAACCCTCCTCTTGCAAGATCCCTTTTTTTTTTCTTTCAGCTGCATTTGCAGAGCACTTCAGGCCAACAGGAAGTGATCCTTCCTTTCTCTTACACTTTCTCAGTTTAGATTTCAGCTCCACCTGTCTCATACCAACCAGTACAGATAAAGTTATTTTACAGTCAGCAGTTGGTACTTTTCCAAAGCATTTTCACAAATAATTTAATGTATATGACGCTATCCCCTGTAAAATGGATAATTATTATCCCTATTTTACAGGTGTGAAAATCAAGGCTATTTTGTCGTGGTGTTGAAAGGAAGTAATGTTGAACTGGCAGCATTGAATTAATGTAACTTATCCAGCTTCTTGACTGTACATCAGAGTCCATGCAGTCATGGCCTATAAATATCTGCTTAGCAAGTATATGTAGGCTTCATATGAATGTAAAAAAGATACCCTTCCCTCAGACTTTGGTTCAGTGACTGAGTGTGTCCTTGTGCCTAGTTTTACTGTATTTAGTCTGAAAGCCACAACTTCAGTAACACACTCAAACTTTGGAAAGAATATTGCCAGAAATAGGGCTTCTCCTATTGGAAGCTGCTGCCCAGTCCTAACCTGTGCTTTTCATGTCTCTGTGGTAGATGAGATGGAAAATGAGATGCTTTGGCCAGAAGCCTATCTTGGATTTGGATTCTCCTTTTATTTTTTTCTCAAACAGTATGTGCAATTACTGTTCTACTTTGCAATACAGAAAAGCAAGATACTCCAATTTCTGATCACTGGAGCTGGGTTAGATCTGATTTAAAACGTAAAATGGCATGCAGAGAAGTAGGCAAGAAGTAAGGGGGGGGGAAATCAGTGAGAAGTTACTTCTAGGGAACTAGGAAAAAACCCAGAGGATAGGATTTCTTCCTTAGTGCATTGTTTTTGCCCAGGAACATTTTAGTCCTAAAGCAAATCCAGAAACTGTTGTGTGTTTATGACATATGACTTGTGTCTTGGAAGTTTACAGCAGATTGCAACAGACTTAGATGACATTTATGCAGCTAAAGCCACATTTGCTAAGTTACTTTTCACAGGGAAAAATATACTGCCTAGTGAAAATGTTACACTGTTGTTGGGTGGCAGCTTGCATTATTGTTAGAGATTGCAAGGATCTATGTGGCATTTGTACTTGAAATAAGAAATTTTAAGCAACTTGGAGCTTATGTGATGGGTGCTTCTTTGTTTGCTTGCTTTTATATCACTTGGGTTTCTGTGTGTGCATATTTCAGCTAATGCAAAAATAGAGCCTCTTTTATTGCAACATTTAACAGAATTTTCCAGCTTAAATGAGCCAGTTTCCAAATCAAGAGGATAAACCCTGATGAAAAGTTGGCTTCTAAATGTGAAATTTTTCATTGTCCACATTCCATTGACTTTTAAAGGAAAAATAAGAAGTATTTCTTTAATGAAAGAAACTCACATGTTAAGGGGAGAGGTGTAGCTGTCCTCTAGCAAAAAATAAAAAAAAACTGTGTCAAATTGAATATGGTGGATTTTTTCCTTTACTGAGGACTGTGGCATTACAGAATCATAGAATGGTTTGGGTTGGAAGGGACTTTAAAGATCATCTAGCTCCAATCCATCTGCCATAAGAAGGGGCAGATTTCACTGGATCAGGTTGTTCAAAGGATCATCCAACCTGGTCTTGAACCTCCAGGGATGGGGCATCCATGGCTTCTCTGGGAAACCTCTGCCAGTGCCTCACCACACTCACTGCTAAAACACTCTTTCTAATATATAATCTAAATCTCCTCTCTTTCAGCTTAAAACCATTCTCCCTCATCCTATTTCTGCATTCCCTGATAAAGAGCCCCTCCCCACCTTTTCTGTAGCCCCCTGTAAGTACTGGAAGGCTGCCTTAGGGTCTCCCAGGAGTCTTCTCTCCTCCTACCTGAACAACCCCAACTCTCTCAGCTTGTGCTCATATGGGAGGTTCTTCAGCCCTCTGATCATCTTTGTAGCCTCCTCTAGACTTGCTCAAACAGTTCCATGTCCTTCCTGTGCTGAATATCTGAGTTCCTTCTCTCCTCCTGCCAGCCTGAACCCAGCATGTTAAGTGGTCTTGCATTAAGATGGAAAAGAGAGTTTTAGCCTTTGAGGAGGTGGCCTGGGATGATGTGAGGTGGCCTGGAAACAAGTATGAGACATCTGAGGTGCCAGCAGCCCCACAGAGTAACCCACAGACAGAGCAGGAGTTAATCTGGAGGGCGAAGTTGTTTGGGACCCCTCTCTTCAACAAGGAAATCAAGGCCTTGTTTATCATGGCATATTTCACTTTCTCAAATAAGGCTGAGAGTTTTCTTAGGTATTTCAAAGGCAGATGATATCTCTTCAGGTTTGAACACTGATTCCTCCCAACTTGAGCCAAGGTGACTCATGTTTTGCAAAATGAAGTGAGGAAAACTATTCAAAGGATCTTAATGGTAATGCACTCCTTTTGCACTGATTTTTCTTTTTTTTGGGTGGTATGTAATAGGCTGTCTGTGACAGGAATGGGGAGGCCCTCAACACCTCACAATGCTCTTACAGGGTCATAGGTACCCTGCTATGTTCTCAAACAGAAGAGAGCAAAGTGGACAAATTCAGATAAGCAGTGTTTGGGTTTTGTCCCAAAGGATTAAAAGATCCAAAAGGTTTTCAAGCAAGGTGCAGCCCTGCAAAAAGTGGCTCTGACCCAGAAAATCCTCTACTATGCATGAACTGAGAGGTTTACCTTTGGAGGAACTTTAGCATCTACGTCTACTCTAGTGTCTTGGATATTAAATTTCATCCACTTCTACCTCCTTTTGACTTAAACTTCTTACATTTGACCAAAGCTTATACCGTGTTTGCCATACCCTTATGCCAAGCTCCATCCCTCCATCTGAAGAGATGACAAGGTACAAACCAATCCAACTATGCCCTCTGGGAATTGCTCCAATCATTAAAGGCCTGACTTAAACCTGTGTGCAGAACTGCTCGTGTGGATTTAGCTGGCTTTCCTGTCTAGTCCCTGCTTCTCATTATGGCTTTTCTATATTAAAGTACCTTTTAATGTGCCATCACTTCATCTGCTCGGACATTTCACACTTTTTATGAAAGCCTTATCACTGACTTTTTTAGAGTGTTGGTTTTCTTTTCTTTCCAAAAAGTACACTCAATATTTGAACTCCGTCTCATCTTAGATCATGCTGCATCACAGCCACTACCATTTCTTTTGCAGTGTTGTGGGCCTTCAAGACAAGTGAATGCCAGCACACATCTAAACTCACCTATCTGCCACATTTTTTTATTGGAAGTGAAAGGAAATGTGGTGGTTGCTAGTCCTCTCCTCCCTTTGCAATGATCAGATACACAATTTTTTCATTATGCCCTTTCCCCATGCACAACTTCAGCAGAAAGAGGTTGCCCTGTATAGTCACATCCCAACATAGACTACATACATCTCTTTCAACCATCCTTCTGTTTGTCAGGACAAACCAGCAGAAGGTGAGTGAAGAGGGTGGTCATTTAGTCTAAAAATAGATTGATATAACCTGAAAAAGCCTAAAAATACATTCTAAAAAAAAAAAAACAAGACTGATGTATTGTCTTATATTCCTCCCACTATATAGTGCTTGATGATGCAGAAGATGATGATGATGCAGCAATTTAATTCCTGATTCTGCATTTGCTTTTCAGGAGCTAAAAAGACTTGACTAAGGTGACAGAAGGGTCACAGAAGACAGTGAAGTCAGCTACAGAATTTGGCTAAACCAAGACATTTGTAGTGCTTTTCTGTACTCATCAGTAACTGAGAAGTGAGAATAAGGGACGTTCTCTTTTCCCAAATAATGAAAGATTGCACTGGGCAAGGAAGATACCACCAAGACTTTTTTAGTTTAGCTCAACATTGTGGTCTAACAGGCTGACTGGGAAGGAGTAACCTAGATGGGTTTATAAGCATGAACATGAGTAGCCCAGATCTGTTGCTGCTGCAAAGATTTACTGCCGGAAAAAAAAAAGACCTTGTAGACTTTGTGCAAGTCCTTGGTATATAGGTTGGCAGCAACCACTAACCTAAGCTGGCCTGGGAAGAGTCAAAATCTTGAAGTGGAGGGAAGGGAGATGCCCTAATTGAAAGGGTAGAGAAGCAGAGGAAATGTGTATCCCTGGTACAGTGATGTATTCTAGGATGAATTGGTAATGGATCTATTTATAAATTCACAAGTGGGCTTTGACATTCAGTATCATTGAAAGAAAAAAAGACACTCAAGAGGCTGTAGAAATGGTTGCAGGACATGACTTGGTCTTCGCAACTGTTCATTAGAAGCAGCAGCAGCTTTATAGAGGAATATACAAGTAGATCATTCTGAATGTAGTGCTGCTGGAGAGGGGATACTGGTGGCTCGTGACTTGAAGCACTGTTTGATCCCTATAAAACAAGAAAAATTGCATTGGCATGAAAAGGAGTAAAAATAGTAATGGTAAAGTCTTTCACTTTGCAATTAGAGAAAAAAAATCTTGGCTACAGAAAAAGCCTTTAACCATAAAAAATGATCCAGAACAGAAATTCAGAAGTGGCCAGTACAAATTTCTCTCTCAACATGTACTAGAGAAGGAGGTGACACAAAGCTGCAGTCAGTTCATGGGGGTTTTGCTCACGCAGTCAAACAGCAG
Source organism: Tapera naevia (assembly GCA_033556795.1). Classification (NCBI taxonomy): domain Eukaryota; kingdom Metazoa; phylum Chordata; class Aves; order Cuculiformes; family Neomorphidae; genus Tapera; species Tapera naevia. The sequence goes on along the minus strand of JAUMJJ010000157.1, from coordinate 4,309,399 downwards.
GAGAAGACGTACGTTGGCAACTGAGCATAACCACTGGGAGCACGCACAGGCAGTGGGTGTAAACTTGTAAACAGGTAGAAAACATGGGATCCAAACCTGAGTCTTTGATTGGTATCAGTGATGAGAAAATTGGTCCAAAAAAAGGCTTAAATAGGGATCAAAAACTTAATCTTTGAGATTTGAGCTGAAAGACTGATTAGCCAAGGTAGCAAAGGAATGACTGACCTCTCTGAATTTCATTACGTTAGGGTGAGGAAAGATGTTCACAACAATTAGGTGGAAGTTCCCTTTTGAAAATGTATTTCAGGGTTGGGAGGGCAGGTACATGCACCTCATTTGCAGTGCATGACTCCTTTTGCCTCCCGGGACAGAAACAATCATAGCAACTTCGTCCTCTGGTAGGATTCCAAGAGAGGAAAAGTGCAGCACGGTTGAGACCTGAACAGAAGTTTGGGGAATCTGGGCTTTTGTGGATCAAGTAGGGATTCCTGCTGGCCTACTGAGCATTACTGATAAACATCAGACTATCATAAAAAATAAGAATGACTGCAAAAGGTGGCTATCACAGATGTGTTTGTGGAAGGATAAAGGGCTGAAGACAAAGCAAGCAAGTCCTCAGAATTGTTCTTGGAGTAGTGCCAACACAGGGCAATACCCCTAAATAGGGGGAAACGACAGTTCAAGACACTTCATGAAAAGGAATCAGGATTCATTTTCCAGATCCCATAAAGTTATAAGTGTTAAAACTGGTCCAGGTACTGGCAGAAATTGGCTCATTAAGCAATCACTCTACCACTTAGTAGTAACAAAGGGACAAGTTTTATACACTGCTGAGAAAATGGATTAACTAAGCGTAATTACACCTGTAATCAAGCCCAGACCTTCCTCCAGTTCTTACTATGAAATTAGATGGCAGCACCAGTTTCTGAGTGAACGTTGGAAAGTTTAATTCTATCATTGTAAAAGACAACTATTGCTTGCATGAAGAGAATGCTATAGCAGATTCAGCTGGGCTTCCCTTTTTAGATCTGGAGGAATAGTGGTGGATATAAAAGAAAGGAAAATAAAGCTCTTGCTGTTAGTGCAGGACAAAGCTTGTACTCATCTAAAGAGATGTCTTTCAGCTTCAAAATGCACCATCCACTAATAACGAGGCTGCTGTGTGGTACATGCCTTTTGTTGTATCTACCCGATATCCTGACGCATGCTGAAGTCTTTGAAGGGGAACTCATAAATTGTTTATAAGGGGTCTGTGATAAGCTCAAGGCAGCCCACCTGAAACAAAAAGAACTGTGAGGTGCCCTGAAAAGAAATAATTTACTTTTGACGAATTGTGGGGGAGAACACCAGGGATGGAAAAGAGCTACTCAAGTAAAGGCACAACCACAGCATGGAAACAACTGGGTATAAACTGCCCAGGAATAAAATTAAATTGGAAACTGGAGGGAGTTCTGTCCTGGATATGTTTTTATAGAAGTGAGAAAGAGTTTATGAAAGAGACAGCAGATTCCAAGGAAAGAATAAATATTCCTTGGGGACTCTCCGAAAAGACAGATGGAACAACAACAAGCAGGAAGATTAAAAATCCCCCAGGAGAACTGTACAGGAGAGAGCGCAGGCCGAGCTCATGGTATGAAAACATCATGACAAGAAATAGTGGCTGCCTGATTATGCATGCACTGCTTGTAATCTGTCCACAGTCTCTGCTCGGTGGACACTAAGTGAGAGACAGGAGAAGATGGGTAGAGCATGATGTTCCTCTTGAAAACAGGCTCCCAAAGAGTCTGTTTGGTCTCAGGTTAGTGGTGGTGGGGTAACTGCTGTCTTCCCTTCCGTGAAACAGCCCCTTTATGTGTAGCAGCTGAAAGAAACATAGAGTGAAACACAGGACAAATGGTTAACAACCAACTTGCGAGGATGGAAGGATATCAAGACATTGCCAGGACATTTTTATTGCCTATCATAAAGAGGTTGATTTGATATGATAGAGCGCAGTAGGCAAGAACAGCAAGGGATAAAGCAAATATAAAGCACATCCTGGAAAAGAACAAAAGCTTTGGGGCAGTGTGGTAGCAAGCACAAAGCCTAAAGGGTGAGCAAAGAAAACAGCCTCCTGCTGTTTGATTCCACCGTGTCCTGGCAAATGGGGATCAGTTTGCATTTCCTAAAAATAAACAGAATGGCAGTGGGGTGGCATCTGACTGCAGCTCAGCACACGTATTCTCTGAAAGCAGCTGGGTCGAGGGAGGTGACAAGACACCCACACGTGCCTACACTAGCAGTTACAGGTCTCCACATATTTATTATTCAAAAAGTTATATGCTGCAGAAGTGCCCTGTAACTGCAGCAAAAGCAAAACCTATTTGCTTTCAGCTCCCTGCCAAAGAATTTAAAAGTCTGTCACAGGGTGCCCTTTGTCTCACAAAGAAGGTGCTAAAGTGATGGTTCCTTTTATTGTATGGCAGGTTTCCAGCTGTAAAGGAGGAACATGGATTTCAGATATGCCAAAGAGTCTGCAATTTCTTTTATTTCAATACTCATAGTCTCTCCTTCTTCAAACAGCCATTTATTCTGATCCTTTTCTGCACCTCCTTTCTGCATTTCAGCTTTAGATATCAGAGCACAACTTTGGTGAAAAAAAGTGAATTTTGAAGTAGGCTCTGAATACTTTTAATTTCCTCACCCTAAAATTAATGGGAGGACATTCATATCCTCAGTCCGTGCTGGGTTCCAGGGAATCTTCTGCAATCTGAATGAGAACTCCCCAAGAAGTATTTTTCTAGGCCCACCCAGAAGTCTGGCCCTGAGCATGTGAACAGAGCCTTTAGTTTCTTGATAAATTGGGGATCAGCCTATACTAAGTCATGACCAATGCGTTTCTTGTGTGTGGAAAGACTTACAATTGCTTCTTGGGATAAAACTCAAGCATTTTATATGCAATGTTAAAAAAACATACGATGTATCTGATTTTAGAAACCAATACAGCAAGTATCATACACTATCAATCTCATTTCATAACATATTCTTGTATGTCAAAGCACAGAATACTGGTGTAGCTTTTTTATTTATTTCCAGAAATGGGATTTTTTTGGATATTCAAGAGTCTGGCTCTCACTGGTATAAATTATCACTTCAATTTAGAAACCTCTCTCAAAGTTCATACACCTTGAGAATTTTTAAAATAAAGTGTTGTTAAATAGCTGTAAACTTTAACCCAGTCACAGTAGCCTTCAAGTCAGTAATCTTTAGGTCGAATATTAGGAAAAGGTTCTTCACCCCGAGTGTGGTGGAGCACTGGAACAGCTCCCCAGGGAAGCAGTCATGGCACCAAGCCTGACAGTGTTCAAGAAGCATTTGAAAAACGCCCTCAGACACACGGTGTGAATTTTGGGGTTATCCTATGTAGGGACAGGAGCTGGACTCAATGATCCTTGTGGGTCCCTTCCAACTCAGGTCATTCTGTGATTCTATGACCCTGTGATCTGGAGAAGCAGAATTTGAGCACATTTCATGAAGAAGTGAAGTGTTTGCCACTAACTAAAACCCCAGAATATCCTAGTACATCAGAGGGGAGTTGTTCAATAGGGTGTGACTCCCACTATCTCCCTCACCAGCCTCAGGAAAGAATGTGTGTTTGGGTTTGGTTTTTAAATGCCTGCTGGGTTTAGCTGATGAATACTCTTCTAATCTGCAAGAGTTCTTCGCTTTGGGGTTATTTTTAAATTGACTTGTAGGAAGCAACTAAAGTGAACACAAACTTTTGCATGGGATCAGATTATTTTCTCCTCTTTCAAAACATCTGGGGACACAGCCCTAAACTTTTAACTGTGGATTAAAATGTGAAATCCAATTTTTTTCAGTATCTCAGGCCTGCAGCTCAGACAGAGTGGTGGTGGATGCAGGATTCCTATTGCTTTTCCTAAGTCAGTACCTAAGGGCTCAGACCACCTGCACAGCACCTGCAGGCAAATTATTCAAGGTAATTAGCCTGAAGTTCTCTACCTACTGTCAGCTTCCCTCCTCATTCATATCAAATCCTGAGACCTGTCAGGAAGACTGTGGCAAGTATTCTCTTTGAATGTAAGGGCCTCTTGTTTTGTCTGGAGATGTCCTGGATGATTTACACATGCTTCAGCTGTTGCTGTTTGCAAGATAGACAAGAGGCTTAGGAATGCCACCAGCAACTACAAATGATGTATCTCAGGTAACACCAAAGTGCAGGTATTCTGACTAGGTCCTCGATTTCTACTCAGCTACCTTTGCTGTATCCCACAGGACAATGCCTAATCTTGGTCTGTTCCCATCTGTGACACTGTTCATGCTGGGAGGATGAGAATGCATTAAAATAGAAGCAGAGGATGGTGAAGCACTGTGTTGTATGAGGACAGCAAAGACAGGGCACTGCTGGCCCTGAGATCCCAGTGAGGTTTAGGAAAGTTTGGCAGAAAGATGTTAAGAAGGACAGCCCCTGCCCTTGTGTGTTTTCAGGATAAAGGCAAGCTTGGCTAAGAGGCAGCTGAGGCTGCCTCTTGGAGAGAGTGTTGTCTGTGGATTGATGGATTCCTGCACAGAGCAGAGCGAGGTGGTGTCAAGGTGCCCTGTTTCACCACTCAGGCAAAGGGACTTGCCTGGTAGGGGGCTGGGGACAAACTAGGACTCCAGTTTCCCTGGGAGTTAAATGGCTGTACACTGTAACCCAGTCACAGTAGCTTTAAAGTCAGCGGTCTTTAGGTTGGATATTAGGTAAAGGTTCTTCACCCAGGGGGTGGTGGAGCACTGGAACCCCAGGTAAACAGTACTGAATCCCTGTGCAGAGCCGAGCTGCTGCTTCTGCCCACTAATAACCTGTGGAAGGAGGAGGCTCCTGCAGGACAGGTCCTGCCAGTAGGTGCAAAGGCTGGACAAGCTGATGGACACGGCTAGCAGTGCGTTTGGTGACTAAATGATGCAGGAGGCTATGTCAGAAGAGGCAGAGGTACTAAGTCTCGCTGTGTTCTTGCTCAGGTGCTCCTTCTGTCCCACAGATTTAATCCATCCCTTTGCTGCAAGAGCACAAAGAGCCACAGAGGGCTGCATATAGCAAGAAATGCCTGGCAGGGCCGATAACTTCCCATAAAGTACAGGTCTTCTCCTACTGCGGGTTGACATCCCTGAGCCATGGTTTCCTCCATTGACACCTCTCTCAAGCTGTGGCCTGGAGAGCTATCACTATCCTCTGGCTACATAAGGGGACAAGTTTTAATCTGAAATAAGGAGCATTCCCATGACCACCTAATCTATCCCAGGGGACATGGCGCTCTCATGAGACCTGGGTTGGTCTGGATGATGCTTGTCCTGTGTCAGCCCACACTTTGGGCATTGCCCCTTGTCAAGAGACGCACTATGGATGGGGGTAAGAGTATTGTGCCCTGTGCATTATAATTCCAGAGGTGGAGACCACAACAGGCCAACAATCCTCATCATGCAGGCTGGTAACTGTTGAGGAAGAATTGCTTCCTTCAGCTGCAAGGGAAAAGGCTGCACCTGTATGATTTCTGCATCGGTGTTTGGGAACATTGGATTTCCCTATTTTTCTGGCTTTCAGTCTTGTGTCTAGCCACACCACCACACCTTTTGTAAGAGAAGGCACGCCAAAGTAGCTTTGTGTAAGCAAACATAGCTCCAGTGGCTTTCTACAGTGGGTTACCATAGGATGTCTTTTCTGTTTTGCAAGCAAAAGAAAGGTTTAGAAACAAACTCAAACCACAGATTTCAGATGAGGATCCAAATTTTTTTTTTTTGTTTTTTAAATGCCCTCAAGTTGGGAAGTCCTTGCCCTAGAACAACAATTGGACTGTGTTCAGCTTTCTGAAATAACCCTGCCCAAAATCTGGACTCTGGACTCCATCCTTCAGTCTTAAACCTCTTCCTCTAACAAAAGTGGAAATGAAAGTTGAATGTCATTTTTGTGTGAAATTTTCACTTTTCAACATATTTATGTTTTTTTAGTTTTGCTTTCTTAATAATTCCAGGCTGCTACAAAACTGGTATTTTGACCTCTCTTGCCCTCTCAACCAGCAGTTTTCCAAGCCTTGTCCATCGGGGGTTAAGCAAAGGCAGCCTGAGAGAAACTGCCACTAATTAAGTGTGACAGCTGAAATCCTTGAAATTGCTATTGAACTTGGAACCTTGTGCTCTATTGTTCTTTGCTTCTCTGCTGGAGTCTCGTGTGATGATGGTTTGGATGGAAATACTTTTGGGCAGGTCCTTATAAAAACAATGGGAAAAACCCCTTTCAAAAAACCTTGTGAAAGCCAGCAATGGCAATGCTGACCAGAACGTACAGATTTAATTTCAGGCATCTGGAAAGGAAGGGGAACTTCCCCCCAGGTTGATGGCAAAAGTCCATCTGTCTGTCAGGGCTTGGGGAAGGAGGGACCAAACCATTTCCAGGCACAAACACTAACTGTGCAGGTGACAACCATGGGTCAAAAATTTAGTATGGGTAAAACAGGTTGTGTTTTCAGCTTACCAGTCAATTGCTACTTATAATTGTGGAAGCATCACTTATTACAAGTATCCAAGTATCAAAAATATGTTGAAATACCATTCTTTCTGGTATCCATAATGAGCGAAATAGATCCGTAAAAGGCTGCAGAACTCAGTCTGAGCACTGAAATCTTCTGCTGGATGGTTATCTGTAATTGCTTTGAGACCTTATAGAGGCCTTGCAGTATCTGAAGGGGGCCTACAAGAAAGCTGGGGAGGGACTTTTTACAAGGGCATTATGGTTTCCTGGCCTTTCCAAATAAGAATACTATATCCATGTGTGTACTTGTGTCACCCAGTCCTTCTGGTTTTAGTTAAGATGATCACTAGATTCATATGAACCCAAGCAAAAATGTGAGACAATGTCCACAAGATGTCCTCTAGTTTACACAGGATTATTTTCTGTTCCCACAGTGTAGTATCTCAGGAACCAAGCAGGACGTACCTGCTAAATGTGTTTTATGCTGGTGAAAACATTCTGTTTGGGCAACCTCAGCTGTCCTGTTGGCATCCGAGAAGGTTGCTGTGCTCTACAGAAGTTATGTCTGGACCTGTTTGCCTGCAGCACAGTGCTATACCCTCCTCCCTGCCAAGCAGCACCCTACTACCCCACTCCCCAGCATAAATGTATGCCTAGGTATGGGACAGATAGAAATTACTTCCCTTCCTCAGTATCAGGTCTTGCATTAGCCCCTGAAACAGACACAGCTCAGGTTTGGAGAGTTCTGAAGCCTCAACTGACCCTGCATGAAAGATGTAGTAAAATAACAATAAAAATAATACAGGAATATGAATCCTGCGACTCACTCATCATTTCTGAAAGTCAATTGTATCTCTTTAAAAGTTTTTAAGATTAATTTAACTGTCTTTATGGCCAGCTTGTATGCCACAATTGTATGGCCTGGTGTTCAGCTGATAAATCAAACTACTGCAGTGTCCAGAGGAGGACACAAAGCTGCTGAAGGGTCTACAGGAGAAGTCATATGAGGAGAGGCTGAAGTCACTTGATCTGTTCAGGCTGGAGAAGAAGTGATTGAAGGGGGTCCTCATAGCCGTCTACTGTTTCCTCACAAGGGAAGAAGGAGGATCAGGCACTGATCTCGTCTCTCTGGTGACCTACAATAGGACTCCAGAGAATGGCAGGAAGATGTGCCAGGGGAGGTTTAGGTTGGGCATTAGGAAGAGGTTCTTCACCCAGAGGGTGGTGGAGCACTGGAACAACTCCCCAAGGAAGCACTAACTGCTCCAAGCCTGACAGTATTCCAGAAGCATTTGGCCAATGCCCTCAGACACACAGTGAGAATGTTGGGGTTGTCCTGTGCAGGGACAGGAGTTGGACTCGATGATACTTGTGGGTCCCTTCTAGCTCAGGGCATTCTGTGATTCTGTGATAAATCCACAAGGCTCAGCTAAAACTGTTGTTTCATTTTTGATTTACAGTCACCTTAAAGAGAAAGTCCCTGTGCTACTTCTGTTCAGATAAGGATCTTGTTTAAGTTTTTATCAGCATATTACACTGAGTTTTTTCTGACTCTGGAGGTAGATAAGGAAACAGGTCTTTGGAAGCCTCTTGAATTAGACTGGCATATTTAGATTTTTAAATAACTTTTGATTTGCAACTTTTATTGCTCTTGCAAATGTATCAGGCCCTTAAACTTATTTCAATATGTATAAATGGCTGATTTTATTTGCTTGCTTTGTGATTAAAATTAATAGCAGACCACAAACTCATGCTGTTTCCATATAGCAGAATTATTACAGAACAGGCTTTGAAAATACACTTGCAATGTAGTTTCTTAATCAGATTTTTACTAGGTGATGTACTCACTTTTTTGCATGTCTGCTTACCTTTCGTGTGTTTAGAGCATTGATGGAGAGTCTTGATTTGTTCATCCTTTAAGGGTTTGTTCATCCTTTAAAGTCTGGCAAGAACATTTGTCAAAATATCACTTCTGCTCTTAGAGAGTAAGAAATAATTTATTGCCTCACCATTTGTTAATTTATTCTTAGCTTGATATCCATGTCAAACTCTTGATATGGATATATCCGTACCTGGAAAACTCAGACTTCCATGAAAAATTTAACAAAAGGATTTTTGACCATACAAGCAGGAGAGTGTACAGCTCTGACTGTGATTATGTGTCTGTACAACAGAGGAACAGCAGAGTAGGCAAGAGAGCAAACAGAAAAGGTAGCACAGGAGCTGAGCTGCAGCTGGATGTGTGCTTAGAGCCTGACTTCAAAAAAATAACACAGAAAGGGAGAGAGAATATGGGTGAGCAGTTGTTTGTGGTGGTACCAGGTGTTGCCCAACATGGTTTTTGACTCCTGCTCTGTTAAGAGAAACCGGGTTTGGTTAACAAAGAGGATTTGAGCTCATAAAGAGGTTTTGATTGTGGAGTTTAAAAAAAAAGTAGTGAATTTCTTCTCTTTATGGAAACAATCCGTGAGAGCTCAAATACTGTTGAACTGCTGGAAGACAACACCACAAGGACCAGCTATAAGACTACAGCAGCATAGAATAATAGTGTAATTTCTATAGCATGCGATGACTTAATCCCTGTTCTCTTGGACCTCTTTTTAAAAGCAGAATTGCCAAGGGGAGGTTGAGGGAAAACAGACACTTCCCTCTTCATACAGCTCCTGCTTGGAGAGTCAGAAAGCACAAAACGAAATCAAGAGTCCACCTACCTGGAGTCACCAGCACTGCTGAGCCAGCATGCAGCTGAGCCTGCTGAGGTTTTACATACCTCACGAGAGATGGAGCTGGCCAGGATCACCCAGGGCACATGTTCCACCACTAGCCTGGTCAGGTTATAAATTCTTGAATGGACTGGACAGCAAGATACCCATACCCATGGAAAAGGAGCATCGGTCTTTGGTCCATCATTGTTGATAATGGCTGGAAATGTTCATTTTAGAAAATGAGGTAAGTGTAACATTACTATAAGGTGGAAAGCTTCCAAGCCTGATCCTGCCTCATGCTCCTGCTTCTCTTAGGCCTGAGACCAGACCCTAGTGGCAAGCTTTATCCTGCAGCAAATATTTACTGTGACGTGTAGTCCCTCAAGGGCAAAAAGAGTTGATTATGGAAATAATGATAAAGTATTAAGTGCAGAGGTGCTCGTGAGCTGCACAGCTATAACAACAACCCCCAAACTGGTAAACAGGAAAAAGGCCTTCTCTGTTCAGATGGTGAGATAGGGAATACAGCCCTACTGTACGCAGCACCAGAGACTTTCCAAATTCTACTCCAAATCTTCTAATCCCTTCAGTCCTTAAAGGTTCAAAATTACATCATCATTTCTTCCATTTCAGACAGAGCTTTACCCCTTCTGCTTCGTAGCTGCAATGCAGTCTAACAGGGCTCATACTTCTTAATCTTTAATGGAAAAATGTATGTCAAGTCAAAACAAAGCACAGTTTCTACATCTCCACAGGGGTATGAGGTGTGCCTCATAAATCTCTATATGATTAAAGGCAGCTGCAGATTGGCATGGACATTTTGAGCTTGTCAGTCCTCTGTGTGATGTGTTGCTATTGGAGCAAGCCAGCAGTGGCCAGCTGAAGACAATGAATATCCCACACTTCCTAATCTTATTGCAGAGGACTGGGAAATAGATGTCTAATCAGCCTTGAATTTGTAAAGGCCTTAACCCAAACCCCAGCACAAGCACTGCTAGTTTTCAACCTGCCTTTTTATTCTCAGATCTTTCAATCTCTTGTGCAGTGAATTCCTTTCTGGTAACCTGAGAATATCAGCTAATGGAAAAACCCAAAAAGTGTTCTGCAACTATATTAAATTGTCAGGGCTATTTTCACTCCTGCCCCCAACTGGTTGAAGTTAATATTTTTCTAATGTCCTTGAGGTTATGGCAAACAGCTTGCAGGGAAAAAAACTTCCACACCCAAACTCTCCAAACAGCTGGAACCACATCCTCAACTGGCATAAACTGATGCAGCTCCCCTTTTTAGACCAGCTGAGAGGCCAGGGTACTGCTGCTTTTATTTTCAGCTTCGCAACAGAGTTACTGTAATAAAAGTAAGATATTGAGACAAGTTTTGCTCCAAGTGACATCATAAGTTAGTGGGGAGCAAGAAATGTGTTGGCAGAGCTGAATACTGTGCTGTGCACGGAGTCTGTTTGGCACCAGCAGCCAGACTCCTGGATCCACGGGGATGCATCCAAGGACGCAGTCTTGCCTTTGTCTCCTGTTTTTATGAAGACCAAACTGATCTGTGCATTTAGAAATGGAGGAAGGAAAAATAATGATGAAAACGTACATTTGTAGCATGGTGGCACTTCTGATTATTTAGCACATATATGTGTGTGTATATATATATATTTAAACTGAGTAATTTAAAGATTATCTCACTGTCTGCAAAGTCCTATCCATGCTGGTATTTCTAGGCAAGCAGTTCCCCACGGATGCTAAAGAGAAGTAACAGGTACACAAGGAAAGGGAAAAGATGTAGCTGATGGAAATGATCACTTTAGTCCTCCAGGTTTAGACTTCTAAGGTCAGCCCCATTCTTGCATTTAGATCTTAAAGTTTTGTCTTACACAGGAGCAGTTCAGATGTTTCCAGTCCCTTATGGACATTTGAGCAGCTGAAAATTAGGATAAAACACAAGTTGTTCCTAATGGGCAGTGAACGTCATGGCTGAAAGCAGTCTCAGGACATCGTCGTTCACTCTTGGTGGAGAAATCTTCCAGTTGGGCAGATTTGACTGAATCTTGGCAACTTGGAGCCTTCACTGTAGCATAAAGAGGAGAGAACATCTGGCTTATACCTATCTTTAGTTTTCCATGCTTTTGGGAAAGTCACAGTACTAGCTTACCCTTGTCTATACCCTCTTCAGGACAATTCCATATCAAAGGTATCTAACAGAAGAATTACTGGCTTTGGCCTTTATCAGCATGATTTTAATATTCAAAAGACGGATTAACATTCGTCAGTTTTTCTCCTTCATTTCAGGAAGGCAGTAAAACTTAAGTTGACATTACAATACTGTAAAGTAGATAGAAAAATCCACAAAACAAAGTCAGTTGCTAGCTTTTTTCCTTGTCAACTTACACGGAAACATATGCACCCACAAGCGGGAAGTAGAAAGCAAGGAATTCATCAATCTGGATGTTGCACTGACTGGTCAAACAGTGAGCCTGAGATGAGGTTGTAGCAATTCTCTCTCCTCTGTTTTGATAATTAGTACCCTAAACCTAGATTCAGAGAAACACCTTCTTCTGTCTACCATTCCCAGTTCCAATTGCATTCCTTTGGTGATGCTGGGAAGGTCTAACATCATCCGGAATGAGGAAGTGGCACTTAATTTGAGATGTGAATTTAGGTGTTCAAGGAACTTTGCTGGCGGCACAAGGGATCCTAGGCATTTCCAGGGTGCAAAGTTTATGACAAAGAGTTTGGAGATCTCAAGTTTGGATTTAGATGCAACTGCTAAATCTATCAAAGGTTTTGCTAAGTATTCATATTTTATCTGGGAAAGAGATTTGAAGAACTGCAAGTCCAGCACTTAAGAGGTAAAGAGATCCTAAGTTTCTCGGAACCTACTGATGTCAATAAATCAAAAGGCCGTATTAAAGTCAGAAGGACTCTGATGTGCTCCAGAAGACCTTTCAGAAAAGCTTCATCCAGATTTCAGTATTTGCTAACTGGAAGATCTCACAGTAAGCTTTTTGGGATCTGTGTGGAATTTGGGAGCAACCTTTTCAGAGGTGAATTTTAAAGACAAAACAAAGGTAAAGACCCTGAAGCCCACTATCGTCTTGTATAAACTGGGTAGTAATTGCTTTTTGGTCAGTCTCCCTGTATTTTAACAAAGCTGCAATATGTATTCCAAATGGCTTCAGTTTAAAAAACCTTGCCTGGCCCCAGATAACAGCCTTGGCAGCACCCTGTTTCAGAACTTTGGAAGTGAGAATAAAGAGGAAGAAGGTGTTGAAAAGGGAGTCAGAGAAGATGAGGATTGATGTTTTTGTAGTATGGACATCCTTGTAGCACTTTTCAGAGTTTCCTGCTTTTAATTTATTCTTGCATTATTCACCTGGAAAGGAAAAAACCCTGAAGTTCATGCACTTCATTGGAACATACTGGTCTCTAAGAGATATGTTAGCTATTTTCACATGGGAATGTTTACTACTTGGCATCTATTCTAAATTCAAAGCACATTGGGTCGAATTAATCCGTGTTGTAGCATTCTCAAATCACAGTATTTCCAGCCAGAATGCATTTGGCCCAGTGTGCTCTGCCTCCAAGACATTATGAGGTTGTTAGCTTCATATCCCCTGATGGATAATATTTTTTCTTGGGCACAAAGCCCACTCAGCTCTGCGTATGCCACTAAGTTGGAGTATTAAAGAATAGGTGCAAACTGTGCACAGGAACTTCACTGATCATGCCAGTACCTATCTGAGTTGCCCTTTGAAAGAATGTATTTAGTGATGGGTTTGGTGTGCCCTGCTCAGTGACGAAAGCTCTGAGGATTGAGTCCTTCTACACAGCTACCCTTTATTTTGGAAAAAGAATTTTTCAAAAACTATAAAATCCTGCTAATCCCTTCACCACATTGCCCATGATGAAAGTGCTCACTCAGCTGGTGTGCAGTTGCAGCACCTGCACTGTTCTGCAGTTTCGGAAATGTCCTGCATATCCACACCTCTAGCTTGCCCAGAATTCCCAGTGTAGAGAATTCACCAAAGTAAGCTTCTCCCTTCCTAGGTGCCACATGTTCTTTGTTCCTGAGCTGCACAGTGCTCTCTCCATAGCAGCCAACAGTGCCACTTAGGGACAGATGGACAGAGGTGAGGAACTCGATGGGTACTTTGGCTAATGATGCAGATCCCATGTAGCAGGATCAAACCTGAGGCTGAACTCACCACAGCGGAAGTCTTACTGTAGCACAACATTACTGAAATACAGTCCTTACCAAGGAGAAGAAGAGCACGAGACAGGGCCAAGGATGTGTGTCTTACACTCCAGGCACAAGCCTCATCTGAGCTCAGCCTGTAGGTTGCAGAAATCACCCTCAGCCCAGAAAGTCTGAAATGATCTTCTACACGGAACTCCACAAAAATCTCCCTCAATCACACAAGTCTGAAATGGTTCTGTGCATTGAACAGGTGGGAAAGAAGAAATAATAAATGAGAACTTTTCTGTCTTGTTTTGCTCCTGTTTGATGAGATGTCTTCACTGAACCTGAACCTGCTGTGACTGGGGCTCTAGGATGGGATGTAAGAAGTGTGTATGTAGTCTCCAGACACAATTTTCCTACAGTCTTGTGTAAATCACTCATTTCTCATTTGCAGAAAGGGATTGTAGTCCTGTCTTTATCTGTCTTACCCTAGTAGACTCGAAGGCGCTTTGTCAAAACCATGGTTTGGACAGTACTAAGTCTGGTCAAGGCCTGTAGGTGCTACTGTAATGCAAGGCAGGAAGAGCAGCAAAATTTATTGAGACTCCTCCTCAGGAGTGTGGGAGGGAGAGCCTTTCTAGAACAGAATACTGCCATAGTATGTATTGCCTGAAAAACTAAACTGAAGTTCAAGGTAAAGACAGTGTCTTTTGGTGTTGACTTTACCAAAGGCAAAAATCTGATAATTTCTGATAAACATAAAATGCAAATCTAAACTATTTAAGATTCATAAAAAAACTGTTCTCCCATCTGGGTGTAGCCTATGAAGCTTTCAGTGTAAGAAACAGGCCATAATGCCTCCATAGGCACTACAATTAATCAAATAATAAAATTACACTAAGCCAGAACTGATTATCATTTCAAGGGATAAGTATAGTTATTCTGGCTCACAAATAAAAACCAAAAATAGTTGAAAGTTAGCACACAGAGCAAATGGATGATTCTGAATCCTCCCTCTATTGTTAAACCGTACAAACCTATTGCTTTTCTAATAAATAATTCCAGCACAGAGCATTTTCTTGCCAATAATTTCAGCAGTGGAAGCCAAGCCAGAAGGTTCTGAAACCAACGTATTGGCATGGATGTTTTTTTTTCTCCTTCTCCTAATATACCATGGAATCTAGTTAAATATTTTTCCACTCCTTACTTCTCTCTGCGTCTTCTGGAGAAAACGTGAGTCCTATTTCCTCATAAAAATATCTTAGTATTTGACAGGTTGGGTGTCTTTGATCCTGAAACGTTTTTGGATGATTTTTCTCCCCCACTTTGACTTTGTAATATAACGCTCCATAAAAAGTATATGCATATATGCAACTTTAAAAGGAGATCCTTATTTGAAATTAAACTTTTACACCAATTAACCTCCTCCCAGCACACTATAAAGTGCAGTAAAAACAGTGCTCTTACAGAGACCCTTGCAATTCTCAGATTGATGCCTCCCTGGCTGTGGAACCCAGGACATCTGCTTTAAATTAGCTCTGATGGAAGGTCTACTTGTAAATGCATGACTTAATCAGCCTTACTAAAGTAAATGGCACATACTGTAGCAGAGGGTGCTTCAGAGTCAGACTCAAACCTGTCTTTCTTTTGAAGCAGAGAGGGGGAAAAAAGGGGGGGGGCGCAGAGGGGGCAAACTTTAAACCGAAGGCGATTTCTTTTTTTTCCTTTTATGAGCTGACATTAGCAGACGTGTGGCTGTACCATAGCCAGTCTAACTCCCAAGCAACTCCCAAGCAATACGTGCAGCTGTACAGGGTAAGCCTGCCTTGCTTCTCCCATGCTCATACACCCATGATTTCAGGCCCTGTTTAGGTGAAGACCGCAGTGTATTCGTGGAGGTGTGCTAGGCAGTCTTTTCGTTTGCCTGCAGGCTCTTGCCTGGCCTCCCTGAGAGCACCCGGTTTGTCCTGAAAAAGTGCAACAGCAGCTCATCCAGGTGACTGCACAAAGATGAGTCTCTCTCTGCATTGCTCAGACCCTGCTAACCTTTCCTGAGAAAAAGGAGCCACAGGCTTCCTGTTGGGTTTGAACAGTGGGGATCGTGATAAGTGAAGAATTGCAGAAGGTCCTTATGAGGCTGAGTGACTGGGCAATAAAATGACAGATGAAATTCAGTGTATATAAACATAAAGTGATGCATGCGGGGAAAAACAATTCTAGATTCATCACAAAATGACGGGCTCTGAACTGGCTGTTACCAGTAAGAACTGAACTTCGAATAAAAACATCAGGTCAGGAGCTACCAGAAATAAAAAGGAAATTGAACGTTAAGAATAATTAGGAAAGAAATAGAAAGGAAACTAGAAATCACTTCATCACTCTCTACCACCATGGTTCATCCACACCTCAAATAATGTGCGTTGTTCTTTTCCTTTGTCTGAAAAAAAGGATATAGTGAACTGGAAAAAGCTCAAAAAGGGGCAAGAAGATGATCAAAGGTTTGGAATGACTTCCATATGAGAAATGATAAAATCTGGAAAAGGGAGAGATTGTTAGTGGGGGCATGAGAGAGGTCTACAGCATCACAAATAGTAAGGAGAAGCTAAGGAGGGATCAACTGTTCACTGTCTTTTCTATTATAAGAATTAGGGGCCATCACATGGAGCTCAGAAGAGCCTGGTCAAAACCAGCAGGAAATGTTTCACACGGTGGTAATGGAGCCATATGAATCCCTACCAGAGGACGTTATGGATCACAGAATTGTAGTGGTTTCAGGGGGAGAATCGATGAAAACTTAGAAGGGATTAATAGATTAGGGAATCAGGAGATAGAAATTAGAGAATATACTATCAGAGAAGAGAAAAACTAGAAAAATTACAAAAAGCATCTAGAAAGGAATAGAAGAGCAAAGGGAAAGGTGAAGTGAAACGAGAGAGGACACTGGGCAGGCAAGAACTGATCTGGAAAGGGACTACTTGCACTGGCAAGCTGTGTAAGAAGAGTTGTAAAATACACAGGGAAAGTACTGGGACACAGGCCAAAGAAGATGTAAAGAAAAAGGGGAGAAAGCCACAAAGGTACATATAGGTGGGAATGAGGATCATCAGGACTGGAAATTGCTGGAAAGGAAAAAAAAAAAAGAAAAGTAAAATGAGAGGAGAGAAATATTCAGGGAAGTAAGGTCTGCTGTTTGTGTGGCAAGGAGAGAGAGCTATGTGCTGGGGACAGCAGAACGATAGTGCTTTAGGACAGTTCATTTCTGCACACTGGTTGTGCTGAGGCATGGATGCCCCATGGAGGTGTTCAAAGCCAGGCTGGATGCTTTGAGCAACCCGATCCAGTTGGAAGGTGTCCCTGCCCATGGCAGGAGGGAGTTGGAACTGGATGATCTTTAAGGTCCCTACCAACACAAACCATTTTAATATTCTACATCTCATATAAAATCAGTGGAGAAGCAACATCATAGATGCAAACCATGCTCCTCAAAATTCAGGAAGTACCCAAACCAAGGCTGCCAGTTTAGTCTTAATTTGGCTCTATTTTTCTTTATGGGCTAATTATTCAAGTATATCCTTTTCACAAAACTGACCAGCACATCTTGTTTCCTTTGCCATTGCCTCAGGCAGCTCTCATCCCCTCTACATTTGAAAAGGGTTGTTCTCTAATTTTTGCTGGTTGAACACCAGGAAAAAAGCTACAGAAGAGATGAGGACCTGTTCTCCATGTCCTCGTACCCAAATGACAGAATCATTATTATAGAGGCAATCCTTCTGAGTCCCCACAGGCATCCATAACTGCCCTATGGGGAGGTCCCAGTCCAGTCGGACCAGTAAGGTAGTTGAACATGCTCAGCAAAAGCATATTTTGTGTTGTGTGGGGTTTTTTTTAAGGTGTTTTCTGAGTGTGTGTGAATCACGAGTTTCTCAGAGGCTTCTTGTTTGTGCTTTATGGGGAAATTTTCACAGGGACAGAAAAAGCCACCTTCCAACAACGTACCAGCTCTTGGGTTCTTCACTCAGGAGTTAATTAGCACAAAACCTATTCATAGAAAAGGCACTAGAATTGTTTTAACATAGATAAACCAGCATGTTTCTCCCAACCTTATGTTTTGAAAGAGTCAACTCCTTTGTTTTGAATAAAAACATCTTTTATAAAGTCCGAAACATTCAACCCAAGGCTTCTCGAATATATGGGAAATCTCAGTGCATGTAATTAATTCTCATAAATTATAAACAATCAAAATCAGGACATTAAAATGGCAAATACTGAGCAATTATAATAAGGGCAGTGCAATTGGTCCCACATTTACCACAATTAACACCAACATCAATATACAATTTTTTTTTCTTATTTTGGCCATACATGTACTTGAGAAGAGATAAGTTTTAAAACAAGTTTATAGTCTAAGAACACTGAAAAAGAAAAAGAGAAGAATGTGAATGCTGTGTTACCAAGTGTTATGTACTCCTCATTACATGGATATCTTATTTTCTACAGCAAACCTTGGGAATGCAAATCAAGGTGTGAGACTGGGTCATAATGGGTCCAGAGGAACTTTAATATGTGCTTAAACGCTCTCTTAAACTATATTCCAACCCAGAAATCACATGCTAATACAAATCTCAATTAGCATGTTAATCTAACATTACTGTATCCACACTCATTGAAGTGGGTAGATAAGACTTCCAGAGTGAGATAATTTAGGGTCAGAGTGGACCATTATATTATCTAGTCTAGTTTAGCAAGGAGTAATCCCTTTACTAAGAGTAATTGCCTTTCTAGACCAATAATTTGAGTTTGGCACTAGTAATTTGAGTTTTGGCACAAGTCTAACTGGGTTTGGCAGAAACCTCTTTGCCAGAAAGGATTCATGTCCTGATCTTTATGTGTAAAGAGACAGAAAGCATCTCACTTTCCTTGGTGAGGAGTCCTTGCAACAAACTATCTGTTCAGTATTTCCTTCCAAGAGTTAAAACTCTCTTCCAACTATGAGTTTTTCGATGCCGTTCTTTTTTTGTGTTAGTCTTCAACGCTTGGCATTTTCATGGAGAGACTTATACGAGGTCTGACACTAAAAAATAAGAGACTGTGCCTGTAATTCTTTTTTATTTAGCAAAGTAAGAAAATCAACTATGACCACCTTCAAAATAGTTTCCCTCTGAGCTGACACACAGCTGCATAGGATGCTGCCAACGTTCAAAGCAATTCTGCAGATCATTTCCTGAAAGGGTGTTGAGGATCTCTGCTGTTTTCGCTTTCACATATTTTACTGACAAAAAAAAGGGGTCCTTTTGGGCATCGACTTGATATTTGGGAAGGGATAGAAATCGCAGAGAGCCACATCTGGAGAACAGGGTGGGTGCTTAAGCACAGTGATATTGTTATTACCTAAAAACTGCGTCACAGACAAAGCATTGTGAACTGGTTGGTGTACACCAGCATTTTCCAGCCAAGGGTAAGAAAATGTCTATATTCGAACATATGTCCACTTGTGCTGAGTGAAGTGATCAAGCTGAGCCTTGCCTCACTCTGACAGGATAGAATATGTTCAATAATCATCTCTTTGTCTCTCCCCTCCCACTCTTGGTTCAAGAGCTATAGAGTTAGTCTTGATTTTTTTATATTGGACCTTCATATACTGTTCTTTAAGTTACTTTTCAGTCTTCTGTTAATTTGTTTTTGATGAGTGAAACAGTCCAAGCTGTTTAAGTGTTTATCCATAATTTTCTCCAGCCCTTGATCTGCATTTGTGGTGTACAAAAAATGAACATCAGAAAAGTTAAGTGACCACACCCATTAATGGGTCTTACTGTATTACAGACCACACTTCCAACCTCACGTAAGACAGCATTGGGCACTTGTTCAGAAATCCTTCTCATAAGCCATACTACCAAAAGGCTTAAATTTTATTTTTACAAAAGGAAAGCTTTACAAACATGCTTTGACAATAAGACTCATCTTCCATATCCTCTGCAGAGATGCTTGGGACTTTATATCTGAATCGCTCTACATTTTACAATATAAAACCATGATTTCTGGGAAAAGGCTTTCCCTCTACTGGTTCCACTCAAACACAATTAAACCAGAGTTAAATGGGAGCTTTCAAACCCCAGCATTTCCTGGGGGCCTGCTCGTTGCTATCAATCCATCATCTCTTTGCAGCTCATATTCAGATACGTTTGTTAGAAGCAGAAGTTATTCTCTGGCTACACCCTTCCCCATATCATAAATCAGTACTCCCAGTGCCAGTCCTGCCAGCCCTCACAAAATGCAGCAGGCTGAGTCATACCTCAGTAAAATGTCTGTGATTTCTCAATTTCATGTTATTTCTTCCCCATTATAGAGCCAAACTAGGGGTGATCATTTAGATTTTTTTGGGTAATGCATATTCTAAATAATGCCTTGTTGCTGTTTTCTTTTTCTCTTTCTACTTTCTTTCTGTTTTATTCATTACATGTCATCCTAAAAAGCATTTATTTAGCACTGGTCTTTTAATGTTAGAAAATGGGAGGCACATTGGTAGTTGCTCATGTGAAGCTGTTTAAATAGTACTTTAAAAGACATTAAGCAGCATTTCACATCAAAAACCACTCAGACACATGTATTTGGAAAGATACAGACTAGACTCATATTTCCTGCATTAAAATACTTGTATAAAAATGTGTTCCTTTCTGATTTATCAAAAAAGCAAATGACCCTCTGGAGAGTTTCTGGTTCAGACATGAATACCTAAACAAAATCTTAGTGAATCATGCTAGAATTTTCCATATGAAGACTATTATAAACGTATCAATATTATGGTGTATGCATATTCAATACATGCCTGAAATCTGTAACTCTACCATGTTAGCTCTTGAGATGTACAAGTATAACTGCATTCAAGAATACCAAGAAGACGTATCAAGAATACTAATTCCTGATTTACATTTGGTTTGCTACATGCCAACAAAATGTTTAGCTGAACTTATCTCCTCAGCTCAGCACCATAAATTTCAGCTGAGGTAGGAGGAACTCCTTTGCACATAATTGATTTTCACATTTAGGGACAAGAAAACACTACAGAGAGACCCTCTGAACAGATCTTAGAAGATAATTTGACCCATCTGTAGGATTTCAGAGTAGGTTGGAAGATGTCAAAATATTTTAAGCAATTTAAAAGTCATGTGTCTAATTCAGCCCTAAGCTAGAGATGAATAAAAAAACTCTACCAGATGTTGTAAGAAAGACAAGGAATTGTGGTAAACATGGGAAAATCAGAGTGAAGAGAGAGCACGGTGTACAGATATTGGCTTAGAACAGGAATTCAGGTCATGGTCTGAAATGCCACAGGGCTGACAGAAAGATGCCTGTTGTTCTCAAAGGCTTTTGGCTAATATTACCTAATATTAGCTAAAAAACATTACAGGCAGTGAGGCACTGAAATATCACAGGGATAACAGCCACAGTGCCTGATAGTGATTAGGAGGATTTTCACTTAGGCCTGAATGAAGCTGAGAGACAGATGTTAAAGATGTGTGTGTATGCATTAGTGCATGCATCTCTCTCTATATATATACGTTTAGCATAGATTTTATGGACTTACTTTCTGTCTTTTCCATTTTGGATGAAGTTAATTTTCTGTCAATTAACTCATCATCCCTTGCAATGAACTGACATTCCTTGATTTTTCAGCTCTAATTTTATGTGATCAGAGACTCTATTCAGAAATGAAGCCTGGAAGAATTGTGCTCCAGCCTCAGAAGTGGCCAGCCCCAAGGAAGACTGATGAGTTTGGTGTATTTCTGGTCCTTAGGCTGCCAAGGAGGAGCAAAATGCCCATTTAGGCAGAAGGAGGAAAGCTGCTTGAACTGGTGGTACTAGAAACAAGGAGCTGTGGCTTGTTTGGCTTCTGAGATGTAGGACCTCCTCAACTGGAAAAGAAAAAAGTCCCTGTGTACTGTGTAAAGTCCCTGAAAAAAATGGCTCATGAGAAAGGAGAGGAGCTGGATTTCCCTTTCTACCACATGAAAACATGCTGCAAACTGAGGCCATTTATTTGCTCATATTGTCAAAGATTAGAAACTAAAGCTCAATCATTGGGACAGTGAAATTTGAACAGTTGTGGAAAAGAGATAAATTAGGCACTAATGAAGGAGAGGAAAGCTATGGCTGATTGGTAGACTGAGGGTTCAGTCAGTGCATGTAGGAGTGTCTCAATGTTAGTCCTGCTAACAGAAACCTCCCGTGAGTAAACTGAAATGCTTTTGGAGCAGGGGAAGAGCCTGGGCAGGGAATGCAGTTGGGTCTGGTTACCCTTTGGTACTCACCACCCAGTAATGCTGAGCTACGATCACCAGCAAAGGTGCTGAGAACTCCTGGAGATTGCTTGGGTGATTAATTCACCACAAGGTCCAAATGTGTCCAATACCAACCTCATAAGACAGAGAGGGAGAAAAAAATCTCCCAGTATATGTTCCCTGTGGTTTAAATTTTTATACTATTAAATTTTTTCCATAATCCAAGCATTTGAACGCCAGTTGATTTTGGACATTTTTATGAAATATCTGTTTTAAAAAGTGATTTATTTTAGGATGGTGAACCAGACAGCACAGGAAACAGCTAGAGAGCAGCT
Organism: Tapera naevia; assembly: GCA_033556795.1. Classification (NCBI taxonomy): domain Eukaryota; kingdom Metazoa; phylum Chordata; class Aves; order Cuculiformes; family Neomorphidae; genus Tapera; species Tapera naevia. The sequence goes on along the minus strand of JAUMJJ010000157.1, from coordinate 4,287,390 downwards.
GAAGGAGCAATATTAGACAGACTTATAGTGATACCTCCACATTGGGACTCAGTGCAGAAGGAATTTCTGAATTCAGGATGCCCCTATCATGGCATGGATGGAGTTCACCCTTCACTTTATCTCCTCTCAGTTCTCAAATGGAGCAAAAGGGATTAAACCCTGCTGCCATGGTTAATGACACTGAGAGGTGTTCTGGCTTGAGCTAAAGTAGAATCGGTTATCTAAATCCAGCTTAGCCTTGTCTAAGTAACTTCACTTTCTCAAAGTTAACTGCATGTTTTTCAGACAGTGTTTCTCTCTAGAAGTGATAACATGGGACATTGGTTTGCAGAAAGACCATTGCTTATACTTATTCCTATAGAAACCAAGGCTGGTGGACTGTTGTAAGTCAAAGAGGCAGAAAAAGTCACACCTGTGGTGTTGTCCACTACCCTCTGTGCTGCCCAGGTAGGCTCCAGGGCAAGGCTGAGAAGTATGAGCTGAGGCTGCTCAGGAGAAGGGCAAAACTGATAGGGACTGGGGCATGGGGGATGCAAAGGATGAATTGGGAGGGTAGGGTAGAAGGCAAGGCAATGCCAGGCTCCAAAGAGCTGAAATCTCCCTGCAGTAAACTGGACAGAGAGCTTATTACCTTGTGCGCTGTCACCCTTCTAGGAGGAGTCAGAAACAAACTGACAGACTGAACATCACATTTCAGTCTTGCTTAAACTCCCTCAGCCTCAGGAATTGGCCTCATGGTCTGTGCAGCCCTCCTCAAGTCAGTGATACAAGTTCAGTTGTGTGGTATTGTGAGGGAAGAGTTTGGGTTATCATCATTTCATTCCACTAGATTGTTTTAGCTCTCCAAATAAAGATACCCACTTACAGGAGCAGGGACACCTTCTACTAGATCAGGTTGCTCAGAGCCTCATCCAACTTGACCTTGAATGTTAAAACTGACTTTCAGCAGCCACAGCCGAATCAAAGGTAACCTCTTATATACGTCAGATGGCATCATTTTTTCTCTTCTCTCAGTTTTTTGGGCAGGGAGGTCCTCCTTCCTAGCATCAGAGCTGCAATAAACTCAGGGCAATTTGTAACACCTAACAGCAGTAGAATCCCCTCCCCTCTCATCAGCTTGGGTCTTTTATGATGGGATTCACATCTCAAGCTTGTTTGGTAAGTGCCTGTCCCACCACGACAGGGCTAAATATACAAATTTTTCTGGGGTGGCTTCCAGCGTTTGAGTGGGGACACAACGCTTTTGCAGATCTCTAGTTCATACAAGTGTCCACCTTGAGTTAGTTAGGAAAACAGTGCCAGGAATTACATCTATTTTTCTAGTCAGTTGTGAAAAATTTTCCCTCATGGACCGTTGGATTTCTAGACCCCTGCAAAGGCTGTTCGGTCATTTCTGGAATGACTGTTAACCGCAGGATTTCACTCAAGACTATTTGTAATGGAGAGGCACTGTAGGCCAAGTATTGTATTTAGTGCTCCTGTGCAAAGGAGTATCTTTAGCATCAGCCCTAGTGTATGAAAAGCTTAGATGAAATATTCTGTGGTTCTGCATCAGACATGGGTGTTGCTAAATCTCTTCCCTAAATTGATACCTGATAATAAAGAACACAGTGATCTCCAGCATGACTGTTTTAGCTGTGCTGAAATACGAGCACATCTAAGTTCATGTGGTTGTGTGTCTATCCATGCACTTCTGCAAGTGTGGGAATTAACTTCATTTCATAGAAAGGGCCAATTTCTTTCACTTAATGCTCATCGAGAGTTTGTCTGACTCTGCAGCATGAGAACTCCAGAATTATGTCGTGCAATTCAGGAACTTCATAGAATCATCTGGTTGGAAAAGACCACTGAGATCATCGAGTCCAACCGTACCTGTCCCCTTACTAAATGATGTCCTTAAGAAACTTATCTACCCACCTTTTAAACACCTCTGGGGATGGCGACTCTACCACCTCCCTGGGCAGCTGTTCCAAAGTCTGACTATCCTTTCAGTGAAGAAATTTTTCCTGATGTCTAATCTGAACCTCCCCTGGCACAACTTACAGCCATTTCCTCTCATCCTATCATCTATTAGCTGGGAGAAGAGACCAACACCCACCTCGCCACAGCCTCCTTTCAGGCAGTTGTAGACAGCGATGAGGTCTCCCCTCGGCCTCCTCTTCTCCAGGCTAAACAGCCCCAGTTCCCTCAGCCACTCCTCATAGCACTTGTTCTCCAGCCCCTTCACCGGCCTCAGCGCCCTTCTCTGGACACTCTCCAACCCCTCAATGTCCTTCTTATACTGAGGGTCCCAGAACTGAACACAGCACTCAAGGTGTGGCCTCACCAGTGCCGAGTACAGGGGCACAATCACCTCCCTGGTCCTGCTGGCCACGCTGTTTCTGATACAGGCCAAGATGCCATTGGCCCTCATGGCCACCTGTGCACACTGCTGGCTCGTATTCAGCTGCTGTCAACCAACACCCCCAGGTCCTTCTCCTCCAGGCAGCTCTCCAGCCACTTTTCCCCAAGCCTGTAAAGCTGCATGGGGATGTTGTGTCCCAAGCGCAGGACTTAAGGTTTGTAAACCCTCAGAGGTTTCACTGTTGTCTTTGTTGTTCCACTGCTTTCTTTTAGTTAAAAAGTGTGCCATGATTGCCTGGGATAAAGCACATAGACTGCATCTGCCTATGTGGTAAGCTCGTAGAAGCTACTCCAGAGTTCCCCTTTCAGTAAGATAACTTTGCAACATGAGCATAAATTTTTTGAAGTATGTGTTGAGCCAGCTGCTACATCATTTAAAAATAGTCAGGTTGGTGCCAACAAGACAGATCACTCAACTTGGGGGCCATAAACAGAAATCAAAGGCATGCATTAGCAATGCCCCAGTGTTTGTATGGTTCCATGACGAACCCTCTGCCCCTTCTAGCACATATGTGATGGTGTTACAGAGTAGTCTACTGTCACTTTTATAATGCAGCAATGTCACCCAGCATGGGAAGGTTCTGCATGTTGGAAACTGTATGAAGGTGGAAGTCATTTTCTGATTTTTTTATTTTTAATTTTAGGTTGCAGTCAGTTTTACCAATTTTACAATAAAGGAGAGGTTTTAAGAGTTCTTGTTCTTATATACCTGGCAGCTTGGTGATGGTGCCATTTGGGCATTAAATAGTTGGAAAGGGTCAAAGCCTATGAAGTTGTCAAAGGGAAAAGCAACAAGGTCAAAAGTTTAAGCCATGGTACATGGTAGGCAAGGAGAACTCATATTTTAAGCAGTCTAGACAGCATATTAGCAGAGAAAGCTTACTGTGTTATACTCTGTTTATGGGAGTTTTCCATAAACTGCAAAAAATATTAGGAATGCAGCATAACCAAAGCTTTGACTTTTCCAGTTGAGAATAAACTGTTGTGCAGTTTCTCTTCAAAGAGCACGGCACCTTTACACACTTAATTCAAGCAAAAGGGCCACAGGGCCCTAGTGGAAAAGATGCAGAAAAAGGCAGATTAATTTTTCCCCCTCCGAAAAAAAAAGTAATTTACTATCTGTCTGAAGACAGGTATAACATAGCTATTGGTGCTTTATAGCAGATTTAGGAGGCAACTGCACTATTTGGGCACCTGTGTTTTTTATGTTCACATATATATATTTCCTTGTTTGCAGAATGAAAAATATGCAGTCTTGATTAATTTACTTTGACCGGCTTGTTTCAAGCTTTTTTTCCTCACTGAATAAAAAGCAAAGTATGTGGCATTTTCAGTCCATAAATCTTACTTGCTCTGGGCTAAGTTCTGCTTGCAGCTCTTATTTAGAGTAAGTTAATGAGGCCAACACGTACCCCAGGGCAGAATCTGGACCTCTGAGGCTACCTGGGTAGAGCCGCCTAAGGATGAATAAAGCACTGGCCTGGGACTTGACAAGCTTGGGTTCAGTTCAGTTCAGCTCTGCTTTGTGACATGACCAGTGAGCTCTTTGGGGAAAGTTGCTCACACTCTCTCAGTCTTCGTGGCTGTGCTCCATGACGATCCTGGATTGCTACAATCACACTCTTTCTCTCCGTCAGTTTTGTGCTAAAATGACACACCTTTATCTGTTCCTTTGCGTCTCTACAGACGTGGATTGCTATTTATCTGACATGAATTAATTAATTGTCTGACATGAATACCAGTTCTTTGGACCAGGGACCACTTTTTCATTTGATTCCTTTCTACAAGAAAGTAAAATTGTCTGAAATACTCTCTTAACAGCAATGCCATTAGAAACTCTGAGTATTTATGTGCCATACAGTTAACATCTATTAGTTCTAATTAAGAAATTCTTGCCAAAACTCACATGAGAAATACTTCTCTTACCTTCTAAGGTTACTTCAGATGCTTCACTAAAAAGAGGGCACTGAGATATCTGTCCACATGGGTGTATATCTAAAATACCATTGTCAAGACATTTTTATGCAAAACACATCAGCTATTCCAGTTCTGTCTTTCACTTGGACAGGTTGATCATCTAAATTGTGAACACATTCATAGTTCTCATGAAGAAGAACCCCTTGCCTGGACTCTGGCCTATATAAACCACCATCATCAGTTACGTTTTCCAAGGCATGCAGAGTTCTTTAGGGACCATTTCTGAACTTTATATCAGGAAGTTTAAATATTTCAATGGAGTTTTCAAAAGCTGCCTTTGAAAGTGTTGTTGGGCCAACACAGAGCAGTTTTGTTAAGCTTCCCATAAGTACTTTGAGTACTTTTTCTGCCCACCTACCCGCAGGTGTTTACATATAGTGAGCCTATTGCTTAATCTTGTATGTATGCAAACACTGCAAGGCTACCAGGTTCAGTCTGATTGTGGCTAGATTTGTATTTTGTAAAAGTGAGATCATGAGAAGAATGAACAGGGAGAAAAATGAAATTTGATTGAGAAACAAGAAGGCAGCAAGACTGGGAAAAAGCAAAGGTGTGGGAGATATGCGAAAGAGCTAAAAGGAGATAGGGAAAAACTATATTAATTAACAAATAGTAACTATATCAAGTTTGTAACAGCCCAGCCAGCCTTGGCCTCAGGAGATACACCTGGTCTTATACAAATATTATGATACTGTGAAAGACTTTTAAATTTGAATTACGTGTTCTTATTGCTTGTGTATGTGATCTTAGAGCACCGCTGGAAAAGGACTGAGATACAGTGTAGGAAGCAGCTGTTCTTTGCCAGGAAGATAGCTGGGACCTGAATCCCAGTAATATTACAGTTTACAGTGGCCCTTCCAACAAAGTCAAGGTGCTGCAAGTCTATTCAAGGATGCGTGAACTTCTAGCAATGCTAGCTGAGGAAATTCACATGGAAAAGAAAGCTGTGAAGACGAGATGAGGGAGCATTTTTAGCAATGTGCAATGATGAGTCATTGCAACTTCTATTAATATAACTGGCACATATGTAAATAAATTCACATGTGCGCCACTGAAAAGTTAGCTCATGAGGTCAGTCAGTAATAATAAACCGAACAGAAAAGTAGTTTCATAAAACCAGTGACCTATGGCATTATTTTCTAGGCATTTTAGAAAGAAAAGGAACAATTTGGTCATTTGCAATGGAACAAATTACTATGTATCTCAGAAATTGCATTTTAACTCTGCACAAGTGTGTTTCATGCATTTAAAAACCCACATTCATTTGCATGTGGTTTCATAGAAAATTTTGCTGAAGAAATCTGTGCATTCTCTGATTGCTTAAAGACAACATACGGTGTGTAGATACAGGTCCAGGTCCAGGAATGTAAATCAGCACAGCTCCCTGGAGACCAATGGAACTTCATTATGCTATAGCCGCTGAGGATCTGACCATGTATAACAGGAGCTGGATAAAGCCCTTTCATGTTTCAGGTAGTGTTACACATCAGCCCACAATGTAGGGCTGCCTTCTCCCCTTCTTGTAAAAGTCTGAAACCTGTTGCCCATTATGCTGTTAGCCACCCATTTGTAGTTCAGACACCCCTGAGTCCAACATTGTACAAGAAGAAACTTGTGTTCTCTGAACAAAAGCTGCTGCTGCTCTTAGGGTGGGACTTTCCAGACTTATGGGTTATCCTAATAAAACCCAGGAATGTTTTAAAGGCAGCAGCATTAGAGACCACCAACTATTTTATTGTTGAAGCCTAAAAGAAAAATCTATTATACATGAAATTAACCCTGTAGCTGTTTCTTTTAGGTAGAAGGGCTGAATTTTCATAAGGGTATGAATGTATTATTTTAGATTGCATGAGTCTGGATGTTTGCACACAATAATAAACATGTGAGAAAAGCTGGATTGGTCCCTTCACACCTCCTTTCTAATACAGAGAGGATCAAATCAGCCCATTCAGTATGGTTACTTTTACTTTTCTAGACACTTGTCTGTCCTGTCCTCAGCAGTACAGCCTGTGAGCAAAATACATATGTAAAATGTGAGAAAACATACATCCATCCTCAACATCTTCCCATGAAAAAGATCATAGTTAATAAACAAAACAGGGAATTTTATAGATTGAAAACTCAATCACCAAAATCTGAAAACCTGACTCACTTTAGAATGGCTCAGTGCACAATTTCCATCAACATAAACTGACTAACTAACTGTATCTGACTGACCTGGACTTCCCGTGCCCAAGGCTGTATAAGAAGGTATCACATAAAGAACTGAACTCTCTTGAGAGGCAAACCAATACCACACACCAAATTTGAACACTTGTCCTGCTGAAGGTAATAAAGTAGATGTGAAACCAAGCCATGTTCCATAATTTATGAAACTGGCTAATGGCTGTTGTCCTAAGCATGTGGCTTTTAATTTTTTGAAGTGTTGATGACAGGTTTGCTTACAATACCCCAAATTACATTCACTGATCCAAATACCTCATCTAGATTCCTAGATGGGTCATGTGGTTATGTACAACCTCCTTCCCTAGCCATACCTTTTGCCATTAATTATAGCTTTGTTGGTCATTACGTTAAGGTTTCTGTTATGAAGTATTGTCTATGGAATATGTGAATATATAATGCAGATTTTTAGAGGTGAGGATTTAATTACACAAGTGTTGCTTGTGTTCTCAAAAGCGCAATATGTCCAACTGTCTCTCTCAATGCAGGATGATATATGTAATTGAGAAGATCTGAGCCCAGCCATAAAACTTGCTGTAGCCCTGACACTTGAGACATAGGGCCAGGCTGTCAAACTCTCAGACAAAGAACAGTTGTTCAAAATACACTGGGGGAACCTGCATCTCCCCATGTGAATGTCCGCCACCGTGTATGTGGTGGTGTAATTTACACCTCTGAATCCCAGTAAGTATTTGCACTGCCTGCTGTAACAGTGAAGGTTACAGGAACTGATTTGAAAGAAGGCCCACAGAGCTGGCTCCTTGCCTTACTAGTTTAGAGGAAAATT